>PVIJ01000200.1:0-188253 GCA_004024925.1 Scalopus aquaticus
ATGACATTCTTCAAAGAAATAGATCGACTACTGATGAAATTCATATGGAACCACAAAAAACCTCGCATAGCTAAAGCCCTCCTAACTAAAAAGAAAGAAAATGGAGGAATTTCACTCCCTGATTTCAAACTATACTACAAAGCCATAATAATTAAAACAGCATGGTACTGGAACAAAAACAGAGAGAAAGACCAATGGACCCGAATAGAATACCCAGAATTAAAGCCTTCATCATTCTTATAATCCCAGTTTGGGTGGCTGGAGCTTGTGATGGTATGCACAGGATTGCTTGTATTCCTCTCAAAGAGTGATGTTGATATAAAATGCATTTATTTCTATTTCAAAACAGCCTTTCTGGCCAGGCATTGCCATCACTGGTCACACCCAGAGAACTTTAAACAGGAATCCTCACAGGCTGTCCTGTACACTTAGTCAATGGTGCTTCAACCCGACTAAGTATTCCCCCTGGGACATCACCCAGCTGATGCTCCACGAAGCCATTTTCCCCTCCTCTGCAAGGATTGTTGAAGACCTGCTATGTACTAGACTCTGTGACGTGTTAAGAATATACTTTGCATTGTTATTTCTTTAACACAACACTAATTTCAAGAGTTGAACAAGGGGAAGTTCCTGAGGTCATCTAACAGTTATTTGCAACTTTCATCTTCCTGAGCGCTTTCTGGAAAAGTAAAGTGGTGTTAATGTTGTAGTAGGCTGTGTGGGCGGACGCGGTTTCTGTTCACACCTTCAATATAAGCCTATGACATCACACAATAAATATAATTTAGTGAAAGCAGTTCTCTAGGAAGTTGAAAACATGCCAGCTAGGCACAGAATTCTTGCCAGATAGAGAAAAGACACTTTCCATCTTGCTGAAGGAGCGTGATCAGAGAGGATGAGTGACAGGGAGGTGACACCTTCATGGCTGTCAACAGGTCATGTGGCCCTGAGCCCAGCGAGGGCCTGCAGGACGGAGAGCTGAGAGAGGAAGAAAAGTTTCATAAATGACCCTTCTGCTGGAGATAGCATCAGAGGCCCCAGAAGCAGAGGTGGCTCCTGCCCTGCTTCATGCGGGTGGGCAGCAGCTCTCACTGACACAGAAAGGAAGTTGCTGCAAGTCTAGCCTCCTGCTCAGCCCCTCTCCCAGCCCCTGCCCCTTTCTCTGGCTGATCCTGGTGTGACTGCCCAATATTCTCGCTGAGAATATCACAGTGCCCTGGAGGCTCTCCTTGGGGGCAGCTGGGGCCTTGGGCAGGATGCTGTCTGCTTCTCTTCTCCGATAAAAGCAGCCTCCCCAGGTATTCCTGACCTCTTTTCCTCTCCAGGGCCACCCAAAGATGATGCATAGCACTGTGGCGCCTCCAAGGTGCTTGCTCTCACCTCATCTAAATAGCTTTTTCTGTGCCCCAGCAGGCAGAGTCACGACCATTGCCCCTTCGATAGAAGAAACGGAGGCTCAAGGTCAAATATGCCAAGGGAAGGAGCTAGGGCTGGGCTACCAGATCTTTTGGCAATCCAGGGCTGCTTCTGGAGTAGGAAACCTCCCGTGTACTCATCCCTGACGTAATTATGACAGAATCCCTGTGTGAAGCTATGGCTCCAGGAAAGAGCTGCTGGCATTTGGGGCATTTGGCATTTGGTTGCAATCCGCATGGCTTTGCTGTTCAGACACTTATAAAGACAGGTGATTGTTGTTTCCATTAGAGCGGTGATAATGCTCATCTCAAATATTATGCATAATGAGTGGGTTTGTGGATTTTGTGCTTCAAAGAAAGTCTTTGGTCAGTGCTGGGGGGAGGTGACCTCAGCCTACAGGAATGCATGGTCTGGGGAGGGCTGCAGTCATTCCCAGGTTTCGTGACTAAGGGAGGGCTACATCCTTCTTGCTCTCCCAGGAGGGTAAATAAATCCTTTAGTTCCTAAGGGCTTGAGGTTCTGCTTTAGCAGGCCATTCTGTCCTTTCCACAAGTTGTTAAAGCCTTTTTGTACAAGAAAAGAAAGAAGATTTGTGCAAGAGAACTGGGAGAGAGGAAAGAGGAAGGGAACGTCCTGCAGGGGAAGGGGGCCTCAAAAGGATGACTGTGCTACCTGGGACTCCTGGCTGAGCTGGTCTCAGGGTGGGTGTGTGGGGTCCCCGGACAGAGACAACTAGGGAAATAGAGAGAGAGAACTAGGGTTCTCGGACTGTGGAAGACCAGGAACACGTCCCTGCTCCAGGGTCAACCTAAGCGGTCAGGGCCCCCCTCGTGAGCATGGGAAGCCCCCTCGAACTCAGTGTCTGGCTGAAGAAGGTGTGAGGAAGTGAAGTGTCCCAGAAGCCTGGGTCTTTGAACCTCCCTCAACACCCCTGCACACGCCTCACGCCCGGGGAACTCAGTCCTCACTGGGACAAGAACTTGGTGCACCCTCAGCAGCAGTGGGGGCGGGATGGGGACTAGACACCCTTGTAGACACAGACCTTGTAGATACAGACCATCGCCAGATTCCACATGTTGCCCCATCCCAGCAGCAGCAGCTAAGAGCCGGGCCCGCAGTCTCTCTGGCACCTCCCACCCGACCCTCCCTGCACATCAGGAGGAGCTGACGCCAGCTCCCCTCTCTGTCACAGCGTGTCTCACCCCTGCAAAGGCAGCTTTCAGTCTGAAGATTCCACACTCAGGGAAAGCTGAGCCTCACACCTGCATATGCTGGAGACAGGGCTCTTCATCACCTTTCTTGTTCCCCAAGTCAGCAGCCCCCGAGGCTGGGAGCATGAGGTCCAGGGACTTGCTGTGGAAGACGCTTATTGAGAAGGGCAAGTGCTGGGTCAGCAGAGCTTTGAGCAGGGAAGGAGGCAGCCTCTGGGGGTGCTTATAGGGCACGTGTTCTTCCAGTCGCCCTTGCTTGAGGCTAAGTGGAACCGAACAGCTCTTGTATGGTCCTCCAGACATGACCAAAGTCCAGCAGTGTCTTGGCTAACACCTGTCATGGTTCCCAGTCAGCCTCTTTCCCACACTCCTGTGAGGCAAGGTGACGGGATGTGACTGATTTAGTTTGTGTACTGTGGGGATCACAGCATTTTTTGGTTAAATTAAATTTAATCTAATAATACAAAAAGCACCCGCGATAGGAGAATAATGTCCCACACACACACCCCACACTCCAGTTGTCCATGTCCTAATCCCCAGAACCAGAGCTGCATTAAGTGGCATGGCAAAGAGCAGTAATTTACAGATGAGGGCCTCCCTGGTGGCGCAAGGGGTTAAGTCTCAGCACTATGCAGCTATCCAGAGCCACTGCAGTATGAGTTCGATATCCGGCTAGGGAGCTTCCCACATGGCCCAGCAGACCTCTCCTGACTCACCCGCTGCTCCCCTCAGCAGTGTACTTGAGTCGATCTGCCTGTTATGCTCTCTGCTCTGTCTCTGGTGAATCCTCTCACCTCCCACACCTCTGGCCTACACCCCAGCTCTTGTATGCATAAATAAATAAATCTTTTAAAAAAAAAGATTCCAGATGAAATTAACCAATTGCTAACAATTGATTTAACATCAAGAGGGTAGTCTGGATTATCCAGGGGAGCCTGATGTAGTAACAGTCCTTAAAAATTGGAGGGGGGAAACAAGAGGTTGAAGCGGGGTGAGGGGAGATGACTCCCTGCAGCCCACCAGCACCTTGGTCTTAGCCCCTGAGGCCCCTGTTGGACTTCTTCTTTTTGTTTGCTTTTTAAAAAAAAATTTATTTATTTATGCATACAAGAACTGGGGTGTAAACCAGAAACCTGTGGGTGATGAGAGGCTCTACCAGAGATAGAGTGGGAGCAGAACAGCCAGATTGACCGAAGTACACTGTTGAGGGGAGCAGCAGGCAAGACAGGAGAGGTCTGCTGCGCCATGTGTGTCAGCTCCCTGGCTGGGGATTGAACTCATGCTGCAGTGTCTGCAGACCGCTTCATAGTGCTGAGACTTAACCCCTTGCACCACCAGGGAGGCCCCCCTGTTGGACTTCTAGCCCACAGAACTGTGAGAGCATGAAATTGTGTTGCATGAAACCCTTCAGTCTGTGATCATTTGTCACTGCAACCTTAGGAAAAAAACACACATCTTCAAGAAACAACTCTCTAGGCACGGAGGAATATTTCAGAATTTTCAGATCCCGCTTTCAAGCAAGGCAACCACCCTTGCTCCATTTTCTAGGTTTCTCCAGATTTTGTTTCATGACTGCCAAGACAGTGTGACGTGTCTCCTCAGTGAGGAGCAAGTAAGATAAGTAGTATTTTTCTTCGTCGATCTTCCAGCGCTTAGCACATTCAGCCTGGGTCAAAACTCCACTCATCAAATTTTTAATCTCATCTTTCCTGTCTCCCTGGAGTCAGCCTATTGCTTGGGACTTGAAGTAGGGGAGCTATCTGGTCTGTCCTTCGCCTTTTCTTTTAGAGCTAGCTGCTCTACAGCTGCTGGAGATAGCAGGGAAGCAGAGTAATGGGGACGAGGCCCTCTGACATGACCTATCACCTATCAGGACTAGGGAGGTCTACTTAGACTTGCCCTTGATAAGTCGGGGTCCACATGATGCTAGAATTTGAGCTGGTGTGCCGGTCTCAGCATAAATGGCAGGCAAAATTTCCTTTGGGGTCTGTCCTGTCTCACCCTGAAGTCCCCCTAGGGCAGCCGTATTGCCTTTGACTAGCAGCAGTCTGTGCTTTTAACCTCGTCTCTGGGTGGGGATTGCCTCACTTGGCCTATTGGCTTATTGCCAAGAATTACTAGGCAACACCCTCACCCTCATCCCAGGCTTCTCCCACAGGCCTTTGCCTTCAAAAATGTCCAGGTTGGAGCCTCAAAGTTCAGTGCCTCCAAACTCCAGGTTCATGAGTAGGGTTCTCCAGGAACTTTTCCAGTCTCACCACTTTCTGCAGCACTCACAAGCCCCCCAGACTGAACACATGCCCAATCTCCCATCTAGCTTTGGGGAGGGACTCCCTGTTACTGTGGCCTTGCCGTTGCCGCGTCTGCACACAGTGCTGGTTAGTAAGCCTGGGCCAGGGCCCCACTGTCTGGCTTTGCACTTCCGCGGCCTGAGTCACAAAGGCAAGCTCACCTCTCCCGAGAAAGGCAGAGGACACACAGACCTGGGTGTGGTGTTGCTGGGACCCAGCCAGGCCCCAGATCCCCTGGCTTCGGAGCATCCTGGCCAACTCACACAGGTAGCGCCCTTTATTCTTGGAAAAGGAAACACCAAAGTGGAAGGGGAGGTGGAAGGAGGCCAGAGGGAGCATTTTTTTTAGGCCTCACTGACTGAGAATTAAAAGCTTGCCTGAAAATGCCTCTGCCGGTTCCCAGTGTGACAGATGATCCACTCCAGGAGGGGCCCAGCCTCCGGTGGACTTGATACCTTGTTTTGATTCTTTTTTTTTTTTAAGATTTATTTATTTATACATACAAGCTGGGGTACAGGCCAGAGGTATGGAGTGGCGAGAGGCTTCGCCAGAGACAGAGCGGGTAGCAGAACATGCAGATCAGAAACACACTGCTGAGGGGAGCAGCGGGCGAGGCAGGAGAGGTCTGCCACACCATGTGGGATTTTCCCCGGCTGGGCTGCGAACTCACATCGCCGCTGCCAACAGCTCCACAGCTCAGCGCTTAACTGCTGCGCCACCAGGGAGGCCCCTTGTTTTGATTCTTGCTTCTCCCAGACCTAATGCCCTGCAGCCCAATGGTTACGTATGGCTACCTGGCGTGGGACCCAGAGGAAAGTTTTCCCCTCCAGACAAGAGTGGAACCCACAGATTCATTATCAAAATTTAAAAAATTAAATGAGTGTCTTTTTCCTGACCCTTTGTTCAGTTTCCCTATATTCCACCTATACATGAAACCATTTGATATTTTTCTTTTCCTTCTGACTTATTTATTTAGCAGGATCCCTTCCAGCTCCATCCATGTTGCTGCAAATGGAGTGAGTTTGTCCCTTTTGATCACTGTATTCCATTGCACCACATAACTCAATCAAGGATCCTTTGAGCATGGAAGAGTGAGGTTAGAAATAGTCAAACAAAGTTGATTCAAGATGTACGGAAATGCAATGGTGAATTGTCTCCCACAACTGACACATAAAAACTGAGGTAATAAATGTTCAGTGTTTAAAAAAAAAAGAGTTATGTGGTGATACTGAAGCAAAGGAGGCTTGGAGCTGAGCCTGCCCTCAAGTAATACACACCTGCCTTCAGCAGAGGCTGGTCAGAGACTATCTTCATATTCCCATCCTCTTGCCAACTGCAGGGTGGGCCCACAGGGGCACATATCACAGCACTGTCCCTCGAGGTAGATGGCAAACGTTCACTTGAATCATTCACAAGTGTGTGTTTGTTGAGGACCTTCTGTGGGACAGCAGGCTGCAGCTGTGTGTGAGTAGGATACAAGATGATATGGCGAGACCTCGCCCTCCAGAAGGTCCCAGTTCTGTCTACAGCAGGTTTGTGTGGTCCTGGACACACCACACCCTCTCTAAGCTCATTTTGCTTATTATAGGAATCAGAGATAATACACATGAAGCTTAGAGGAGTGTTACTAGGTTTGGATCATTGTTAAGAAATAAATAGTGGCCTCCCCGGTGGCGCAGCGGTTAAGTGCTGCGCTGTGGAGCTGTCGGCAGCGGCGACGCGAGTTCGATGCCCGGCTGGGGAGAATCCCACATGGTGCAGCAGACCTCTCCGGCCTCGCCCGCTGCTCCCCTCAGCAGTGTATTTCTGATCTGCCTGTTCTGCTACCCGCTCTGTCTCTGGTGAACACTCTCGCCACCCCACACCTCTGGCCTGTACCCCAGCTTGTATGTATAAATAAAAAATAAATCTTTAAAAAAAAAAAAAAAAAAAATTCACTTCTAATTTAAAAAAAAAAAAAAGAAAGAAATAGTAACGTTAAGCTGCTAACAAGTGCCTAGTACCTGGTAGGTATTAAATGAATGGCAATTACTATGGTTACCATGAATGGTAATTACTATGGGTACTATTAAGACTCTTATTGTTATCAGTAAGGGCCAGCGCTAATAACGCCTCACAGGAGGAGGAGATGGCCTACCTCCACCTGTGTCACTCGTCTTACTCAGGGATCTGTGATTCATCTTCTGGAACACTTAGACCCACTCTTCCACTGGGCTTTCTAACAGGAAATATAACTGTCAGTGGGTTTTGTTGTTTTTGTAAGTTAAAATCAAGTTCAGTGTCCTACCATAAACCACACTGTTTCATGAGCTGCTCCTCAAGCCTTTTGCAGGAGGTAAACCCTGGCCTCTTTGTGCCCATGTAGGAGCAGTTTTTGTATCCACAGTTCCATGGATACAAAGGGCGCTGCCCTTATATGGGGCTGATGCATGTTAGGGCCACTTTACTGCCCCCTGAGGAATTCAAAAAATCCCTTTAATCTCTAAAGAATCTGAATGAACAGGTCACCTGGTGGGTGAGCAGACCTATGATTTCTAACATCTCAATTCAAAGGCCTTCAAATTCTTGATTCTTAAAATTATTCCATTCATTAATTCTATACTCATCGCCACTGTTTCCCTTTTATTCCTTTACTGCTTTTTCTGAAACCATAGCAATATATGGAGGGTTAATAAATTCATAATGGTAAAAGAGATTTTTACTTCATTGACCTTACTTCTCTTCCTACTTTCCCTTTCCCATTATAACCTTTATTTTCTCAAATGGCTGTTCTTCTTTCTGTAGGGGTAATCATCACCCTAACGACAATACATTTATTTATTATATGCCAGGAATTAGCAAAATTTTTCACTATTTTATTTCATGTAACGCAACAAATCCCTGACATAGGCCCATTATATTTTTATTCCTATTTTATAATTAAGAATGATGAGGTTTAAGAGAAGTTAGATAATTTCTCAAGGTCACACAGCTAGTAGGGTAGGAGTTAGGACTTCATTCTAGAACACTAGCGATGGCCCTTTTCTTTACCATTACACTACTTGCTTCAAATTTCTAGAGATTTTTGTGAATCCTCTCTATTTCTTTTGGTGGTCCAAATATTTATATTTCTGAGGACTGAGTAGTTGTCCATAGGTACCTTAAAGCACCTGCCCAGATTGACTTTCTGTTCTAGGTGTACTTGAAAATGAAATTGGCAGTCATCGGTCCCACGACAGTTCTGTCCTTTTCAGAAACAAGACAAGGGACGATGTAGTCTTGCAGATAATGTGGAGACTACAACTTAATACTCTTAGGAGAGCAGATCTGTCCTAGGAAAACCCAGGTACAGCCAAGTCCTGTACCTCTCTAAAAAGATCCTGAAGACTTTTTCTGCCACATACACCATAGGCCAACTATGAAAGCTTGTGTGTGTTAAGGGCCCAGACACACAGACCACAGAAAATAAAACAGCACAACCGGGAGCAGGCAGCGCCAGGGTGGAGCTCAGACGTCTGATGGAAAGATACAGGGAGAGACTTCCTCGTGAGCTTTCCAATGTGAGGGCAAATGCAAAGGTGACTGCACCCGCTGAGATCATCTTTTCACCCACACCGAGAGGAGAGGTATCAGAAGCCAGTTGCAGGTCGCTCTAAGGATGAGCTACTGTCCTCCGTGTCTGTGGTCCTCCATATCACTTCCTAAGCTTCCAAATTTCTAGAACTTTTTCTTCCTAGGGAATAGCCCCAAAGTCTTCATTTTAACACATCAGGGCTTGGATACAGCTTAGTAGGACAGTTGGAGGTGGTCACAAACAAGATTCCAACACATCTGCTATTTCCGCCTGAAAATCAAAGATAAAAGGAGAATGTCCACAGTAGATTAAAGTTGGGTTGGTATGTAAGTTCTTAGGAAAAATTAATAAACAAGGCAGTTATCTGACTGAGGTGGCTCTAAAGCTATGGCAAACTACCTAAGGTAACCAAACCCAAACCTGTGAATGCCTTAAGGTTATGATGTTGAAACCTAAGGACAAGCAATCCAGTTAACTGGGCTTGAAACTACAGCCAATTAAATCATTTTCCTTCTTTGGGCTCACATTTTCTCTCTGTAAATCTTTCTCTTGACTCCTGTCAGTGGAAGTAGAGTGCACCTGATCATTTCCAGTTCAATGAGGCCACATTCAAGTCGATTTTTCCCAAACAAACTCTTAAAATGTGCAATATGCCAAAGTTTATCTGTAACACTCAACTCTATGAGGCCATCAAAACTATCAACCTCAGACCAAAGAGGCAATCCTCTACTCGTTACCACCGCTTAAGGGGGACACACTCTCAGACGGTACAGCAAAAGGGGGACAAGCCTTGGCGGTTGCAATGACTGGGAGATGTTGCAAACGTTTAGTGAGGGGACCTGGGGTGTTAAACATCCTGCACCGATGGGGAGAATCCTGCATTATAGAGAATGGTTCATCTCAAATGTCTTGGGTGGGTCCCGGCCCTCAACGTGACTTGACTCTGGACCAGGTCTGGAGCTCTGCAGTTTTATCGTCAGGAGACTGTCAAAAAGGAGTTGATGTCAGGGCCTCCCAGGTGGCACAGCGGTTAAGCGCTGCGCTGTGGAGCTGTTGGCAGCGGCGACGCGAGTTCGACGCCTGGCCAGGGAGAATCCCACATGGCGCAGCAGACCTCTCCTGCCTTGCCCGCAGCTCCCCTCAGCAGTGTATTTCTGATCTGCCTGTTCTGCTCCCCACTCTGTCTCTGGTGAACCCTCTCGCCGCCCCACGCCTCTGGCCTGCACCCCAGCTTGTATGCATAAATAAATAAATCTTTAAAAAATAAAAAGGAGTTGATGTCATCATCAGCATCATCTTCCACAAACACAGCAGAGAGCCTGTGAGCTGGAGGCGGGGTGCCACCTGATGAAAATCAGTGAGATGCTTTGAAAAACAGGTGGACTCACAGATACAACTCTCAGTCTGATAGAATTATCTGGGACGCCTGCATTTGGCTTTGAAATGTAACTTGTCCCTCTGTCTCATTCTAGGTAATTCTAGATAAATATGAGTTCACTGCATGAAGCCATGAAAAACCAAATCCTTACAAATTTCCATTAGCAACTCTAACCAGTGTACAATCTTCTCATATGATGCACTTCCAAGCCTGCAGATTTCTCAAAATAGTTAAAAGACCCAAGATTTACATAAAAGGTTGAAAAGACTCTGCTCTAAAATAGTATTTCAATCTTATCATTTGGGTGGCCATTTTGTTTTGTTTGGATTCCAAAGTTAGCTTATCAAAGGTTATACAAGAAAAATATTTAATTCTCAGACATTCTGAAATTGTCTTGACAACAAAAGCTATTTATGTTGGTCAAAGTTACAGTTAAGCAGTTTGCTCGAAATGCTCATATTTTCTTCTACTGCAAAAGAAATCAATAAATTCTGGAAGAATAATAGATTTATGACTTTAACAAGAGTCAGCATTTCTGAACATTGATGTATATGCTTGTATCTGAACAGAAACCTACTTTGTGTTCTAAAGTAAACTTTCATGCACGAAATTTCCCTTGAGTGACTCTGCTATGGACTAGTCATCTTGCCCAGGGCCCAGTACTAGTCAGAGCTCTGCACTCCCTTCCTCGCATAGGCTCCTGGGACTAACCTTTCACCTCAATGAGGGAGGCCCGAAACAGCCTTTTCTGATCTCTCACCAGATACCTAGTATAACAAGTATAACATTTAATAATAATACTACATTTCACATGGAGGTCCTGTCCCCCTTCCAATAGACAGCACCCCCAAACACCACCTCTGCCTCCTAATACCCCAGTTCTGTCAATTTCTCTGGTTCTTCCCACCCTTTCCAATGGAAAGAGATTGAGGAAAAGGAAGGGAGAGAGGATGGGTGTATTTAAGTGCAGATCATGGCCATGTACCATTACTAGCAGCACCTGCTACTGTGCCACCCATAACAAAACAGGAAATACCCCTGGAGCTTGATGCTTCTTGGGCCCCCAAGTACCCTAGTAATAAGTAGTCAGGCTGGCAATGGCCAACACAGTGACCTCAATCAAATGTCTTTTGGTGGAAGGGAGCAATAACTTAAATAATTCATGGCAAAGTGACAGCAACCCAACTCAAATAGATTGAGCAAAGGCAGATTTATTAGCACAGTGAGTCCAGGCTCCCCTACACTTTGAGCACCACTGGGCCAAGGTAATGTCCCAGGGATTACCCAGGCAATGTCCTCAGGGACTATTCTCTTTCCCTTCTTCAGCTCTATTTTCCTCTTTTTTGGCTCTATTCTCAGACCAGCTCTGCCCAAGCTAGGCAAAGCAGTCACCAGCACATCCTAGCAGTTTGGCAATACCAGAAAGAAAGCTCTATTTTTTTCCATCATTCCTACTAAAGTCCAAGAATTTACTTCAGTTTTACCTGATTGGCCCAGCTCCATCACATGCCCATCCCTAAACCAATCACAGAGATGATGAGGTGCTTTCATTGGCCAAGTTCTATCCAGACCCTAGAGCCAATGGGCGGTGTCACCTCCAGACAAACCACATGGACTGAGGTCGGGGGAGCATGAACCCCTAAGAAAGCCAGTTGCTGGTCTCACAAGAAAAGGAGAAGGGTGTTGTACTGGCAAAACAGCAGGTATTCACCATAACCCCTACCAATGCTGCCTACTCTATGGACTTATGGAAAGAATTAATCATAGGACTCAAAAAGTTTGTAAACCATAAAGCGAAGCAATTATATGTAAAAGGTGTTTTGATTGTTAAGCAGACAGTGCTGCTTTTCCACACACACAAACTTAGGTAGTATTGACCCTACTGCCAGCGTGGTCTGTGCAGTGAGTTGGATGGTGGAGGCTGCAATGACGGCGTCGTGGGTTTTGGGAGTTGGGTGTTGGGGAGGACCGCGGCGGTTGAAGTCATGCAGATGTGGTGCCTGGTCTGGCTGCAGCTGCTACTGCCCGTGTGAACTTGCACATGGCACCGAGCCTTTCTGAGCCTCACTTTGTTCAAGGGTAGGATGAGTTCATCACATTTCCTAACATCCTGTTCCAGTGAGGACTGAGAAGTGGGCAAAGATCCCCCGTGCCTGGCCCAGCACAGATAAACAATAGGTCTTGGAAACATTCATGTCTTCTGTCTTCCTTGCCTCCAGGACTCTTGTTGATTTACTGCTGTTAAAATGTCGATAACTTGATGTCTTAATATTAAAATACGGAGCCTAGAAAACACTATATTTTTAGAGGCAGACGTAAATCGAGTTTATGTTTTCTGCATCACTATTGAGATATTTCCCAGTGATCCCAATTGATGGGGGAAGAGATCGAGAAAAGGAATGAGAATCTTTGCCCTAGATAAGTATCCACTAACCTGGGCAGTGAACTTTGGTTTTGGATGTTCTTATCATTCTGCTAACACACCAACTCAAACAGCACACAGGCCAGGATGCGGCCGTGGTGTTAGAAAATTATCTTCCCAAGGTGCAAAAACTGCAGCTTTAAAGGCAACCTGGGCGTCAGCAGCCGGAGTGAAATATGAGCAAGGATTCTGCCACCGATAAGGAAGAATGACTAAACAACATGTTTGCCAAAGGAAAAAAAAAAAACTTTCATGGAGATATTTTAAGTGAGTATTTTGTGCAAAGTTGCCGGGAAGCAGGAACAGAGGTATCAAGTCTCTAAAATGAGAAATTTCTTCCCAAAGACGTCGGGAGGTGCTCCAGCACACACCCACACACCCCCTCCTCTGTCCACAAATTCCTTCTACTCCATCCCTTGAGGAACATTCACTCACTACTCATTACTGCCACTCTCCTTTATTTTTTCATCTCCAAGCCACATTTAAAAACACCAGAGCTCAAAAAAGATTCTCTCCCTCTCTGCCTCCCTGGTTACAGAGCCACAAGGCCCCAACTTTGGGGACCACGCGATTCTCCCAAGCATTTCCCAGGAAGATGCAGGCCTAGTCTATTCATAAAATCAACCACAAAAGGAATTTCGGGTGCCCGCAATCAAGGAGTTTTCATGCAGGGTCATCACTATCTGCCCTACAGTTTCCACACCAGCCCTAAAAATTAGCTCTTTTTTCCCCTCCCCCCTTTCCTCCAGCTGGCTCCCACCTCAGCCTGGTCCCCAGGGTGTCTTAGGGACCCTGTGGCACTTCCCTGTCTGCAGAGGAAGGGGCAGCATCCTGCAGGCTTCCTCAGTCAAGGTTTTCAGACGACTTCCCAGGATCTGCATCCATTTAGTTGCTGTTTATTGAGAAACTAGAGGGTGAGCTTGTGCCCAGCTCTGCCAAGACCCTCGCTCCTCCACCAGCGGCTGAGAGGGGCTTGGGCTTGGTCTCGGGCTTGCTCCCCAGGCTGCAGACACGACACCGCTGTGAGGCTTTGCGCAGCCGCCTCTGTCTACTCGGCTCTAGCTCTGCTCTGTGGAAGCCTGCAGGTGCTGACTGGGGCTCTGCTACTCAGTCTGGGTGGGGGACAGGGACCGGAGCCATGAGGGATTTGACAAGGAAGAGGCGCCTTAGTCAAGCTCGGGCACAGTGGCCTGAGGAGCCTCCAAGTAACAATAGGGCACTGTCCCCTCTGCTGGCATCCTTTTGTCTGACTGGCAGCATTCACACTCAGGTCACATGCCTCAGTCAGCAAAGGCTAATGCCTTCCAGAGCTCATGGTCTACACCCTGGGTTCTGCCTCTTGGTTCCCCTACTGACTCCTAGAAGACCAAGGCTGGGCCTTACCTCCTTGGCTAACTAGACTCAGAGCTCCTGGAGTCTTTTTCCTTCTGCCCCCAGTTTTCAGCACCCTGCTTGGAACAAGGCTTTATGGCCACTTGTTGATTATTTCCAAACCACCAACTCGGCCAATTCCAAGTGAATTGTTACCTTTCCAGAAGCATGTGTCCAAGGTTGGTAAAACTCTACTGGCCAGCAGATAAAGACACAGGCTTGGCTGGCTCTCTCCTCCTGCGGCTGCGGCCTCTCACCTGGCCCTGTGCCCTCCCCAGTAAATGACTTGTTTATTGCGGAGGGTGCACAATAGGTCAGAAGACGCAATAAACGCATGGTCTCAGGCCTGCTCTAAACTCTCAGCACCTCTAAATGTGTCCCAGGTTGATCATTTCAGCTAAAATAATAATAATAACAATAATAATAATAAAAGACTAGTGAGTCTCCCAGTAACATTCCTAATAGGAGGTTTCCTTTGAGCCTACGCCTGGTCAAGAAGTCCTTAAGCATTAGTAATGTTGGAGCTGCAGAGAGCTCAGATGCCTCATTTTGAGTTTGGCTCACCAACCATCTCACTAGTACTTAGAAAAGAGAAGTGTGGCTGGTACAGCTTTCAGGCAGGTGAAGATGGAGGTGCTAGACACCCCTTGTGTGAGCTGGGCTAAGAATGCAGCTACCTTGAAGGAGGGCAACAGGCCAAGTGGCCCTGTGTGCACAGTGTCTGAGTAAGGCAAGTAAACAGTGACAGACTGACACACATGGGTACAGTTTCTATGATCCCCACATTGTGCCCGGCCAGTTGAGTCAGGACAAAATGGTAAAATTTTATTAACACAGGAGAGAAAGTCTGAGTCATTTCCATAAAGACTGGCTCACAGCAGGAATTATGAGGAAGTCTGAGGATGAGAAAATGGCGGTCTCTATGTCAAGTTATTGGCCGGAGTCTTTACAACGTCAGAAGAAGGAATTATTTGGTTTACACATCCAACAGCAAATAAAGGCAAGATTATCTAATGTACGTGAGTAACCAGACAGCAATGTGACGGGGACCTGTGGCCTGAGGAGCCCACAGCTGTCCACACCTTCAACTCCTGCCACCACGTGGGGCTGAGGAGATCCTGGGAGCAAGCAGGTCTCTGCAGCTCTGGCCCTGCCAGGCGCCCTGACCACCTCCAATACTTGTGTCCACCAGGGTGAAGTAAGAGAGGAAAAGGGGGAGCACATCAATGTATTTCTTTACCTTAGATGCTTGACTTGGACTCTGTGAGTGGCAAAATCACACAAATAAAAGTGAATCATGCTTTTGGAATCAGATGTCTTTATGTTCTGGTGCTTCTGTTTCATGGTTGAACTGGTTCCTAGTTGAGCGCTTCGAGGGTATTGGAGAGTTTCTGGAGGCACCAGGACGGGACTCTCAGAACCACCCAAAGGAACTCAGACATTGTGACCTTGGGACAGTAATTTCCAAATGCCTCTGCCCCATTTAACTCTCTTTACAAGAAGCGGAAAACCACTCGCTCTGTCTCCTCTGGAGTCATGGGTATTGTATCCATCAGGCAGCAATTTTGAGCTGTTCAGATGAGGAGGAGGAGGAGGAGGGGGAGGAAGAGGAGGAGGAAATGGAGGAGGATAAGGATGAGGGTGAGGAGGGTGGTAGCTAAAGCTGAGAATGTGCTAGGCATTAAGTTGGAGATTTACACATAGTTTCTTGTTTAATCCTCACAATCACTCTATAAAACATGCACTACACACACTCATCGTTTTAGGTGGGAAAACTAGGTAGGGAAGATACAAAAAAATTCAACCCCAAAATGAATCAGACTGAGAAAACATACTTAGAAGTCCTGGCAAAGCTATTCCCACTGTTAGCACTTAAACTACCATCATCTCTCAATATAAATAATAGCTAAATTTTTTTTTTGAGCTCTTCCTGGAAGCCAGGCATTGTTCTAAGTACTTTCCATGTGTTTACCTATTTAATCTTCATGGCAACCCAACAAGGCAGGTATCGTTACCATGCTCACCGTGATGCACAACACCAGGTGGGATCATTTACACTTTGTTCATGGGCTTCAGGGGGTGACTCTAAGATTCAGTTCTTTGAGTTGTACAATATGGTAGCCCTTACTATTATTATCTCCATTTTACAGATCAGGAAACTGAGACAAAGAGGAGCTATTTAGTTTGCCATGCCCATATTGCCCATCGATGACAGAGGCTTCAAGCCTCAGCAGTCTGACTCCAGAGTTTTAATCACTGTGCTACTGTCTCCCCATCCCTTGATTAGCACCCTAATTGGACTCTCTGCTTCTGTTCTTGCCCCTCCCCCAACCCACCCCACTCACTCCCCATCTATCCTAGTATACAGTCTGAACAAACTATGGCATTCTCCACCAGGCTCTACCTAATCTGGACCCTAAACATGTCTCTACTTTCACCTTCAACAATTTCCCCAGTCCACTCTGCTTCTGCCACACTGACCTTTTGTTTTACTTAGATCACATCAAGTTTGTTCCCACCTCAGGGCCTTTGCATGTGCTATTTCTTTTGTCTTGACCACATACTTTGCCCAGATCCTCCAAGGGGTACACTCCTTACTTCATTTAAGATTCTGCTCAAATAGCTCCTTCTCCAGAGAGGTTTCCCTGATCTTACCACATAAAATAGTCCCCAAGTCCCATCTGCTCTTCTCTGTCCCACTACCCGCCTTTGTCTTTCTTCACAGCACTCACAGTACTTGTAAGTGTACCGCAGCATCTGTTAGCTTATTATCCCTTAAATATAAATAGACTTTGTCATCCTCAATAGGAGCCTGTGGAGCCTTGAAGAGAGCCTGGTACATCGTTAGAACTAAAAAAATAAAACTGAGTAAAGAGATGGGCAGGTGGCCCTGGAGAGCAGGGCGGTCTCAGCACAGCCCAGGGCAGAGAGTCCTCAGCGAGAACCCACAGAGCCAAGAACGGCAAAAGGAGAAGGAAGAAGGAAGGGAAAGAAAAGCATATTCAGATTGCAATTTAACATTTACTTCATTTTACTTGTGTGTCAAATTTAGTGACCAGCTCTCTTAATCCTCACGTCCTGTGAAGTAGGTGATTTTAGTGAGAAAGGGGAAGTGAGCAAATAGCAGGGAGGAGCGTATGGGCATCAATTGGTTGATGTCCTCTTTATCGGAACAGGAAACTACCTGCTATTAAAGAAACAAACTCCCAAGTGCTTATCTGTATGTAGCGCAAACCACAAATTTTTGTTTGTTTTTTGATTCCGCTTCATAAATCTTTTTGGTTATTTTATTTATTGTGTTTACTTTTGTTACTACTTCAAGATAAAAACTTTATTCCTACTATCCACTGTTCTCTCAACTCAACTCTTAGGATTTTCCCCAAGGTCCACATGTATTGATTCAATTCACTGAATGCCTGTGAGCTGCCTCTGTAAATGTTTTTGTCAGTTTGGTGCTAGAGGAGCCTGAGTTTTACTCAGCCTGTTTACAAACTAAAATATCATTTTATGCTAGCATTAAAATAGCATTTTAACTGCATAAGCATTTTAGTCACATGTTAGAGCAGTGATCCATAGCTTACAAGACTCAAAATCTTGCATAGTATTCTAATCTGAAATCCTAAGAGTCCCCCAAAATGTTCATGCCTTATTAAATAAATCGCCCCTTCAGTGAGTATAATGCCTCCTTGCCTAGCAAGGCACAGGCCAGTGGTTCTGTGGTTAAACCTAAACTTACACAACAAGGATGTGGGTACTCTTGCAGGGTTGTGCAAAATGGGGGCATCTTACTGTGCTGGACTGTCAGCAGAGTCCCAAGTTACATGGTCCCAGTTCTAATTCGCTCCCTCCTGAGGCTGACTGACCAGCTGGTAATCACCGGTGAGGCTGATCGGTCCCTCCCTCCTCATCCATGTGGGAGCCCATAAATCCAGGTGAGCATTAGAGTTAGGGTCAGAGGTCACCCTATTAGAGCTCACACCCACTTCCTGCTGAAGAGATCCACAGGCTGCTTTCCAGGGCCATTAATGCTGACGCAATAACACACTCTTGACCAAAGACTCATACCAGCCCCTGAAAAAGGTCAAGGAGAGTGGAAATGGTACATTGATGGAACTTCTGAGAGATATATTGGGAGCTCATTCCCCTTTTGTGTCCTGTTGAAGGAAAGGGGAATTTTCATGTGGAGCTGAACCCCAGTTGCCACCCACCAGTACCCTGGGCTCTGAGCTGCTTAGTAGGTGAGGGGAAAATCCCTTGTCCTAAGAACCCTTCTGCTACATCTGCCAGAATTCCATGTTACTCAAAACTTAACAAGTGGGGGCCTCCCTGGAGGCATAGGGGTTAAGTCTCAGTGCTATCACTGCCGCAGCCTGAGTTCGATCCCTGCCAGGGAGCGCCCCACATGGTGCTCCAGACCCCTCCTGTCTTGCCCACTGCTCCCCTCAGCAGTGTACTTCAGTTGATCTGCCTGTTCTGCTCCCCACTCTCTCTCTGGTGAATCCGCTCACCCTCAACCCTCGCCAGGGTATTATTACTACCATTCTTGTTACTGGCAAAACAAAGGCAGGGAAAAGTTCTCTGTTTGTCCAAAGTCATGTATCATGAGGATCTGGGATTTGAATTCTGATCTTTGAACCTCAAATTATAAGTAAGACTAATGAAAACATCCCGAGGCTCCTCAGAGAATTAACCGCTATTTAAAGGACAGGAGTAATTCTACTGAGGGGCCCACTATCAGATACTGGAGTCTGCAGGCGGGATGGTGGAGGGCATGAGGAGTGTGGCGTGTGCCACCCCTGCCTCCTCCCTTCTCCACAGGAAAGGAGACCTGTTTCCAGAAGCCTGAGCCAGGCAGAGGGAGCTCTGGCCTCCCATCCAGTCTCAGGCTCAGCCACTGCTCAGGTGAGGCAGCGCTGCTCCTGGGTAGCAGGCCAAGTCAGACCCAGGAGAAGCTGTGTCTGGGCAAGTCACTAGGGCCTTGTCACTCCTCAGGGACAGCTACTCAAAAGTGCTCATTCCCCACTGAGTTTTTTCCGTTGTAATTTGTCATCGCTGGGCTATAAACTGTTTCCACATGGAAAAATGAAAATGGCGACTTCAACTGGTCTTCAGTCCTCTTAGAGACTGTCTACTGTTTAGTACTATTAAGAGAAACTAGGGCAGAAAGAGAAGCTCATTGTGTCGTCTCTCATAAAATGGCTCCCTAGTTCCCCTGTCGTGGAGCCCGGGAGCTTCTGTCTAGTATGTAAAGTCTGCCACAAGCAAGTTCAAACCTACCTGCCTACCCAGACTTGGCTTTGACCTCATCCCATGCCCATGTTCATCCTTAAGCCTCCCCCCGCCAAGCAACCCCTAAATTTCAATGGTTCTAATATTAATTCCTAATTGGAGCTCTGACTAGGTGCCAAGACACAGTGCTGGAGATCCCAGATTAACATGTCAGGTCTCCCCGTGGATAGTTCAATGGAAGGAAGATGTCAGAGAACTTGTTTCAGGACTCGAATTTTCTTGCACTTGGAGAATAAAAGGGGACCACGAGGGAGGAGGGGAGAGAGGATTCTATGGGGAGGATTCATCTGGAGGATGCTGTGCTGTGGGCTCCTCCCTTCTCTTCCTTCCTGCCTCATCCTCCAGAGAGCTCCATACATGAACCCTGGAACTGGGGATTAGGGTTTGGACACCAACCTAGGAGTCCAAAGGTAGATCAATCACCTGCTTTGGAAACTGAGACAAGAGACTGCCTGGGGGTGGGGGTGAGGGCGGGGGTGGGAGGGTTGAACAGCACCCCGAGTTTGTTGGGGCAAGAGTTGTATAGTGTCAGGATAATGAACTGTAAGAGAGACATATCATGTGAGGTCACTGAGGATCTTACCCTAAGGGCCTCCGGGAGGGGCAGAGGGACCTCAGAAGTGAGAAGTTGATGATAAATGTCTAGAAGCTAAAGGAGTGAACCCCTCAAAACAGAGGTGCCCTCACTTGGAATCAAGTGTACTGCCAGGGAGGAGAACCTGGAGGAAAACTTAAAAATTGCTCAGGAAAGCACCTAAGGTATTGAGAACCAGCTTTAGACAAAAGGTGAAGCCCGCTTATCACCATGCCAGTTGAAGTAAGACTCCTCACCTTTCTCCTCTTCTCTCCCCGCGGGCCAGTCCCAGAGGGAGCAGGGAGAAGCCAACCAACCCACTTCAGTTCTCCCCAGCTAGCTTCCACACCAGGAAGCCTTCGGGGGAAGGAGACAGGGCTTGACCTCTTAATAGGATCAGACTTTTGTTTGCTTTCTTGGACTGGACACGTCACTGCTGAATCCAGTCAGTATATGTTGCTTAAAATGAATCTTGGATTGTCCCTTGAAATCTAGAATAAACACAACAGTCTTGGGGCTTGCTGGAATCCTCATCTAGAGGCAGGAAAGGATGACCAATAGTAAACAGACCATAAAAATTGCTGAGAAAAGACAAACAAAGGTGCATTTTGATTGCTTCATAAGTCTTCTACACAACACACAAGCAACTCTTGTTTATATGTCAATGTTCACACAAACACGGCTGCATTGAAGCAAACCTGAGGGGGATCCTCCTTCAGGAAATTCTCTCAGTCACCCCAGAGGGAGCCATGCTGGGCTTGAGATGACAGTTGGAGGACTCCTGGCCTCAGGGGAGAAGGCAGATCCTTTGTGAGGAGACAAGAATCCCTGTCAGTTTTTCTTTTGGGTCAAGTTCCTTCCAATCTGTATGGAGGCCCAGCAAGGAGCCTCTACAGCTGGTGGTTACTGGGCTTGCGCTACTCGTAAAGGGGGCCTGAACAATAATGTCAAAACTCCTGACATAATATGATGCGAGACCCATGTTGTGCCCAACTGGGTCCCTCAGAGCTCTTCCCCTCAGGACTGTGCATTCCTTCTTATTCTGTCAGGGGTAGTAGAGACAGGAACGCTTGTCTCTAAACTGCCTTCAATGAAGAATCATGGGAAGAAATTGCTTTTCTTCCCAAGTTTCTTTCCTTGAATGCTAACTCTCCTCCAACACTATGTGGCATTTCTCTATCTGGGCCAGCAAAATGGCCACCACCATCAGGTAGTAGTACCTGGGGCTAATCTGCCCAGAGATGAACCACATTTATCTCACCGGACATAGAACATTTAAAGAAATTATAAAGGTAAAGATAAATAGAAAGCAACGAAAACTGTCTACACACGGAGAGAACACAGGGTTATTATTCTGGAAGAACCAGCCTCTAGAAGTACATTGGCAGGGCTGCTGACACCATTCGAGTCCTGGCTTCTTCTCTCGCTTCAAAAGTACCTGAGGCACCACACCCCAATGCCCAGTTTTTAGTCTAGAAAGATAGAGTCTTGGGGAAGAGAAGGGCATTCAACCAGGACCCAGTTTGGATACTAGAGTTGCTTGGGAGAATCATCACAATGCATAGTCTTCTGGGAAGGCAAACGAACAGATGACATCGACTGGGCTGTCCCAGTCACAGGTATCCAGAGTCCCCTCACCACACAATAGCTTCTATGTTACTGCATTTATTCATTCATCATTCATTTACCCATTCCACAAATATCTACTGAGCACCTACTGTATGCAGGGCCTGGGTTAGGCACTGTGGGCTGAGGGGTAAACACAGTTTAGCTCCTGCCCTCGAGGAGCTCAGCATCTAAAGGGCAAGGCATCATGGGCAAAAAAGGTCAAGGAAGAATGTGAACCCTCAGGAAGCACACTCTGAGGCAGAGCTGAGCACGTAGGGGACCACTGAGATAACTAACTGCAGAAGGAAGTAGGATGCGCAGAGGGAGATGTTGAGCTGAATGTAGACCTGGTGATGGTCTCAGAACCATACAGGCTGCTCTGATGCTAGAAAGGCGCTTCAGAGTTACACCTACATACCTTCCTACTCTGCTCCCATTAGCCACTAGGTACAGCCACCAGGTGGGAGCAGCTGGACAGCTGAAGGAGGAGCCGACAACTGAAGGCTCTCTACCAACAAGTCTAGCAGTTGAGGCAACGGTTCCTCCCGTCAGGTGGATCTTGGCGGTGTATCACAATGACTGCCATATTACCCAGAGTGCCCTGCGGGCAGGGGATGATGAGCTTCCTGGAAAAATCATGATAGATTCACCAAGAGTCTAAGGTAATGAGAAAAACTTTCAGGCAGAAAAAGGGAGGAGTAATTCTGAGCTACAATGCATGGGGATAGTTGTTCCCTAGTGGACCTTACCCCTCCCCATGAAAATGACTTCACCCCCTCTCTATGAAGCCAAGCAGACTCAGCTTGTCCCATAAACACTAGCTGAGCAAAATTATGTGGATGAAAGTAACCTACCGCAGCCTGAAAGAAATCAAATCATGATCAGCTGGTGAGCAACTCAAACAGATTTTTCAACCAGCAAATATTTGGTCTATTAATAAACACCTGTGGGGCTGGCTGCGGCACTTCCTTTCCGGACAGCAGGGCAGAAGCCTGCGGCTGCAGTGGGTATAAGGGAAAGGGTGAGTGCTTCAGACGACAGAGTGGGGACTCAGGCCTGACTCAGTTGCTCTTTTTCCATGTGATCTTGGCCCAGCCACTTGGCCTCTCTGAGCTTCAGTGTCATCAGCTACGAAGCTGACAGCCACTTCCCAGGGCTGTGTGGCTTCAGTGAGACAATGTGTATAAACCGTGCCGACCTGGGGGTTGTGGTGACGGATCATCGGTGTCTGATGGTGGGAGAACTACAGGGACTGCACCGGAGGGGAGAAATCAGATACAAAGATCTAAGAAAACAAATAAATTACAAAATAAAATAAAATAACTGAGCTGATCATGGAGCTTCCCTGGTACTGCCTTGTGGCCTTGGATACCTCACAGGCCCCGCAGGAAATGGCCCCAGGCTGTTTTAAGGCCTGAGCTCTGTCAGAACAAACACCAGCCGTCACCAGCAGAGCAACCCTGAGGACACCCTTGTGTCTGCCATCTGTTCAGACAAGACCGTGATCGGCCATGAGCAGAGGCTTGGTTCTCTCCTCTTGCTACATCCCGACCGGGTTAGAGATGGTTCCTTAGCAACAGCGAGGCGCCACCAGGAAAGGAACGCCGCTTTGTTCATCAGGGCCCTTGTTTTTGGTGGGTTATTTAGATGCTTTTCCTGAAGGCGGTTTTATTCTGAGATAAACTGGGGACAGTCCTTTGATGGGAATTATAGCTGTGATGAAAGGGGAGCTGTGAGAGGCAGAGGAGGGGTGAACAGAGCTGCAACTTGGGGCTCTTGCCCACTCTTTTCATGGAGCAGATTTTTCTTAACTTTGGAACAGAGGCAGGACGACCAAAGAGAAGTGGCACAAATGGGCCTCTGTTTCATGCTTGGCAAGGAGAGCACGGGACTCCTTTTTCCTTTTTTAAGACCTTCTAAGCACCAGGCACTGAGCTCAGGAAGTGGGCTCCTGAGCATCTCAGAAGTGGGGGTGAGAGAGAGGAGGCGGGGTGGCTCAGACATGAAGGGCACCTTCTGAGCTGAGTCTTAGGCATTTCTGGCCTGTGCCCACTGAGCTGGCCTCCCAAAGCTCCCTGGGCCCCTCCACTCTCTGGAGGGGACACACCAGTTATTCCTTCAGCCCATCACCTGGATCGCACTTGCTTCTGCAGGTAGAAAACACTAAGCAGTGAGGGCTTAGCGGTCAGATGCTCCTTGAAAAGACTGAAAGGACTGAACTGTGACATACGAAACTGTTACAGGGCAGCCCCGATATAAAATGGGATGCTGGACTGTGGGTCGTCACCGTGTGCTTAAAAAGGGACTTATAAGACACAACTGCAGGCACACACAATAACACTAATAAAGGGTTTATTTACAAAAGGAAGGAGAAAAAAGATATAAATTGGTGAATGGGTCCTACCAGTTCTGATGAGCTGGAATCCCAACGGCACACCAAAACCCGGCGAGCAGCCAAGAGACCCCCCAAAGCCCACATGTCTGGTTTATACCAAATATGGCTGCTTAACTCCACCCTCAGTTCCCAGCATCCTCCCCTTGGTGATGATGGCATTATGGGATTGGTAGTCCTAGGTGTCTTGGATCTCTCTGGTCTGAGGTGGGAGGGGGTCCGTCAGAACCTATCTGTGGAGTTTGTTCAGGCTGTCCTCTCTCCCCCAACAAAACCACGATTTCCTCAGCTTCTTCAGCATGTAAGTAGCTTCACACGCTTTTCGAGGTGGAGAACAATGAAAGAAGCAGAGGTAACCAGTTCCGGTTGCTCATTTTAAGTTCATCTCACAATGCAAGTTTACAATTAGAGAAATCTTTTCAAGAGCAAATCAAGATATCCACTTTCAGTGAACTTCTAAATGCAGAAGTCATAGAGCATTCGGTTGTGCAACAGAACCCTGGGTGGGCACAGGGAGACAAAACTCACTCCGATGGATGTTCAAGTGTGGTCACCTCTGCCCTCCATTCCTCCCCTGACAGGTCTAATCAGTCAGCACCAGGTGAGCTGGAACTTCCCTCAATTTCACAGCTGCCTGAGTTTTTTTATGTACAACAGCCTGATACACAAAAATCAAAAAGTTATGTGTTATGGAAAGATGGGTTTTCCCACTTTCTGTTTACAGTCCAGAAATCCAAAGTGCCTTCTTGAGTAATTTGCTCTTGTTATACAAATTCCAGGGAGAAAAAGCTTTAGGAATCAATGGCCTCTATGCCCTTCAGCTATTTCTCTGCCAGAAAGAGAGCCCTGCTGACGAATAGCTAGGGGAACTGGAAATGAGGAGAGCGAAATGTTAAATATCCAGCCCAGTAATTTAAAGGCAAGTCAGCCTGAGGCCAGGGATGTTTGTGGGGTCACTGATGAGTCTGCAAGTCCTGTTAGCACAGAGAATCCATGTCAGGAATGAGTCTCCCCCGCCCCACCCCACACCAGGCCCCATCGCTGGGTGGAGGGAAGCAAGAAATAGGCATTTATTCAGATCAAATAAAAAGAGTAGAGGTTTATTCTAAGGGGTGCACAGAAAGTCAGGCAGAGAAACAATATTCAGGCAACATTCTTGGCTATTCTTTTTCTTCTACCATGTTCTTTTTCTCTGCTCAGTCTTATTTTTCCCTCTAGGCTGGTGCTCAGCCAGGGTTTTCCTCTCCCCTCCTCTTCTTCTTAACTTTGGATGCCAGGACCATGGGCACACATGGTGGGAGCTTCATCTGCCTCTGAATGTTGCCCTTTTTAGGTTCAGCTCCTGGGCTAACTCATCCTCATGATGTTTTTAGTTGGAACTCAGGGTGAGCTCATCATTTTGAGCTAGGTCATGTCAGGTTGCTGCAAACTACACAAGCCCCTCCACCAACGGTCCATCCCAAGCCATTTCCTGTGCTGGGGGTGAGCCTTGGGAAGAGGAGAGAAGGAGGCAGATAGAGCTCAGGGCAGACCCGTCGGCACAAGTGCAAGGGCACAGTGTTAAATGCAGGTGACCCTTGGCTCTGGCTGGCCAGGACTGTCCTGGTGGCTAGCGACCGCGCTGGACAGGCCGGCAGCCTGAGAAGTATTCCCCTCTGTGTGAAATCTGCTTCACATTCCAGGGGACGAACACAGACGGTGAGGTGCTTTCAGTACTCAGTGAACGGCGAGTCTTCGTGAGGAGCCTAGGCTAGGCAAGGTGCTCGTCTGGAGGTCACACGAAGTGAAAGATTTAGGACATCTCAACTTTTGACCCAAGAGTCCCAGACCTACAGCAAAGTCCCGCTTTGAATTCAAGGGACTAATGCTCACTGAGAAGACTTCTGAGTCAAGGTGAAGGGAGAGGCCTGTTGCTTTGTCAACACCAAGAATCCAGCTGAAGGGGGCCTCCTTCCTGTCCCGGGCATGGAGCTGTGTTAAGAGGGGGCAGCTAAGTGGAGGCTCGAGGCTTGTCCTCAGGCTCACACTCACCTTTACGCTTTCACTAGAGCACTTTGACCCCACCTGCAGGAGTTCATGATCAGAGCTTGTTCTTTCCCAAAACATCTCACTGAGGACCCTGTAAAGTCTCAGCTCCCACGGAACAGTTACACTCTCACAATCCCCAGCCTGACCCCGGAAGGAAGATGTTTGTACTTCATGGAGGAGATAAACCTCCTGTATTTCTTCTCCACACTATACTCGCAATACTACACTTCTGAGGCTCACAATACTTCACTGTGTCACCAAATATTTGGGGGGTTTCCCCACACCAAGTAATTCCCCAGCATCGACTGGTGTCCTATAACTTAACTCAGTTCTGGGCCTCTCTATCTGGAGCAAGGGGCAGGTCCAGTTATTCGCTAGAGCAGCTCACAGAGCTCAGGATAAGAATTTACTTCGTCTACCGATTTATTAGTGGCTATAACTCAGGGACTGCCAGGCCAATGAGATACATAGGGAGGAGATAGGATGGGGTACAGAGTCTCCACACCCTTCCAGAAACAGCCCCCTGTCAGCACCTCCACGTTTATCACCTGGAAACTTCTCTGAATAATGTCCTTTTGGGTTTTATGGAAACTTCTTTATATAGGCAGGACTGATGAGCCATTGAACACTGGCAGTCGATTCAACCTTTCCCTCCCTAGAAGTGGAAGGGGAGGGAATGAAAGTGCCAGTCTTTTATCATGTGCTTGGTTCCCCTGGCAGCCAACTGCTAGTCCTTGGTTATCTAGGGGCTTTTCAATAGTCACTTCATTAATATAAACTCAGACATGGTTAAAAGTGTTTGTTATAAATAACAAAGACATCCATTTCACTAGTATCACTCTAAGCTATTTCGGGCACCAAAGACAAAACCCAAACAGTTTCACAAAAGATGCTTCTATTGTTCCACCAATTAAGAAAATTATAAAGGATTTGGGACTTGTGAGCCAGGAACTATAGACAAAGCCCAAAATAAAATTTCTTACTATAAATCACAATATCCCATGCTTTTCAGCAGAAGCAAGAGCTAAGTCCCTGGCAGTGGAAAGTCACTGGTGGCGGGCCGACCCTTCCTGATAGCCCAGGGACTGTCCCGTGAGGATGGGTCAGTCGTGTCAGCCCCCAGCAGGCTGCAGAGTGGAATGTGCTGGATCTGGGGAAGCTGCTTCCCCAGAGTCCTGCTGTTGGAAAAGTCAGCGTTTTCTGGACCTTTTATTCTTTTATTGTTATTGTTTTTAGCATCTTAAATAATCAATAGTAACTTTTAAACCTATTTTTCAAAAAAATAATGTCCAAGCATTCATAACTAGCTCAAGGGTTACAACAAGCCCATGACTTGCAAGGGTGGGAGTTACTAAACCCATTTTGCAGATTTGCAAGTTGAGACTCAGACAATAAAGGGCTTGTCTCTGTAGGGAGGGAAAAAATATTCCTTGAGCATCTCAAGTTTGCTGGGTCTGAAAATTAAGCTGACAAGGACAAATTGACAGGAGAAAGCAGATAACTTCATTAAAGTTTTTTTGTGACACAGGGCTCTTCATAAGGAAGTGAAAATCTGAAGAAACTGTTCGACCTGAGTGTCTTTGTCAGATTGTTGCAGAAGGCAGTTGTGTAGAAATGGAGTTGGACAAAGGATACAGGGAAGTGTGGTCAGTTGGAGGAACTTGCAAGGCTGTTTGTTGGTATTCTCCTCATCCCTCTGGCTTAAAGACAAGATTGGTCCCTTTCTCCAGGTAAAGGGAGGGCACCTCTAGCCTGAGGGTGTCCCCTCACGTAGAGGGAACATCAGAGAATCCTTCCTGCTTTGGCCATTTTCTCAAATTGCTTCAGCTTGAAATATTTACTATATGCCAAAGGACGGTATTTTGGGATAGCAGCTCAAGCACCCCATCATTTCATATCTAGTAATTACAATTAGAATTTGGATGCTGGTTTAAGATCCAGGGCTATGTCACAATTCTCCTCTACCTCCATTCTATATGAGTTGAAATAGCACATTACATGAGTTAAAGCTAAAGGCAAATCTGGTAATAGATTTATTAAAATATTAAAGAAAGGATTACTGATTTTGGCTGCTAGATCATCATTAAATAAGGCTAGTGAGAAAAAAATTCATAAAACAGCTCCTTATTTCCTATTCCACAACAAGAAACCTATCACATGAAGAATACATATGAGAATCAACCACTTAAGGATTTCAGATTAAATACTTTCTTGCCAAAATATAGTTTCTTAGTGTCTCAAATTATGTACTGGCAACTTTCACTAACAGAAAATCAACATATATGGATAGTTTTCTGTTAAATGTAATTTTGAATCAAGAAAATAGTACACAACTAGTTTCATTTTGTCATGATGCATGCCTTTTTCAACGGCCTTAAAACATTCCTTCTAATGAGCCCAAGCTATGTCCAGATTTCCTTGTCTTTATTAGCATAAAAGAACTTTTAAGATCAATGTTCTTTCATGGAACAATTTCAAGATGCATCAATTCATTTGCTTTCCTTTCTTGCTTATTAAAAATGATCATCAACCAATCAGTATAAAAATAAAGAACAGACAGAACAAGAACACCTAAAGAACTGCTAGCATTTCAGTGCTCCGAAGCCCTTTCCCTGCCTGTATTTCAGCATCCTCACGTCTGAGCTATTCCAGTTACCCTCCAACGTTTAGACAACACTGAGAAATCTCACATCACTAAGTACACAAAACCTATGCCAGCTGATAATCCCGACTGAAATCTGGCCACAAAAGATCCTATGTCTTGCTGAAATCTTTGTGAAATAGTTTAGCTGACAGCTCACATGACCCCAGCAAGAATACCTTGAAAGGTTCATAATAACTTTTCTGTCAACAGTGTCCAAAGTTTCCAATGCAGAAATCTATAAATCAGTGGGTCTCCAAAAATAACAAACTCTTGATTGTGTTTATCTGATTAAGACTTTTGAGAAGTCTTAAAGGGCTTTCTTCCAACATAAATTGTAAGTACAGAAAGGGCCAAAACATAAATGAGATCAGAAAAAAAGTTGGCTGATGTTGAGATACACTTGCTTTCCTCATATCACTTTTGTTATTAAAAAAAAAAAAAAGACTTTTAAAATAAAGTGAAGCATACAGAGAGGTGCATACTATAGGGGAGGGAAATTTTCCATCCCAAATATGCCTTCTTGCCAAAAGGTTGATTTCCTGGGAGGGACTCTGAAGGCTGAATGGAGGTTGCCTTTGAGAGAGTTGTTTGCATATAAATTTATGTAAGAGGGTATAGTGGGAAGGCCTAATCTCCCTGTCTCTTTCCTACCCCAAGTTCTTCTGTCTAGGTAAGCTATTTAAGATGGCATCTAAAGCCACATGGCAAGTTACTCGATTTTACTGGGTCTCTCTCTCCCATATATCCCACAGGAGATATACATGTTATTATTAAACTATTTGGCTTTTTTCTCTTATCAATCTGTTATTTATTTGCTGCCTAGAGGAAGCCAGAGGGGTATGGGTGTGGGATGATTTCCTTTGTGCTCTGACAATATTGCTAGTACATACAGATTGATGAATTTTATAATAACAATAAAGCTTTGTATCCAGCCCTCAGAAGAACACAAAAAACAATATCCCCAACACTCCAGAAGACCCACTTATACCTCCTCCCCCAAAAGGAATCCATATCTGGTTTGTTTGCCTGCTTCTGCATTTTCTAAAAAAGGTATCATACAGTGAACATCCTTTAAGGTCTGGCTTCTGTCGCCGAACATTTATTGCGTGAGTAGCAGGCTGTTCTTTCTCACAGCTGTAAAGCATTCCATCATGATGAACATGACCTAGATTACCCATTGGGCATTAATCCGTATATTGTGGGCCAATTATTATTGTCTGCTTTTGGAGGGTGTTTTGTTTTGTTTTGTTTTGTTTTGTTTTTGAACAATTGCATAGTTGAGAAAAACAATCAGGGCATTTTTATGTTGATATGGAAAAATAAAATAGTGGGGACATTCCACTTGCTTATACCTCTAGCTTTATTCTATTCTGTTTTACCTGCTCCTCATCCCCTCCTCCAGATTCAGGAAAAATTGTGAGTTATTGCTTGTAAATAAGTACCTGTTATAAGGAAGGTAAGATTTGAAGTCCCAGGAAATGGGATGGACCTTGGATCTGAAGGAGTGGACACAGGAAGTTCAAGTGTGTGTGAACTCTAGTAAAACCCTCTGCTCACAGGAAAACACGCTGCAGATATCTGAGAGCAGATGGGACGCCTCACTCAACCCCAGGCTATTAGGACTTCAGTCTCTAGAGTCTCAATAAGTGAGGATATCCGGCCCTTCTCACCCTGAAACTCTCAAGAAAAAGTGCAACTATGGGCTGCATTTTTGATCCATTGAGGCTTCACCAATCCTGGCAGATACATCTTCCTATTTTCAATACAACCGTGACCAAGACCTTCTCCAGCTTACCTATCGCTCACGTTTCTGACCTCCCCCACCGCCCCACCCCGCCCCCCTCTGCCCCGCCCCGCAGCTCCCGTCTCCAAGGACACACTTAATCTCTGAGGATCTCTTTTAGGAATTCTAAAATATTAACTTCTCACTAAATTTCTAATAATTTGAATCTAAGTTAGCTGATATCCAGACAGGCTCCGTCTATCTGGGCTCCGTGGTTTAAAATATTCCCATATACTTGAGTGAGGAAACTCTTGAAATGTACTCTGATCCTCAGTACATATACTTAAAGTGCTTTGGGACAGTGAAGAAGCAAGGTGCTGCCTTGACAGGAGAGACAGGGAAAATGGAAATACAGTGTTTAGACGCGTTGGTTTGGGAAGACAAAATATTTCTATCTGTATCAAGAATTCATTTATGTTTCATATCTGGGGAAGGCTTGAAGGAATTAAATGTCTTTCTTCCAGGATTTTAAGCATTATTCATAGGGATTATGCTACTGTTTATAAATACAAATATATGATATGACTTTAAACATTTACGAAAAGGATTAAAGCTTTCAATTGTATTTTTTGTTGTAGCTCTCTTTGAGTCCGCTCATCTGTTCATTTGTTCATTTTTACAAACTCTGGGAGCTCTCTAGTGAGGTGTAGATGGTGGTTTCTAGAAGGAAGACTGGGAAATGAATTATGGACTTCTCAGGTTGAGAAGCACCTGTGCCGTGTGGTTCAATTCTAACCTCTTAATAAAGTTCATAAACAGGCTTGAAGTACAAAAATATGATGATATTTAAAAGAATTATAATATTGAAATTACTCTTAAAATGTAAGAATAATTATAGTGTGCTTTACTAAAATTTTTTTCTGAAAGCTATTGTCCATTTTCTGGTTATAATCAACAGTGGTGCAAAGTACAGCTAGTGTCTTTGAATTTACCTGATTAATGTAGTCATTGTTTCTGCATCATCAAAACCTTGTCCTAAACATTTCTCAGTGGCCCATTGTTGTGGAGATGGTAAAAATGGCTCTTCCATTCTGGGTCTGCCCTTGTTGGGGGGCCTGATCAGAGGTCCTGAACATCACAGGTTCAGAACACATACCTGGCAATTTTCCTGCTGAGATTCCTGTGAACATTTCTCAAGAGATGCTATGAGAAAAGTGACTTGCCAGAAAAACAGGCCTTTCTGGGTCATTCTGTCTGACTCTTGCTAGTTCATCTTTTCCCCTCCCAAAGGTGTCTATATCATGGGTTGGGCCCCAACCCAGTCAGCTGCAGGGTGGATCCACTACACGGGGACCAAGAGGTCCTAAAGGGCTTTCCACAAAAGGGCTGTAGCGTGGGAATGGCCCTTGAGAGAAAACAACTAACGTGGCTTATCTCTCCCCACCCTAGGGATTGCTCAAGCTTTAGGAGGACGAGTTGACCTGTTCAAATTCACCCAGGTGACCATACACACTCAAAAAGCAACTTCCTGACTGACAGGAAGAGACACATCAGGAATCAGAAAATGTGGGTCAGAGAGTCACTTTGCTCTGTTCTCTGGGAGAGTGTCTGTTCAAGACAGCAAGTTCATCAATACTTGGAGGTTGCTTGCTAGGCAAGGGCGGTGTATAGGGGAGATAGAAGGATATTCCAAACATTTGGAAAAGGGAGAAATGGATACACTTTGAAGAGTACAGCTATAAAGTATAAACATCCAATGAATCAGCGAGAAGCCACACGTTGACATGGAATGAACACTCAAGAGTCAGTGAGAAAAAATGGTTCTCAGGCCAGAGCAAACCTTGACTAAAGTAGTAACATAATTAAAGGAGGACTATGTTATTCACTCGCAAAAGCAGAGAAAAGAGGGAGTTTCAGAAACAAACATAGCCTGTACCTGTCTACACCATACCAAGAAACTAGAGGGTGTCCTAGCTGAAGGTGAACTAGAAGCCAATGAGGGTATAAAGATCCCAGCTATGGGGAAGGACACATGCAGTTGAAAGGCCTGTATCATCTAGTATCTGGACTCTCGAGCTGTGTTCCCTGGTTCTGAATTCAGTATCATTAAACTGATCATTTGGCAATGTTTCAACGAGAGAGACAATGCTAGTGAGTTTGGTTTGATTATTTAGTTAACCTAAGAGTTGTGTATTTTCATTCTGGAAAGTTAATTGGATTTATGGTTAGAAAGAGTGGTTTCTTATGGGTTTCTAAGCATGGTGTTCATTCATACAGTGAAGCATAGAAGTGAATTTTCTCTGAGTCTCTAAGACTTACTCAAGTGGCAAAGTCCAATTAGTAGATACCTCCCATAGAGACCCCTGTGTTACTTCATTCCATTGCAATCTTCAACAGTGAACACAAAGAATCACATTGCAGAGAATCAAACTCCAATCTGGCTAAGATGCCCAAGGTAGCATCTGCGGATCCATCAGGTGATCACAGCCCCACACTTTGGACAGGTGTATAGACCACAGGTACAGAGACAGGAAAGACAGTGAGTTGAATTTGTCCTTACTCAATGATGGCTCTTGTGTTCTATTAAATTTGTCTCTATTGGGGCCTCCCTGGTAGTGCAGGGGTTAAAGTCTCAGCACTATCAAGCTATCCGCAGCCAGGGCAGCATGAGTTTGATCCCTAGTCAGGGAACTTCCCACATGGTGCAGCAGACCTTTCCTGTCTCTCCTGATGCTCCCCTCAGCAGTGTTTTTAGACAATCTGCCTGTTCTGCTCCCCACTCTGTCTCTGGTGAATCCGCTCACACACCCCTCCCCTCCCCTGCCACACCACTCCCATACCTCTGGCCTACACCAAAGTTCTTGTATGCATGCATAAATAAAAATAAATCTTTAAATTTGTCTCTATTATCAGCTTTTTGATTTACTAAAATATAATTCCAGGGTTGCAGTTTAGCCATGCAAGCATTCAAGGAATATTTACTGAAAATCTGTCCTGGCTACATGCTGGAGATATATGTCAGCGAATAAAACACACAAATGTGTCTACTTTCAAAGAAATTCGTTTAGGACAGTGGACAAGAAAGAGACAAACAACACAATTTTTTAAAACTATGTAGTACTTTGGAAAGAGATGAACATTAATTTTTTTTAATTAAATAGCGTACGGTGAGGAGAATCGAGATTGCTTGACAAGCAACTTGCAGAATTAACCAGGTTCAACTGAGCACTGTAAGGTTTATTTTAATGTTGTGCACAGGCTCATGAGAGTGAACAGGTAACACGTTAAGGCTCATTTGCAATTTTAAAGGGCAGGAAAGAAAGCCCAAAGAAAAGCGAAGTACACTGATCACAGCTACTCTGTACAAGGTATTGCACTTGAACCCTCATTGCATTATCTTTAAAAGCAACTTTAGCACCTATCCCCACACACATCAGCTTGTTAAGCTATTGATTCAGAATCACAGTACTTTGACTCTGCTGCTGTTCATCAAGTTGCACTCTGACAAATCAGCAAATTCTCACACTCTTGGCCCACCACTGCTGCCTCCCCATTCATAGGGTCAGAAGAAGAAAGGCTCCTTCCAGCTGCCACAAAAGTCCCTTGACTACTTCCCATAACAAAATGTCCTCCTTGGTGAGAGTTGCAGTCCCTGCCCCTTAATCTCAAAACATCTCAGTCCATAGAGCTGAGATAGCTCATATTCCAGCCCTGCCCCAGAGTCTTCCCCAAACTTGCTTCTCTAGTCTACGAAAATCAGTGCTTTGTAAGGTGGATTGAGAGGCACATTCCTCCTCCCCCACGTTTCCCATTCATCTACCTGGGTTTTGTTTTGCAAAAGATCATAATGTGAGTTGGCCAGCTTCCATTTTCCCTTTAATGAAAGCAATGGTTAAAAACATTTATCAAAAGGATTAAATAAAATTAAGTTAATGTGTAGTTTGCCCACTCCCTCTAACAGCAGAAATTTCTTTCAAAGGAGCTCAAAACAAAAGCAGAACCTGCTAGGGTGCTCTGCAGCTTAGCGTTGGGTCAGGCCGAAACTTAGACCACAACTCATAATGGAAAACACCTGTGTAGTCCCTCATGGTTAGACATTCAGCACCTGTATTCCATGAACACACCCAATATTTACCTTTAACCAGGTCTGACCTTAAGCATGCCTATGTCTTCTTTTTCATACCCTACTTGCAAAGACTAAGCCATCCAATGTATTTAATAAACAGGCAAGATGAATAGACCAAGAAAAGAAATAAATTAAGGAAACTGACTCTTCAGTGCAAACAAAGCTAACATGTTCCTTGAAAGGTCTTAGGTTCTGGGCTACTTCTGAGCATATCTGCAAAAGGATGGGGCAGGTTTTGGGTTTTGATAGACCTGATGAGTTACCTTACGTATTGTGTTGATCGTAAAGAAGTGTCAGCACTGACGTAATGTAAAGTCTGATGTCGAGCTTTTTTTTTCTCCCCACTTGACGTTAGAGAAAAAATTGAGGTTTAAAGTAGTGTTTTCCCAAATGTACACAGCCAGGGGATGCCCTCCCCAATATGTCTGGCTCAAAGGCTATGTTTTTCCAATGAGCTCAACCCAAGCCCACTGCCCTGGGTCATATTCCAGGTCCCTGGGGATATCTTCCCTCATTCTAGTTTGGGGTACACACTGGCTTCCAAAAGTGAGAGGACCTGTGGCTTTGGCATAGATACAAGATGGCCCGGCTTGAGTGAGTGACAAATGAGGTAGCACAGCTGCCTCCAGCCTTGAAAGGCAGGCAAAACAATTGTCAAGGAGTGTCCCGGTCTCTTCAAACAGGGACCCTTCAAATAGCTGCTCCAAAAGGAATAGAAGGCAAGCATTCTTCAGCATGCAGAGTATTTGGATGAACGTTAATTACCGGCATATTTCATTACTTATGAATTACCAGTTATGCCAGGATTTCAGAGTCTTCCATGAACAACTGATTATGACAGTATCTGTGAGGTGGGTGCCTGTGGTGAAATAACTTCATTCCACAGGGATTCAGATGGAAAGTAAGCTGCTCTCCTGAGGTCAGCATTAAGGTTTACATGCTCTATCCATTAGAGTCTAGTCAGAAACCAAAAGCCACTCTAGGTTTCTCAAACAGAATGATGTGATTCAGGGAACTGGTTTCAAAGGTCATGGACTTTTTGAGAAACCAAAGAGGCAATCTTAAGAGGAATAAGAACAGACATCTACTACCATTCCTAGGAACAGAGGCACAATAAATGGTATTACCAGATCCCCCCCTGCCTTGGGGGTTCATAGAAGAGGTGTTGCCAACAGTGGGCACACTGACCAAAAGTAGGGGCTACAAATGGGGAGAAATACCCTGGCTTCTCCCTCTTCTTGCTCTCCAGTCTTCGTAAGTTCCTCCCAAATACTGAAGCTAGAGTGCAAGGGAGCTTGGGAAATGTGCTTCCCTACCATATAGGACCGCACAGAGAAGGACCAATCTTGAAACTAAAGGCAAATCCACACTGCCTGAGAGAGAGAGCAAGGAGCCGTGAGGGGACATCAGGATCGCAGGGGTGAAAGAATTCACCAGGGACAGAATGGAAAGCAGAAAGATGTGTCAATCTAGGTATATCTACTGATGATGAGGGACACTGTGTGTGTGTCCCCAAGGCATACATGGGACAGTTCTGTGACTTCTGCTCAGTGTTGCTGTGAGCTTAAAATGGCTCTTAAAAGATATAAAGTTGATCTTTTTCTAATGGCTTAAAAAAATGTTCAGGCAGGAGAACAGTTGAGTAAACTCCCTGCAACAGACAGATAGGCCCAAGAAAGGCCCTTGAGCCAGTCTGCAGGGCGTGAGGAAGTTCTGACACGGGCAGGCAGGTCTCACCGTCCAGCCTCTCCCCACCAGGAAGGGGACGGGAGAGGGAGTAGGCACCAGTATATTTTTGTCCGACTTTCTCCTCTTAATATTGTTTTGTAAGCACCAAAGTGACTTAACTAGCTCAATCCTATAATTTACTTTTGATTTATTGATAATTAGGGAAGATATACCTATAAATAAAGTTTCTTACGTTTTAAAGTAAAAAAAAAAAAAAATCTCATTCTTCTGGGCCAATAAGGGAAAGGACTATTCATTATTCAAGTTACTCTTTCTCTCTCTTTTTTTTTAAAGATTTATTTATTTATACATACAAGCTGGGGTACAGACCAGAGGCGTGGAGTGACGAGAGGTTTCACCAGAGACAGAGTGGGGAGCAGAACAGACAGACCAATGGAAACACACTGCTGCAGGGAGCAGCGGGCGAGGTAGGAGAGGTCTGCGGCGCCATGTGGGAATCTCCCCAGCTGGGCGTCGAACTCTCATTGCTGCTGCGGACAGGCTCTTTCTCCTGGTGGTGGGCTTAAGAAAGCACTCTTGTGTCTTCCAAGTGCAGTGCATTTCTGTTTCAGAAGAGAAAATAAGTTACGTGCAAACCTGACATCCTTCTTGTAAAATCTCTGCTTCTTGGAAGAACTGTTTATCTCAAAAAGTTAAAATGTTAAGAATAACGAAGGCCTTAGCTGACCAACTGTGTCCATTTGCAAGGCCACAGGATCTTGGGTATCTTGTAGCAATTCCTGGCGAGGTCTCCATCTATTTGTGGGTTTCCAGGAAGGATAAAAGCTGCTGGAGTCCCACTGGGCTTTCCCACCCTCCACCCCAGCAGATTTGCAGGCAGAGCCACGGGCAATCTCCAGGAAGTGCCTCTCACCCATGGGGGATAGGGCAGACCTTGTCACCCACCACTCCCCATGGCTTCCTGCTGCCCAATTCTGAGTTTGTCTAGAAAACAAGTTTGTCCGCCCAGATATGTTCCAAAGTGGCATTTGATCATGACACTGGTTTTGTTGTTCTCAACACCTAGAGATGTGGGTCAAGTTTCAGGCTTGGTCCACAACATCAAAACAGTGTCACTATTGTCATTCACTTGTGCAACCAAGCGAAAATATTAAGCATCCATGCAACAGCTGTTTGGGGGTGAATTTGAGGGTTGAGTGGATTTGGCGTTGGTCTGTCTCTTGTGCTGACTGACTCAGGCAGCTGGAGTGGCTGAACAGGTATGGGAGGAAGGGTCAGCTTAAGGGCCCGCTCGTCCCCCCTTGGCACTAATGAAAAGATTTTATATCAAGCTTAATGCTTTGAGAAGTAATCAAGTTAGTTGTTAAAGGGAGTTGAACTCACCCTGAAAGAGAAGAGGCAACGCTAGAACAAACAAACTGAAAGAGATGGCTTTTAAACATTCAGGTCCACCACTCAGCAGGCGCTGCAAAAAAAAAAAAAAAAGTAAACAGGCTCTTGAATTCTATTTAAAACCACATGACCCTTTTTTGTTTGGTTGTTTGGTAACGGCACTTTTTCCTAGTGTTTGAAGTCTGAGTCATCCTTTTAATATATAATAGTTGAAGTTAGCCAGGTGAAATTGAAAAGATAAACTAGTTTTCCACTCAGAGATGAGGACTCCTTTCTCGGCCCCTGGAGCACTTTCCCTTCCGGCAGAGTCATGAACTTGGCCAGTGTTCCCACATGATGATTAGCACATATTTCAGTCTTCACCTCCCTGTCTCCCCTGAGGCAGGGGAACATCTAGAACTTCCCCGTGCCCTCTCAGTTCCTCGGCCTGAGCGCAGGCCTATTGCCTGGGAGCTCACAGGCTGGCCACAGTCAAGGGCACACACTCTGGTGCCAAAGAAGCTGCTTTGAGCCCCAGCTCTGCTGCGCCCTTATACGTGATCCTGAGCAAGTTACTTTAAGATACTTTAGTCTCAGTTTCTAAAGAGGCAAAATGCAGTATCTGCCCCCAGTATACTCACAAGACGTCAAATACATTATCTAGTGCCCGGTCAGCACTCAAAGCACTGAGGATGGTCTTCGAGCTAAGTGATAGTGATCTAGCCAGAAATGTTCACCACTTGGTAAAACAATTATTTATGAAGTGTTCTAGGAAAAGGATACCTACTCATTTAGACTGGTGCTTACTGAAGATGGAAGGAGATATGAGGAAAAAACACCATTACTTATATTATCCAGAAGGTTTTGAAAAATTCATGTTTGGGAAGTTTGTTTTTTTTAGTTGAAGTAACACTGGTTTGTAGCACTATGGCTTCAAGTGTGCAGCTTTATAAATCAGCATCTGTATAAAGCGCACTGTGGCCAAAGTCTTGTTCCTATCCCTCACCGTGTAATTGAGCCCTTTCACCTGATTTACCCTCCCTGCTTCCTCCTTCTAAGCAGCTCTGAGTTGGAGCAAGAATGCAAAGAGTTTGCTAGGAGACTCTTGGATGCAAGTCATAGAATCCCAGAAATTGCTCCATGCCTCATTCTCAGATCTGTCGCTCTCAATCTCTCCCCTTCCCCAGGTCCTCCCCAGAATAGGAGCACGTTCTGCTGAGCTTGGAAAGGGAACTGCTGCGCTGGTGCAGAGGCTGCCACGAGCCTTCTCTGAGGGGAGCATCACCCACTCTGTCCCTCTATTTGATGTGCCCTCCAGGTTCTGCCCTGAGAGCTGTGCATTCATTATGCACCAGCTGCATGATGGCGTCTCAGGCATAATGGGCAGTGCAAAGGCTCTAATAATCATAATGACAGCACGTGTCAATGCTGAAATAAAAGAAACAAACCCACAGCAAAGGGCTCCTAATATCTGAGTTAATTCCTGTAACAAAGAAGTAGTGGGTCTGAATCTGACCCAAATCTCATAATCAGTTTCTACCTGGAAACACTACATGCTCTGAACTAAGTCAGTTTAGAAAGTATCCTCATAGAAACTGAATTCTACTCCTTAAAAAAATTAATGTCAGTTTAAAACTTTAAAAAGTGGGGCCTTCCTGGTGACGCAAAGGGTTAAGTCTCAGCACTATGAAGCTACCCACAGCCACTGCAGCACGAGTTCATTCCCTGGCCAGGGAGCTTCCCACATGGGGCAGCAGACCTCTCCTGCCTCTCCCACTGCTCCCTCAGCAGTGTACTTTAGTAGATCTGCCTGTTCTGCTTGCCACTCTGTCTCTGGCGAATCCTCTCACCACCCCACACCTCTGGCCTATACCCCAGATTTATGCATAAATAAATCTTAAAAAAAAAGAATTTGGAAACAGCATCTCTTCAGTACAACTTGCAGATATCAGTCATGCCAATGAGCTCTGCTCCCATGTCTAAGATAGTACAACATAGAATAGGAGATCTGGACCACTGGCCAATTGGGCCCCTTTCACAGATCAGGAAACCAAGCCCCTACGAGATCAAATGGATTACACATGCATGCACACAACCCACGGGAAGTGAGTACCATTTCTCCATGACCACTTTTGATGTGAAGACTTAGCTAGTTCACATGATCTCAAAACCCAGGGTGTTTTTGCTCTTGGATTAAATGAAGTGTTTGAAATAAAGAATTAACTTGTTCTTAATCTTCTCCTTGAAATGCTGACATAGATAATCCATGCCCTGCCCAACAGGTCACAGGCACAGAGGGAAGCAGAGTCAGCACTTACACTTCTTCAGCAATAGAAAGGGACTTGGTCAGAGATCTAGGACCAGATTTTCACTGAGCCAGCGTCATCTTAGAGCTCAAAACAGAGGCAGAGATAAGTGGAGGTTATATGGGGAGGTGCTGATCCTATCAGGAAGGAGAGGGATGGGCAGAGCTGAAACTGCAAGGGAGATAACCACTTTCTTGATTAACACAGGGCGCGTGGAATTATCTGTGAGAGAACCCCGGGATGGCATCTTGCACACGCCTGTTGTCACCCCTTATGTGTAAGAGTAACATTCCTAACCCGCTGGACCAAAAATCACCTGAGAATAAGAATCCATGAGTCTTCTCTGGAAGAGCAACAGTAACATCTCCAGCTATAAAGATCTTGCTTCCCTGTGTATCATCATAATAGATGCAGGTGATGACTCTCTCAGGGTGTGGATGAGGCCTCTTTTCCCTCTCTTGGGGTATTTGGAGGCAGCTGGTGGGAACTAGTGTTCATAATGTCAGTTTCATACTCCTCCCCATTATAAAAATAAAGTTCTCTCCAACTTCCACTTCCATTCCCTAACATCTCTCTCTCTCTCTCTCACACACACACACACACACACACACACACACACACACACACGCGCGCGCGCGCAAACTGCTGCCCCCACGGGCTTTTTATTTTCCTTTCCTCACTGCCCTTAATGATTATTGGGGCCCAGTTACCAAACAGCAAAGATGCATCCCACGGGATGGAGGCAAAGGCCCATGGCGATTTCTCCCGGGAGGAGTAGATCCTGTTCCGTGGACACCATCAACGTCCTTTTAAGCTGCTTTAAAGGGGACGCAGAAGGGCACGAAGGTGTGATGGTGCGGGGCACCCAGGCACTTCTTCTCCCAGATGCACACTCGGAGGTTGGCGTGGGCAGCCAGCATAGGCTTGGGGCAGGGACGCACTCCAGCAGTCAGGTCAGCGGCGGAGTCCTTGTCTCACAGGAGGGGCTCAGCTGCAGAGGCTCCGAGCTGGGCTCGCAAGTAGGAGAATCATCACACACAGACCAGTGGAAACGTGTGGGTCCCTGGCAAGTTCCATCTTGAGCCTGGGTGGTGGTGTCAGCATGACAACTAGGACGTGAGAAGAGGCATGTGAAGGGCTGACAGATAAGTGGAAGTGATTGTAGATTACTATCGCATCAGCTCATTTATGCCATAAGTAAGAAATAGGTCAGAAAGGGCCCCTTAACCCAAACTCTATTAATTATAATCATGGCCCATATTTCTTAATGAATACAGGAATGCTGAAGAGCATTTCTTTTATGTTATCCAAAGCAAAAGTCATTTTCAGATGGTCTCTTTTTTCCAGCTCTGGAGTAAAAAATAAATGTGGATGTGAAAAGAATTATTAAGGACTAAATGAGTTGGAAACAAGGCAAAAGAAGGAGCCTTTTCTTCTCTAATAACACCAGGTTTTGGCTTGACTTGCTTTTGGAAATTCCCCTTATTTTGAGGTCAGAACTACACAAAGGGTCAGCTTCAGAAGGCAGGGCGCACTGGGAGGGGTGGGGAGGATATGTAGGGAAAGAAAGGGGGACTTGAATCCACAAAGTGCTTCCACTAGCTTTCATAGCAAACGTTCACTCCTAGTGTTCCACCTTGAAGGCAGTATGGTATGGTGGTGGGGAGCTGTTCAAATCCTAGCTCTGCCACTTCCAAGCTGTGTGAGCTTGGGCAAGTTACTTAACTTCCCTGGGCTTTGGGTTAACTCGTGTATAAAATTCTGCCTAACTCTTACAAGGTTATTGTGAGGATTAAATAAGTAATACCCTAGAGGATGCTAGAATAGCATTTTCTGGCCACTTTTAATGATTGAAAATAATAGAAATAGACTGGTATAAAGAATCAGGGAATATTTTCAAATGATCGTTTGTTTTTCCACTGGCAATGTGATAGAAACTTAGAAGAAATAAAAAAGAGACTCAGTGTGGAGAAACAGATTTATTTTGCAGATTCCCTGGATTCTCAGAAAGTGACATCATGTCAGGGCTATGTCTAGTTTATTGTCCATTCATTTGGTGAAAATTTGATGGTAGCATCCAAGGGTTAGAGGGACTGACCTCTGGTGGAGAACAAAGCAGATATTCCCAACTGCATGAAGCTTCTACCAAAAGCAGAATGATGTCATAAATAACCTCAATAAGGGGCAATGAAGAGTAAATGTGGGGTTCTGGCCACTGACCAGGCAGAAGGCTGTCTTAAACACTTGCACCTCTTAGGTTATCAGCACAGGTCAGGCACATAGTAGGTGCTCAGTAAACAGTCATGGATACAGCACTAGTTGAGTGTTTCATGTTGTCCTTTATCTCATAATCTTCAGAGCAAGAACACATCCTCATTTTTATGTCCCCAGCCCTTAACATCATGCCTCACTTTCCGGATGAGGGATGGATAAATGTTTATTGAGTTGATCTGAATGACTGATATAACCCACTGAGGTTCCCCCCTACAAAATCTCTAGTGACCTTTCTCACTTTAGCCTGAAGAAGTGTGAAACATGACTAGATCTATGACCCAGTTATTTTTAGCAGTTTTTTTTATTAAGATTTTTTTATTTATGCATACAAGCTGGGGTGTAGGCCAGAGGTGTGGGGAGGGGTGAGAGGATTCACCAGAGACAGAGCAGGGAGCACAAAAGGCAGATCGACTGAAATACAGTGCTGAGGGGAACAGCGGGTGAGACAGGAGAGGTCTGCTGCACCATGTGGGTCAGCTCCCTGGCTGAGGATTGAACTCTTGTCGCAATGGCTGCCTATAGTTTCATAGTGCTGATACTTAACCCCTTATGCCACCAGGGAGGTCCTAAGTCATTTTTTTAATTAAGTTTATTTATTTTCTTACATCATTGTTCATTTTTGGATAGTATTTGGTTTCTCCCCATAGGGGTCGTCCCCATAGTTCTCCCACCACCATAGCACCCCTGCTCCATCACCACAGCCCCTGGTGCTCTTCCCTCCCGTTTTGACACCCCCCAACTCTCCCTCCCCTGCTGTATGCCTCAGATCTGTAGTCAATTTTTCACAGTTAAGTCTTCTAGTATCCATCAAAATGATATATGCAACTGGTTTTCTGCTTACTCTTTGCTGCCATGGCCTCCTCTTTATTAAAAGTCTCCTCCTTTAGTATTAGGGAGCCTTCCTGTCCTCCCCATCTCTCTGGCTATTTCTCTACTGTTCCCCTGAGTTGCCTTCTTCCCCCAACCATGTAACGTGGTCACCTACCAGCCTCAGTCCAGGCCCAGAGGGAGCTGTTTCTGTCCACCCAACTTTACCAGCCTGCTCCCTCTAGGGCAGACCTGTCCCTGGTCCCAGGAGTGAACACACGGCCAGACTTGGTATTTCTCTGACATCAGGGATTGACTCAGGACTGGGCACATGATGGCTGGACCCCAGTGTGACAGAGCCAAGAGAATATGGGGCTGTTGGTGCCCCAGGGCAGACCAAATGGGGTTCACCTGCAGAAAAAAAGTGGAGACCAGATAAAAGGAGAGATGGGAGAAAGAGCCTGGCTACTGCACTGTGTTTCCAAACTCATGAACCTACACGTTTCCCCTTCGTTGGAGCTCGGCTGAGTCGGCTGCTGTTGCTTGCTTATGGCTTTGCTGTCACTACAGACCTCCCTCTGGAGACTTTGTCCATTTTTATGTCTTTGACATGACTCCTGGGTCATGGCCCCTCTGTTCTATCTTAGCTGCAATCTCTTTCCAAGCCTTGGAGCCATATTTCCAACCCTGTGCTGGGTACTCTTCGTGGCGGTCCAGCCCTCTCAACTTCATTGTGTCCAAAACTCATCATTTCTGAGCTGCCAACCTCCTCATCCAGGCTCTATCTTAACCTGTGGTGCCAACTTTCTCTATCCCAACACCTTCCTTTTCTCCTTCACAATCAGTTACTTCCTCCTTCATCCTGTTTCCTACAGCTGTCCTTCCTTTCTACGTCCTCAGGAACGTACCATAGTTTCTTGATGTGTCCCCTGACACAATTTTTCAGACTAACCATGACCAGTGAGCCCCTTTCTTAAGGGCCTGTCTTCTGAATGACTTCAGACATCTCAGTGGAACCCACAAAGCCAGCCACGTGTCATCTACTAGCCTCAGTCAGCCTTCTCACCTCCATGACACACGGCCCTCCTCTACTCCAACAGGCCTCAGCCTTTGGACAGCCCCTTCCCCTTCCCTGCTGGACCCTTGTCCAAAGGTTGCTTTCTTCCTGGAAACTGTCTCCCACCACCTCAGTGAAGGTGAATCTTCTCCTAGAGAGCCCAAACACCTTCTATTCTTTAAACAAAGCTTTACGAATATGAAAACCTACCATGTGCCAGGCACTGGGGATATTGCTAAGAAGGCATTCTCTGCTGGCACTGGCTGCTCAATCTACTAATGAGAAACAGGGCAACCGATCTTTTTTCATTTCTGCTGCCTTCTATGGAAGCTCACGTATTTGTCTCAGCTCCCTGGAGAGCTTGCAAGATACTTTACAAATGAGACTCATAAAATAGCTCCTGGTATGTGACCCTACACATAGTATACAACCTCAAGGTGTATAAAGCAGGATCTTGGTTAACAAATCCATAAATGATAGGAGATGCAAAACAAATACTATTCTTAAAGTTAAGGTCCAGGCTTAAGACTACATTTTTTGACTTGGTCATTTTAACAGCTGTTTATAAAGTTTCCCAAATTCTGAAAGGTGAGTCACTGTCCCAGTACCATAAGCACCCTCTGTAGATACCGTAGTGTATGTCATGTTACTCTCTTTGTAACAGGGAATCATTTCATGGTTTGCAGTTGATTTTTTGAGATGCAAAAATATAGTAACTTGAAAGATAATGGCTGAGGATGGCAGTCACCACGAGGCAAGCATCATAAACATGCTTTTAGTATAGAAACAACTGAGCTTATTCAGGAACCACTTCCCAGCTTGAAAGTTCTGTTTGAAAAAGAAATTGGCATGATAGGATGGAGTACCATACAATAAAGGCAGCAAGTGATTAGATGAGTAACAGGCTGAAATTTTGGAGCACTGAGAACTATTTATAAAATGTCAACAAATGAATTACCTACAAGAAAATGAAGTGTTTTATACAAATTATTTTTAAAATAGTTGTTTCACTACTGTTTTATTTTTCATCTGAGGAATCCCATACCTACCTATCTTTTATTGCCTTTTTATAGAGTTGTCTTTCCATATAGGGGTTCATTTTTTTTAAAGATTTATTTATTTATGCATACAAGCTGGGGTACAGGCCAGAGGTGGGGGGGGGGAAGAAGGTTCACCAGAGACAGAGTGGGGAGCAGAACAGGCAGATCGAGGGAAATACACTGCTGAGGGGAGCAGCGGGCGAGGCAGGAGAGGTCGGCCTCACCATGTGGGAATCTCCCCGGCAGGCCGGGCATCGAACTCACGTCGACAGTGCCTACAGCTCCACAGCGCAGCGTTTAACCGCTGTGCCACCAGGGAAGCCCCTGGGGTTCATTTTTTTATGTGTAAGACTTTGACAGTTGACTCATACATTTTAACTGATAAAGTACAGGTTCTTCAAATTCACAGATAATTTTCTGAATTAAAGATGATGTTAGATGGAATGACATACCTAAATCTGATGTTTTATTCGTACGGAACAAAGTTTATTAATAAGTAACATTGTTAAGATTGCTTTACAACCAATCCAAAAGGCTGACAGGAAACCATTCGAACCATTAAAATTGGGATAATAAATAGGAGTGATGACATACTTAATAGGAAAAAGACTCTTTTTATTCAGTATATTCAGAGCCCAGCAGGTAGTTCAGATTCTGGAAGATATTCAAGAATTTATTGAATGAACGGATTTCTGTTCATCAGATTTAGTGCATGTGTCAGGTAGAAGGAGTTACAGAAATGGGGAGATATGAAATACATAAAATGATACCATCTAAATCATATGTTATATCAATAAGAATATAAATTAAAGATTTTCACCTTAAATAACTTCTTTTACTAAAACAATATCCAAAACTATGTCTATGATTTATCTATTTCGTCAACATTCTGTGTAGATAAGAATAAAATTTATTATTCATCAAATTGAAAGTTGACAAGTAGTTTGATAAGCTTAGGTTTATAAAGACAGTTGTATACCAAAATTACAAGTCTTTAACTGAAACTTATTCTCTACAATTACAGTTTCCAGAATACTAATACTACATGATAGCTTTTTGGCAAAACGTCCTGTAAACTATTCTAGATATTTAATAGAAGAATGACCAAAATAATATATTTCATCGTATGGGCTTTCAATTGGTTAATTTCAGCCTCAGTGTTAACAGACTAACATGTAATTATTTTCACAAAATGCATACTCATGATTGCCAATTTTTCCATGACTAACTATACCCTAACAGATGTTTTTTGGTTCTGCTGAGTCACATTTTTCTTTCCAGAACTCTATGTTCCCACTCCTAATTCCCTCAGGCTTTTGTTATACTTTGCCTTATACCTGATTGTTGGATAAGATGGTCTCATTGCCTTCTTACCATTTTGTACACATGCACAAAATACTATTGCCTGAATTACTCTCAATTTCACTTACCATCATAAAGTTTAGCCTATCCCTTTCCTGGGGAGATATATGTTATGTGCAATTTATTTTAAAAAGTCATTAAGCCTTTCTGTGCAAGAAAGCCATTAACAGCCTCATCATATGACTGGAAATATTCTGAATCATCCTAGAATCCAGTCTTTTTCAAAAATGCCAACCAGTTCCCAAACTTTTGCATTTATTTTCTGCTCTCCAGCTCTCTGTCCTCCTGTTTAGATTTTCTGGCTGTAACAAGAAGCACTCATCATTAGTTAGGACAGCTAGAGATTACTGTCAAGCAATGCCTGGCAACCCATAAAGGATTGGCATTTTCTTAACAATTTGTATATTATGGAACACACACTGCCCTCCAGGCCCCAAGCAGAAAAAAGTTCAATGACAGATTTCATTTTTCTCAAATGCCAATATTTGCACAGTTCCACAAAGTACCCATTAATTCAAAACACATTAAGAGCCTAATATGTGCTGGTAATTGTGCAAAGGGTTGAGAGATGCAAAGAACAAACCCAGTCCCTATTCCTCCAAGGAGCTCTAGTGAGAAGACAAATGATAAAAACACAGTTGAAATCAAGTGAAGCAGTCAGTGGAATAGGGTTGGTGAAACTGACAAGGAGTCCCACAGAAGGTCAGAGGAAGGGCTGCAACACCGGGACTCCTCATCAACCACATTTCACCACTGATTATGCAAAGTCGATACAACCCCTTCTACATGTCTCCATGCATGTATGTTTCCAAGAATAGCCACCAGGCTGTTTTTGCTGGAGTATAGTGAGTTCCTTAAGCTGCAAGTATTTTTTAGACCAACTGTACAGCATTACTGAGAGCCTATGGATGAATAAATTAATCAGTTAAGACCAATTTTACTTCCAAACGCTGGGAGTGGAAGGAAGTGTGGTCAAGGAAAGAACTCCTGGGGTCAGAAAAGGTGAGGCACTCAGCAGCTGACCTCAGGATCTGAATCCATAAAAGGGTGTCAGGGAGATCCCTTCCAGCCCTCTGACATTCTAAGAGATCATCAAAAGGGGATGATGGGTCAGGCCAATCTGATCATCATTGTAGTTTAGGACATGCTCAAACATCTCAGAGTCTCCAAGATGTATCTTATAGAAGAGAACTGTGATAATAACTAAGGGCAATTTTACTGAAGGGAGTTTTTAAAATGTGGAAGGTTATTGGATAATTTTAACAATCAGTTTGAACTGCGAAAATACCAACAGTGAAATTTTAGGAATGTACTTTTAAAGGTCCTCAGCAGCAGTTGATCTAGAAACTATCTGGGGACAGTCTGATCAAGTAGGAAGAAAAATTGCTATGAAATTTTAGCCAGTCTTCTTGAAAATGGCCACAGTTTTCAGCACTTTTTAGATCTTGAAGAAATTCATTCCATACTTACTCAAAAACCTAAGCAAGCAGCCAACAAATTCCTCTTCCATGACTGATAACTTTAGTGGGCATGCAAAATAAATTTTCTTCTAAATTTATCAACCTTTAAGGTACACCTATGTGTCACAATCTAATGTTAAACATATTTTCCTTATCAAATTGTTTATTTTGACATTACTTAAAGCCCTTAATGATTTCAGGACAGTCAGTGGCTCCAAATGGAATCAATTATTCTGTAGGAGCAGCAGTAATTCCTTCACTGAAGTATCACGTTTTCTTCTAGCTCTCTTCAACCCCAGACACAGAATCAAATTTCAGATGAGGCTAAAACTTATCTGTTAGGGAAAGTTCCAGTCAAAGACTGAAAAAAGGATTGCGTGACTCTGTTTTGCAAATGCAACAAACCTTGTGGGTTTTAGAGTTGGGAGAGAGCTCAAAGGGGAAACCAACAAGTGCAGCTTTCAGCCTCCAGGAAGGAAGAGCTACAAGAACTAAACCTGGATGTGCTATTTCAGTTCAGGCAAAGGGAGAAAGTAAAACTTTTGCAAAATTTTATCCCTTAAAATGAGAGTAATGCTATGGCTCCATAGCCATCTGAAAATGTCTACATATTATGCACTGTAATGTGAGGCTGGTTTTGGGGTGGGGGGGATTGGGAAAAAGCAAAAGCAAACACTACTCTCCTCCTGAAAATCCTCCAGTCTGTCTTGGGCAACTACAGAGTAATATTAAAAAAATCCGTGGAACTAGTTGGACAAGACTTCTTACAACGCCACTCAGTAACCTAACAATTGACATTCTCTTTCTGGAGAATTTTACAGCAAAGTCCAGAAGAGGAAACCAGAATATAATTCAGGAAAAAACAAAGCTTAAAACGAGCAGCATGAAAGTCTGACTATGCTTTTTAATTTCATTTTTTGGTTCCTCTACACTTGGGCGGAACTAACCCAATTCCACAATGTCTTCTTCAATGTGAGAACAATCATTTCTGGAACGACAGGACTGCAGATGTCAGGCTGGAATTCTCCCAGGGGCCAAGTGCCAGGTTTGGGGCAGCTTCCTCGGTCACTACGCCGAATGGCCCAGGGTTGCGCCTGGGCTACCTGACCTTCGGCCTGTGCCCATGCCTATCACTTCAGACACCTGCAGCAGCGGCGCCTTACCACAACGCGACCCGCGCTAAGACCCGGAGAAGAGGGAAAGGGACCCCACTGCGGGGAGCGGGCCCCGACCTCGTCACGCCTTTTCTTGGCTGTAGATTCTGAGGCTCAGCCGCAGGTAGGCAAAGCGCCGGGGAAATGCCTCACTGCCCAGAAAATGCCCCGCTCCCGGAACCGGGATTTTCTATTAAACTCGGTCAACGCTGCCCTGCCCGCCCGCCGGGACAGCACCGTTATCACCCGGTGGATGGGAAGTCTGGGAAGTCTCCTTTCCTCCACTTCCAGAGCTCTTTCCAACGCTCACCCTCTTGCGTCCCCACAGATCTGCTGCCCTCTCAGGCTGCACGTCTGGGTGGCCGGCCTGGGTGGCCCGGGGGCTCTCGGGGGCCAGGGAGGCTGGGGGTCCGAGTTTCGCTCAGCACCTGGAGTCGCCAGAGGTCGACCGGCAGCTGCACACTCGGCGGCGCAGTTGAATCACCGCGTGAATCACCCCTTGCAGGGTCTCGGAGTTTCCTACGCAGAGGAGGCGGGGCAGGGGTGTGGATTCACCGGGAGCCGCCCACCACCCAGGCTAGTGGCCCTGCTCGGGGCGGGGAGTCGGGAGGAACGCGGGGGCTGGCGTCGGGAGGGAGGCGCGGGCGTCGCACCGGCCCTTTATAGCGCACGGGGCCCCGGATTCCCCAGACCCGGGGTTCCCCGTGCCCTTAACCCGCTCTCTCTAATCTCCCTAGGGCGCCTCCAGCCCAATCTCCCCAGCTTCTGGGGCGCACCAGAATCCTTCTGACTTTACCTCCGGCTCACGGACATGGCGACCCCCACCCGGCCCCGAGTGCCCTGCCTCGAGGTCTCTCGGACGCTCCTACTCTGCTGGGTCCTGGTCCAGGTCGCCGGCGCTGCAGGTGAGTGGCACCGCTCTTCTGAGGCCTGGGGCGCGCTGTCGGGAGAAGGGGGTCATTGTCCTGGCTGGAAGGGGCTCACCCTGCTGCGCGGAGGTTTCCCCCCATCTCCCCCGCTCACCCAGCTGAGTTTGAATGAACCCCAGATCCTGGGCGGTCAGGCAGGAGATGAGGGTATGTAGTTCGTGTCCCGTAGCCCCTCTGGTGATGCTTGCTTGGGGCATCCATTGTGGTTGCGTAAGTGGATTTTTGGCTCCAGCCTTGAGCTTAAGGAGAGAGCTTACGAATGAGCCCCGTGTGGCCTTGAAGGTGGCAGAACTTGGGTCCACATCTGCATGGGTCGGCGTGCAACGGTTTGGATCTTATCCTTCACTGCATGTGCCCTTTCCTTGATAAAGAGAAGTCCTTGGTCTCTTCCTCATGGTCTTTGTTTTTGATCGGCTTAGAGGCAAGCCTGTTGCAGAACGTCGCTGGATAGGAGCAGGCACCACATTGTGGGTGCCCCATATGCCTGTTAGGTGTGTGGGACTGGGCAGACTGACCTGCTGAGTGTTGGCAAAACAGACCTTAATAATAAAGCACCCTAACCTAATAGGAAGGTAGATTTTGACAGGCCCCATGTCTGCCTGGGTGTCTGCTTAGTTTCAGTATGAAAATGCCTTTTTCATTGTATGCAGTCCTAACTCTTCTCACCCATGTGGGATTTGCCCTTTTCCCTAATATTCCAAAACCTCTAACTAGCCAGACACACTTGCTCCCCTGGGATGACTCCTGGGCTGAACTTCCAAGGGGGGCTGTTATCACAGGGCTCCCCATGAACACTTTCAAATAAGGATCTCCAAATCCTTGCCTGTGTCCTTCACCTGCAAGGTAGACCTAGCTATGAGGAAGTTCAGGGTCTAGAAACCCAGAGTTTTTTTCTCTGAATAGTTCAGTAGCAAAACTTTTGTGGTTGGACACAAAATAAAGGTGAGCTCTGTGGTGACAGCGGGCGGGAAGGTGTTTTAGATAATCATTGTGAAATCACATGCTGAGCAGTTCATGTAATAATAGCTGTTTTTCTGTTGTTTGAAGGCACTGAAGACGTAGTGGTAGCATATAATTTAACTTGGAAATCAACTAATTTCAAGACAATTTTGGAATGGGAACCCAAACCTGTCAATCATGTCTACACTGTTCAGATAAGGTAAGCAACGTATAAAGAAAAAAAGAAAGAAAAATAAGGTTTTTGATGTTTCTAATTTTCCTGTGCTGATTGCAGACGTCTTTAAAGCTGATTAATGGGTGAGATGTTTAACAGACGACAGAGAGGGCATTGATGGCAATATGCTGGCAGAGCCCCTATGCTCTGTCAAGGCTGCAACCTTTTCAGACCTTAAGCTGATAAAATGCTTTCATTGTTTATGGAGGTGATGGGAAAACTGATAAGTGAAGTATAAGCTGCTAAGAGTGAACCTTTCTGAGCAGGCCCTAGCAGCAGTGATGGCGCGGTGCTGGCTGGCTGGATGATAATTTCGTCTAAGCACACCCAACTTTTCCTTTCCTGCTGTCTAGCCGGTGAGCCGAGTCGAAACATGTGAGGGAAGAGGTGGGAAGGAGTTTGAGTGTATATACTGCCTTTCAGCAGTATTTGATTCATTACATTTAGACTCCGTGATTCAAAGGAGATCAAATTCATGACTCAGTAGCCAGGAAGAAACACTCCCGAGTGTGCACCCTGGGTGGCAGGGACACCCTGCTCCTCAGGTCTCGCCTGTGATTGACGGAAGCCTGTCATTCAGCGCGTCCACTCTAAATGTCCTTGTGTCTTTCTTGATGGTTCTCACCAGACCGTGGGCATGTGTTTGCTTTCTGAAATGTTCTTGGAGGCTCCGTAGCAATCTTATTAAATAGGGACTGCTGCTGTGGCTATTATTTTAACACTAATTTTATGAAGGCACAGAAGTATCACTGGCTAAAATTAAAGGTATTTGTTTTAGCTTTGGGCAAGTTCTTCGTAGCATTAAGGGGTGCAGCTATCCACATACAGAGTGTGTCTTTTTATATTTTTTTAAATTATTTTTTTTAAGATTTCTTTATTTATGCATACAAGGTGGGGTACAGACCAGAGGCGTGGGGCGGCGAGAGGGTTCACCAGAGCCAGAATGGGGAGCAGAACAGGCAGATCAACGGAAATACGCTGCTGAGGGGAGCAGTGGGCAAGGCAAGAGAGGTCTGCCGTGCCTTGTGGGAATCTCCCCAGCCACATGTCGAAATCGCGTTGCCACTGCCGACTGCTCCACAGCGCAGCGCTTAACCTCTGTGCCACCAGGGAGGCCCCAGAGTGTCTTTTAGTTAGACAGTCTTGTTTTTAAAAATAAACCTCATGATGACTGTGGCCAAGCCAAAAGGGAGAGAATTCGTCCTTGTGCACGCATGCTTGTGCAGCTAGGGAAAGAGGAGGAGAAAAGAATTTCATAACCCAAGGTACTAATTGTGATTTTGGTAAAACTTGTGGTTGAGAATCATTAATTCTTGTGTTATAGTGCTGAAGTTCATCGTAGTAAACACATCCCTTCTGGATAATTGAAAATAAGATGATAGGAGAAATGTTTATCTCCTAAATATATCTTATCATATTTGGCGTGAACCTGTGGAAATCTGTCTATGATTTACCTGATTTTTAAATAGAAACTTTTGTTAACTTTAAGTTGTTGGGTTTTCCAAGGCTGCTGAATTGAAGGAGGGCCCCAGACACGTGCTACCATCCTAGAGCAAGCTGCCACTTGGGGGACCTTGGGTGGGGTGTGATCCTGCTGAGCTGATGGTCTCTGCACGCCCTCCCCAGCGCGCTAGAGAACCTGTGAGCAGTCCCTCCGCCCGCGGAGACCTGCGCTCGCCTCCTCTCTCTCCGTGGGTGAATGGGATTCCTGGGTGAAAAGCACCCTGCATGCATTTTCTAGAAGAAGAACTTGCCCAGGGAAGAAGACGGTTTTATTCGTAGCTGCACCGGTGGCCAGCCCAGTCTGGACCGAGGGCTCTTCGGTAACCACACCGTCACCTTCTCGGGTGGGCCTGCCACAGTCTGAGACCCCGCAGACTGGAGGAGAAAGGAAATCATTCCCACTGCCACCCCCTAGTGAAGGAGGAGAGGGTCTCCTCCCCTCCTGGTTTTCCTTCCCTGGAGAAAACATCTTAACCTGCTGCTCCCTTCGGGCCCCACCCACCCTCACTACCATTCTATCTCCAGGGGCCACTGCTGTCTCCAAATCCCTGGATGGAGCTCCAGCTACATTTTCCCCTTTGGAAACAGTTTTCAGTGGTGCTTGGGAAGTGTGATTGGCTCACGCCTTTGCACCCACCATCACTGTGATATTGTTTCTGTGGGCAGTGTTCTGAATTCTAAAACTGAACTTCCAAAGCTTCTAGAAAACAACCTCCTTCTCACCTGATGAATCTGAACTCTGTGAGAATGTTTTCATACTTCAGTTAGGACTTCTATGTTGTCCAAATCAGATTTTGCAATACCTAGAGAAATTCTTAAGGCATTAAATTGTTAATGCTGGTAAAAGCATGTAGAGAAACTTACTGTAGAATTGCCCCTTCTTTGCCTGTTCACAAGACTCTTCTACTTTTGAAGATAAGGTGCTTATGTTGAAGTTTGCCCCGAAGCACTGTGGTTCCCACATGCGGGCTGGGAGGAATGGCATGCCAGCCTCTCGGATGGAATGCAGCCCCGCCAGTGCTTTTATCGGAACCTCTTGTTTGCCATAGCGAGGGAAAATCATCGTGGACTTATTTGCTTTTTTAAATAGAAGTGATAGGATTTTTTAAATGCATTGTTGGTCATTCTGGAATTAACACCACCTTTCTATTTTTATCACAGAAAACGAGCAGGATCTAGGAAACCAGGATATTTCTGTATCAATCTTAGTTGGTGAACTTTAAGGCAAACATTGTGTTCGTCCATATCATAGCCTGGTCTGTCCAGTTCCATTGTGAGGAACACTGAATGTCAGGCTCCAGGGCGTTGATGGAGACACAGCAGCTTGTTTCCCCCGTCTAGCCTGTAAATGCAAACCCCCTGTTTATTACTCAGCAAGGCTGGCTGCCACTTGGGGGTGAGCACGAGGCCTGGACCCGGGTACCCAGCAGACCGTGCTCACATGAAGTGCTTTAATGTTCAGTGCTGGGCACCGGGAAGGGGGGAGCCACAGCTCCACAGGGAGCTGTGGAGACTCCTGGGAGGTGGGCTTAGGGAGTGGCCCTGAGCCTTGCAGTCGATGCTGCTGCTGCGGGGAAGAGAGAGTAGCTGTCACTTTACAGGGGACAGAAGAGTGGCTAATGTTCCACTGATATTTATCTATGGACTGTTTGGTTTTTTAGAATAATTTCATTTTTAATAGGCATTCTTGAAATCATTTCCTCATCAATGACATCTTACAAAAGAAAGATTTGTGTGTAAGCCTCCTTAGTCTGTCAGACTTTGTGAGCCAGATGCCATCTGTTCTGTTACTCCATAATCTTTGATTTCTGAGACGCGTCCACATGTTGTAAAATGGAGGGAGGCCTGTCTTATAATTGGATGAACAGACTCGGCGCTCACATTCACTAACAGTGTGACCACGTACAAGTTACTTACTGTCTCTGAGCTTCAACTGTCCTCAGGTGTCAGAAAGACCCAACACGTCCTTGGCTCGGATTGTATCAGATAAACAAACATGTGAAGGGCCCAGTGTCAGGCCTGGAGTATTGTAGATTCAGTAAACGTTAAATAACCACATGACTAGTGATCATGATAAAAGGGAATATATAGACTATATTATTATAGAGACTTTAGGATTACTACATTGACTGTATCCCACATAGAATATAGGATGTGATGGGAAAAACAGTATATGATAGTATACAATTAGCAGACCGTAGTAACTAATTGGGTCTTGATGGAGAATGTTCTTTCTCCCTTGTAACCATGATAAGTCATCTGCTTTTTTAAAAGGATATTTAACAAAATGATTAAACAACTACAGCGGTCAAACACCTGTTGGGTTCAAAATCCAGCGGTGGGATTTAGACCTAGTCACTCAGTCTCACTTTGCCTTGGTTCCTTGCCTATAAAAACGGGCATAATTCCAGAACTACCCTGGGCTGCTGTGTAGACTCACGTGCATCTGAAGTGTCAGGATAGCAAATGCCGGATTGGGACTGCCTCTGGGCACCTGTGTGCATGCACCCAGCAGCCTGGCCCGAAAGGATCCATCTTGTTGTATCACGTCATAATCTCCCATTTCGCTTCCTTCTTTGCTTCCTCCAGCCGTCCATTAGGAGATTGGAAAGGCAAATGCTTCTATGTAACAGAAACAGAGTGTGACCTCACCGACGAGATTGTGCAGGACGTGCATCAGACATACTCCGCTAGGGTCCTGTCCCAACGGGCAGACGCCCTCTCTTCTACTGGGGAGCCTTTGTTTACCAACTCCCCACAGTTCACACCTTACCTGGAGAGTAAGTAGTTCGGTCTGTAATGATTTCCATTCTTCTTGTTGTAAGCCCCTGAATATTCTTGCCAGCTCGTGACCCTTAAGGACCATTAGATAACAAAATATTTATCTGGCAACACATCTTTCTCAAACTGGCATATGCACATTCACTTTACTCATTCCGGATGTGGTAAAAGGGTCACAGAACATGAACTTGGAGTTGATTATACAGTAACTTTGTTTCTGTCCTGAGACCCGCCCAATAATCAGATGGATGTGGGATTGGGGAGCAGGAAATCCACCAAGGTTGGGGTCTCACCATCTCCCCATATAAATTCATTTATATGTGAATATATATGTTGAATATATATATATCCTAAATATATATATATTACATAGATTAGATAGATAGATAGATAGATAGATAGATAGATAGATAGACAGACAGACAGACAGACAGATCCTGAATTTTCTTTCCTGTCATCAGACCAGAAGTCATACCTAGTTCAGGATTTTTCACAAATGGTCCCAAATCGTGGGCCAAGTGTGTTCCCTCCGAGAACATTATTGGGCTTGCTGACCTTTTCAATCACTTGACCATGATTAGAGTCCCATGATGTGCTGGCGCCTGCCAAGCCAGCTCCCTGCTCCTTCCTTCATGCTGGTGTTGAGAAGTGGAATGCTTCCTCCCCAGCCTTTGCCCCAGTAAGTGACCTTAGCTTCTAACAAGGGAATACTGAGATTTCCTGCCAAGCAGGAGATTTCAAATTTTGGGGGGGAGGGTCACGACTGTGGTTCTGAACTAGGTATTTTAAGTAAACACATGTCGCACATTGAGAAAAGTGAAATCAGCTGCTCTTTTAAGAACTAGCATGAAAGGTTAGGCTGAAAGGCTATGTGATGGGCGCTTTTATAGTTACTCCTCTGTGAGAGAAGTTTCTCGGGGCAGTGATGGTGAGGCGGACCTAGGGACATTCAGCCAGCCTTCCCTCTGGGGTCTTTTTGAAGGCTTGAATGAGGGGCAGCTGCACCCCAAGGTGCCGTTGCCTGTCTCTGGCCTGTCCAGCTGCTTGTCCCTTTGAGCCAAATCCTTCCGAACCTCCCGAACTCGGCGGGGCGCTGCTTCTCAGTCTCTCTCCCGTGGGTGACGTGCCCATGACTCATCTTGGAGACTTCTGATATTCCTTCCATAGTTGAGTTTTTCTGGGTCAGCCCATTTTTAGCACAGGTTAGAAATTATTTTATATGTTCATTTTGCAGGTGCTCACACACCCACACACTGCTTGCATTTAATTTGTGTTAAATGATTGGGATGTCGTTTATTGTCATTCAGCCCAAAGCACATGAAGTCACTGAGCCACTGCAGAGACCTGGTGGTTAAAACTAGTTCCTTGAAGCACCAAGGACATTTCCTGGTCATTCCCACTGCCCCTAACTGATTGTACTTAACATGCGAAATTTTACACTGTTGTATTGTTTACTACACAGTAGCCACAAACCACACGTGGCTTTTAAGCACTTGAAATGTGACTGATGCTGTACATGTAAAATACACACTGGATTTCAAAAAGGATCTCAAAGGGTTTTTAGGTTGATTACATTTTAGAATGATATTTTAGATATATTGGGTTACATGAAATATGTTATCAAAATTAATTTCACCTGTTTCACTTTTTCCAATGTGACAAGGACATTTAAAATTACACTGAAGCCTCCATAAGGCAGAACTGCTATAGAATGTCCCGGTGCCAGGTCAGCTGGGGCGCCACTCACTGACTACTGCCAGGGGGTGATTCCATGCATGTGTTTGAGGAGGGGTGACTAGGTTGTTACTAATTACGGTAACTCAGTGGGATTCTGCTTTGCATAGAATTCTCTCATTCCAACCAAGCTCATTTTCTGTGTTTCAGCCAAGCTTGGACAGCCAGTAATTCAGAGTTTTGAACAAGTTGGTACAAAACTGAATGTGACCGTACAGGATGCACGTACCTTAGTCAGGACGAAAGACACATTCCTCAGCCTCCGGGATGTCTTTGGCCAGGACTTAAGCTACACACTGTACTATTGGAAAGCCTCAAGTACAGGAAAGGTGTGCGTTCTTTCATTTGCTTTTGTGATCTATTTGAAATTGATTTTATAGCCTATTTCTTCTCCAGTTCAGAACTAGCAGAAAGGGGCGGTGAGAGGGCGAGGTGGTGGATGGGGGGGGTGCCTGTTCTCCTGCTTCTCCTGTGATTTGGGGCCTTCAGGTGGGTTCCTCAGCCTAGGGGCTGGACCAGGTCTGCTCCAGGGTTCTGCCAGCTCCCATATTTCTTCCTCTACTGAGCATCCCAGAGACAAAAGTTGTTTTCCACTCAATGGCTGATACTTCATCCATTTTTTTCTTTGTGTCTCCTAATGAAACTAAATTGGGCTGGAGGTTCCTAGAGTGGATATCTTTGGTCTTGGAAAAAGCATCCTTAGCAGTTACCAGAGGGAATTGATTATCCAAGTCACTCCTAATCCCTTAAATGCCCCCATGAACCCATGCAGATTTTTCCTTCCACAGTGACGTAGTAAAGAGGAAATAATTCACTCTGAGCCCAGAGGAATTAACAACTCTGTACCTTTTAACAGAAAACAGCCAAGACAAACACAAACCAGTTTTTAATTGACGTGGACAAGGGAGAAGACTACTGTTTCCATGTTCAAGCTGTGATTCCATCACGAAGAACTAACCAGAAGAGTCCAGAAAGTCCCATTGAGTGCACCAGCCAAGGGAAAGGTGTGTCCCGAGGTGAGTGAGTGTGCCCGACCCGCACCCGGAGACCTGGGTGCTGCACAGCGGCCGAGCTCCACTCAGAGCCCGGATGTTCTTCTTTTGTTCAGGAGGCACTGCCCTCGTTTTGTGTCTCTGTCTTATTGTAGGTGTTCTTACAGTGGACGCGTTTAGAAATGTTTTTATGTGCTCCCTTATATCACATGTGTTTTCTGGAGTCCCTACCCTGTGCCAAGCTCTCTGCTGAGCACCGGCCACACATGTGAAGGAGTCAGCACTAAACCACAGATTTCTCAGGGCATTTTTTCTTTTTTTTTTTAAGATTGATTTTTATTTTTGCATGCAAGCTGGGGTACAGACCAGAGGCGTGGGGTGGTGAGAGGATTCACCAGAGACAGAGTGGGGAGCAGAACAGGCAGATCGACGGAAACACACCGCTGAGGGGAGCAGCGGGTGAGGCAGGAGAGGTCTGCCGCGCCATGTGGAAATCTCCCCAGTCTGGGCGTCGAACTCGCGTCGCCGCTGCCGACAGCTCCACAGCGCTGTGCTTAACAGCTGCGCCACTGGGGAGGTCTCGGGGCATTTTTTTCATCCTTAAATTCTGATCTGAAGAGTTGGGAGCAGCTGTGGATCAGCACCCAGTAGACTTTTGTGAGCACCCGCTCGGGGTGGCTGCCACGGATGTTATAAAGTCTGATGGGGCAGGGAGGAATAGTGTGTCCCATGCACTCGTGTACATGTGTGTGCACATGGCGTCCCTTGTGTGTCCGTGGGTGTGCAGCTGGGGCCACTCCCACATGAGGACTGGGTCCTCGCTGGCGGAGCTGCAGGTGTTCGGACACACAGGTGAGGCAGAAGCCCTGGGACCCTCCCTCCAGGCTGGGGAGGGGAGGTGCTGGGTCCTCGCAGGGAGCGGGGATCAGAGGGTAGTGCTGCCGGCCTCACTCCTTGTAAGATGGATTTCAACATTTCAACATTTCAGTAAATTCTCTCCTGTTGTTACACTGACGGAAGGAAAGGGCTCTGCTTCCCTCTGGTTATGAGCCCTCCGGGCCGTTGTAGCCACAGTCCTCGCGCCCCAGCCCCAACGCCCAGCTTGAACTCCATTGCCTCTGTCTCTGCACTCACGCAGACCCCTGTCCCCCTGCCCCTTCTCTGTCTGCTGAAATGTGTCCTCTGCGAGCGCTGCAAATGCCTCCTCCACCGCTGACGGTGCCGCAGCCAGGTCTCAGCTCTTGCTCACCCGACTCCTAGTACACGCCATAGGGTTTGCTTTGCCCTCTCCGTCTTCCGCTTCCTCATTGCCACCAAACTCAGCATTATTTTTAACCACTTGTTTCTAACAGCTCTTCTCATTTCTGACTTTTCTAGACTGTGAGCTCATCCCGTTTATTCAGTGAACCATTAAGTGCTTTTGGCCATTGTCCATTGACTTAAAACATCGAAAGTTTAACAAATTCCTAATCTAAATGTGTTGGGGTGGAAAGCATAGAGGAAAGAATTTTCAAATTATGCAAAAGCAAGATGGTGTAATTTAGGGTTATGCCCTTCGTTCCGCCCACTGATAAATGGGATTCTCATTCTTTCTCTTAGTTGACTTGGTACCTTTTATTTTTCAGAAATGTTCTTCATCATTGGCGCAGTGGTGTTCGTAGCCATCATCTTCATCACCATCCTGACTGTGTCTCTGTGCAAGTGCAAGCAGGCAAAAGCAAGGCGGGCTGGGAAGGAGAACTCCCCTCTCAATGTTGCATAAGGAAAAGCACCGCTGGAGCTGCCAACTACTGCAAAGTTTATATTGCACTGTAACCAATAACTCTTAAGAGAATAGACTATATGGAAACACAGAGAAGGATCTGGGAGCCTGGAGATCCTCGGGCTCAAAGAAAGCTCTTTATCTGACCTGTTCTCACCATTAGCGTTCTGGTCTCGCCATCAACACTAGTCATTTTGGAATGTAACAAACGGTACAACCTAGTCCAAGTTTTAAGGAATTTTATTTTAACACTATGCACCTGTTGCACGTACCAGGCTTTAGACTGTATATTCTACACTCAAGATGAAACAAGTCATCTGAGCATAAAGCAAATGAACAGATGCCTTAAAGAATCCTGGGTAAACTGATAGAGAAGTTGGAGTGTCTGACTTCAAACCATATGGGAAAGTAAAATGGAAACTGGGTGACCTTTTATAACTCATCTGTCCCTTTATAATATGGTGTTTAGGTTCTTTTTTTTTTTTTTGGAGTTTTTTTGGATCAAAACATTTGGCAAACTTTTATATGAATGCTTTAAATGCAGAAATCATCTATTTTGGGCACATCCCTATAGTGCATTACAGTTTAGCACTTTAACTGACTTAAATGCTGTTGTTAAATACTTGACAGCTCGCTGTTTTTATACGACTACTACACAAATTACATAGAGTTTATGATCTAAGGTACTTCAAGCTTCTATGGTCAACATTGTATATATTTATATAATTTTTAAAAAGCTTTTGTATATGGGGATTTTTCTATTTATAAAGGTAATATTGTTCTGTTTGTATATATTGAGATAATTTATTTAATATACTTTTATATAAATAAAGGTGGCTGGGAATTGTCATTATTATGTTTATGTATCTTCCATTCATTATTTACCATTTGGTCTTCATAACAGTTGACTCTTCTGCTGTAACAAATGATCCTAAAATTCTCAGCAGTTTATAACAATATTATCTTTATTCCTCAGGCCACAGAGGTGACAGTGCTGAGACTGAACCCCTAGGCCACCAGAGAGGCCCGGAAGCCCCTTTTGGATGAGGGCAAAGGGAAATGCAGAAGACTAGTGGGACCAGACAGCTGTGTCTTTAAACTTTAAGCCGGCTCTTAAACCGCCCGCACCACACTGGCCCTTCTCACTGACCAGGCCAGACATACAACCAAACCTGACAGAACTCCGCCTTTGGGGCAGCTCCGCAGGCCATAGAGCCTGGGTGGGCACAGGCATTTTAGGGAGGGGAGAGAGTTCCACAACTTCTTGCAGACAGGGAGAGGCATTAATCTGAGTTGCAAATGCAAGTTGGAAAGGAGAAAGGAAGAAAAATTCTTCGACTTATAGTCTTGAAAGACAATTGGATGAAAAGCCGATCAAATATACAAAGAGATATGGAGTGAGACCTAGATTTAATTAAAAGCAAAGTCGATGGAGAGCTCTCTGCAAGCAGGGCTGCGTCTTTCCTGTCCCCTGCCCCTGCACTGAGTTGAGTTGACGTCTGGAGGTGAAACAGTGAGGTGTCCACTCAAATAAGATAAAATTTAGTAGAACTGTCACTTTCTATTGAAGAGGACTCTAACTACAGATGAAAATGAGACCACCCCTGCTTGGTGGGAAGTTGGGCCAGTGGTCTAGGGGCCCTCCATGGGATATCCACCTGGAAGTGCGCCCCAAGGAGACACTGAGCAAGTAAGTAAAGGAGCGAAGACTCAGCTCACTGATCCATTTGTCCTTTGCTCCAAAGAACAAGCATTGTCCGATAAACTCCAAAGAACAAGCATTGTCCGTTAAACTTTAAACGTGAAGTGTTTGAAAATGAAATAATATCACATTCTATGGGAGGACGGTGATGTCACCGAAAAAACCAAACAAAACCAGGCTTGAGGTCCCCATAAAGCTGGTAGCTTGAAGGAGAAAAAAAATGGTAGCCGTTTTGGAGAAATTAAGGGAAACAGACCAGTTTTTGGTTTTGTGGGTCTGTTTGCTGTGATCCCCCATTCATGCTGGAAGGGCTGAGTCTTACACGGTTGTAGGATTTTGTTAGACCAGAGAAAGGGGGCGGAGCGGACCTTTGCAGCAGAGTTAACAAGAGGGGGTGGCAGGGGGCCATGTCCTGAGAGAAGTGTGCTCTGGCCGATATCTTCCATCTTGAACGCCTGCTCACACGGGGCCACCCAGGACCAAGAGCTTAGAGACTCCGCGAGGGGTGAAGCAGGCCCCAGACAAGGCCCCTGGGCGGTCCTTCCCTTGGGCTGCACTTTCCCTGCCAGGAATAATTACAGCATTATATAACTCCCAGGCCTCCTAATCTAAGGAATTTGAATCGTCCCTCTAAAGAAAGCACTGACAGGGTGAAAGGTCTGGGTAGTAATGAGGTGTCTGGCTGTTCACAGGGAAGGAATTCATTACCGACATGAATGAGACTGGACTGCAGTGAGGTGATTGAGAGGCTTCAGTGTTGCACATTCTAACCCTGGCCCGAGTTGCTGCCCCTCTCCTGAGCACTGAGATCGAACAGCTGCTGCTAAGATCATTGCCTCAATAGTCCTAGAATAGAAACCTACATTGCTAACTGGAATCCCTAAACTACTGGACCAAAATATACTTCATTGCTTATCCTGGTCTCCAGTGCACCCCAGGAAGCAAATTGTGAGTAAACTAAACTGTTATGCTTGGAAGAAAGGTATTTACCATCTTATGGACTAAGTTTGATTTATATATAAGAAACTAATATTTGTGAAATCCAAAGACATTTTCTCTTAGTACAGCTGATGACCTGTACTCTCTCTTAAATAAAGGAACGATTATTGCTGCCCATAGAATAGTTAATAAACCCATTCCAAAAGCAACTTTTACCTGTTGTAGGGCATCTGGATTGAGTTTGTGCTATTTCTCTCCTGGTTGCCTGAGGTTTATTACTGTGCTATGTGACTTTCATTCAGGCCCTTATGGTAGATACTAGTTCTCCTCTCTCCAAGTCCCTGCTTCTCAACTGGGATCTAGGTCATCCTGCCTTTGTTGATCATCATATTCCATCCTTGTGGCTGCAGAGATTGCCCTAAATCTAGTCCAAGAATCCAGTCTAGGAAAGGTGAACCTCAGGGCTTTTTCTGCAAATGTTGGGATATACTCTTTCTTGTTTCACATAACCAAGAAAGATATGTAGCCCCAAGAGCTGCTGGTAGTTTTCTGGAGATCACAAAGGGAACCAGATTCAGCTGGAACTGACATATCTGAAACACGTACAAAGTGTTGGGAAAAAAGCTAAGTGTTTGGTGATCCAGCATTACCAAACTGCTTGATCAAGCCTTGCCTGTAGTTGTACCCACCCAAGGCCTTAGAACCGAAAATAAACTGATTGTTTACTCAAGGTTGACTGAGTTATTTTATTCCAGTCAAATCACCCTAATTGATGCTGTATAAGCATTGACCATGGAATATAAACAAAGAAGACAAAGCTTATAATTTAAGCTTTTTAACATAGAAAGCTTATAGTAGAAAATAACATTTTATTTCCATGCCCTCTAAACCACTGGATGATATTGCCCAAAAATTACCCCTTTCAGCACTTTTGAGGTCTCCCTTTCTATTCAACCATCTCTATTCACAATATTGTTCCAAACATACTTTAAGATTTTCTGTCTTAAAAGAAAAATGTTCCTTTGGCCTCATAGAACTACTCATCTGGATTTCCTCAGTCTCTACACTTTCTTGGACACCAGCCTCTTATTTCTGACTTCTAAATGTTGAATCGCCTTAGTGCTCCAACCTAACCTCTATCAACAGTCACTCTCTAGGTCACACATGCAAGGCCATGACGCTATTGTCTAGCTCTATCATGCCATGTGCCTGTATCTGACATTTGTTCTATGACTCCCAATGTATGTCCGAGCCACCGGTACCTTTTCTGCAAGCCACAGTTGCCAGCAGATTCAGCTACTTACATAACTTATCCACCTAGATGTCGAGTGGGGATCTCAATTTTAATATGGCCAAAGAAATCTGTAATTCTCCCTACCCCCAATACCATTTTGTCCCCATTTTACGAAGTGGCGCCATCACTGGTTCAGGCTGAAAGCCTTGGAGTGATCCCTGATGTCTCTGTTCCTCTCCCGGGCTGCATTCGATCCTCAGCGAAGTCTGGCAGCTCCACCGTTCGATCATGTCCCAGTCCCAGGTCACCCCCTCCTCCGCCACCCCTCCAACTCAAGCTGTTTTCATCTCCTGCTGGCTTATTGTAATAGCCCCCTAGCTGGCCCCTCTGTTTCCACAGTTAGTCTCCTAAGTCTATTTTCTTTACAGCAGAGCAGCCCTTTCAAAAAGGACTTCACACAAGATTCGGACAGAGGAGAAACAGCAGCCATGAGAAGGCCAGCATGGTTAGAGGCGGCGAGAGACAGATGCAAAGTGCCACCCGATTCCAGAGCAGCCTCTGCCTGCCCTATTTTTGATTCCTTATTCCTGCTGTAAACCTGCTGACCAACAGTGACCCCAGATGCAGAGGAGGTAATTTCTCGTGGGCTTTCCCACCACTTCTGGGGGAGTCCAAGGAGGGAATAACTGAGTCTTCGTGGAATTCCATGAACACTTGGAGGGAGATGTGAGCTGACACTTTCCCAGCCCCAGAGCAGCTCACTCAGTTCCTTGGCGGGCAACTGCAGGCAGCGGAACCTCGCTCACTCCTGCCTCCCCGGCCCCTGGGCGCCTCCCGCCTGTCACGGGGCAGCCCTCCGGCCCTCCCTGGCCCTCGCGGCTTCACGGCCTCCATCACTAGGGCATGTGTGCAATAACGGTAACTTTCTTCATTTTTCCTAACAGTTGATTAATTTTTTATTCAGACTCCCTTTCCACAGACATAGAAACAAATCGAAGCAATTTGTTGATTCCCTGAATGTCGACTTTTCCCAGCAGTTGCATCGTTACCCCAGCACAGCCACGTTCCTGCCCTCCAGTCCCCCATTTCCCTCCCGACTGGCCTCTCCCTTCAGCTGGGGAAATCCTTTTCTAGTTGGAGGGCGGCGGCTGGGGCGGGAAGCCTCTCCCTAGTCACCGTGGTCTCTGGTAAAGCTGTTGTCTGTGCACCAGTCCTGTCTGTCCAGACAGTCCGAGCCAGGGCAGACTCCAGTTTTCTCTACTCTCAGGGGCCACGTGTCTTCCTGAGACAATGAGAACTGCCCACGGGCAGAATAGGGCACAGGGCCAAGGGTAAAAGGACACAGGGAAAAAAGCACCACTGATATTCCAAAGGATATCCTTCCATCATTCCAGCCAAAGAAAGAACTGAAAAATCATTCGCAGGAAAGCTTCAATGACTCATGACAACGTTTCACCACAAGGCTTACTCCTAAGAGTCTGAAGGAGTCGTGGCGGGGTTTCATGCCTCTGCTTCTGTGAGGGTTGGTGGGAAGGCGGAAGAGGAGCCTTCTCTCTGCTAAATCTGACCACGTGCTGACCTGCCATTCTGTAAGACACGCCCCAGGTCTTCCTGAGCGCCCTGCTTATCCCCCTAAGTCTCTGCTCCAAGGCTAGGTTTCACTTGCCCTCGTTTTTAATGCCCCTCCCCCTTATAAACAGCCACACCTTACTGTTTTCTCTTAAAGCGAAGCTGTCTGCACCATTGCACACATGGGCCACTACCCTGGTGAGCGGAGGGCATGGCGACGCCAGGGTCAGGGAGGGGTTGGGGGCTGCTCGGTGGCAGGCCGGGCAGGCGCCCAGGCGGGTCACAGAGGCAGAAGTGAGCAGGAGGCTCCTCTGCGTCGAGTTGTCCACCAAGGAACCGAGTGATCTGCTCTGGGGGTTGGGAAAGTGTCAGCTCATACCCACAGATGCACCTGTGTGCCTAGCTGATTCCCTGAGAACTATTTTTCATGATCCTGGACACTTCCAAACAATTACTGTTTCAACGTTGGCTGCTGCTGTTCCAGCAGCATTAGCATCACCTGAGAACTTGTTAGGAAAGCGCATGGATAGCTGTGACCTCAGGTTTACTGAATTAGCAATCTTTACTTTAACAAGAAGTCCTCAAGTGAGTCTAATCCCCCATACAGTCTGAGATCCACTGGCTTGAACCCTTACAACACAAGGAGAAGCTGGGAATAGCTGTAGACACAAACAGGGCATGCCTAGTCCTTGGAGAGATCAGAATCAGCCCTCTGGAAGCCAAACTCAAGCTAGGAATACACAAATCATGAATAAGATCCCCCCGTGCAGACTGCACACTCCCTGGGAGGCTTGTCACATCCGGGTCTGGTAGGATTTTTCCTGCTGCAAGAAACAGATGATGCTAACGCTGCTGGTGTGGGGCTGCTGGGGACCACGCTTTGAGAAGGACACTGTCAAGAAGACTTAGCAAAACTGGGAGACTGTCGAGTGGGCTAATTGGCCTAAAGCTCCTAGGCTCACACAAGGGTGTTAGCCTAAATTCCAAGATTCTATGTTGTTGGACTATTAATGATTAACATTAATCTTTTGAAAATGCTTTTTTAAAAATCCAGGAATTTTGAAACTGACAACATGCAATTTGTCTTGAATACACAATTTTTAATAAATTTTAAAATAGGGTTCTAAGAAAGCTTCCAGAAAAAGGCTCTTAACATGGCACTCTTTAAATGGATTTTCAGATACCACCAAAAATCCATGCTCCATCAGCAAAGCAATTTGCCTTTTCTGAACATATCGTGGCAGAGATAAAAACTGTAACTGTAAGAGGGAGCAGGAAAATGCCTTTTGTTTGGGTAGCAGCTTCTGACTGGAAGCAGTCTTACGGCTAGGATTGTGGCGCCACCTTCAGGTTTGGAGGAGGATTGGCAATTTGACCCCAAAGGTCACAGACTGGATTTGGAAAATAAAGGCATCCTTAACGTAAACCAATACACCTGTAAAAGATTAACAATGAAGGCGACTGAGGGAGGTGTGAACAGAATCACTGAACCAGAGAAACTTCTCAAGTAGCTGTAACTCTACTTCTGTCGGTGGCTAATCCACAGCTAGAGCTCCCACCGTCCTGCTCCTAAAGTGTGGTTTAGCATTATTTGAGAGCTAAAAATGGAAATTCTTTGACCTCACCCCAGGCCTAAAGTATCAGCATCTTCATTCTCCAGGTGATTTGCATGCACACCCACATCTGAGCAGCTCTGCTCTCTGAGCCCCCAGCCTGTTAACCCACAGTGCGTGATTTCACAGGGTAGGGGAAGAAGAGTGGAGAAGGGAGACAGGAACAGCAGCCCCTGAGACGACTCCATCTATTAAACTTCAGTATCCACAAGCTACTATTCCATGTCCAAGCAGTCATGATCGTATTGCAAATATTGCACAGCCCCAAAGACAATATTTGAGGACCTCTGCTTTAATAATCGGTAACTTTCTAAAGACCAAAAGCTTTCCCATTTCAGTTCCAGTCATACATGTGCCTTATTTCATCCTTCTAGACTGTCATGTTTCCTGGATTCAGATTCCCAGGGCTTCTCCCTACCTCCTCACCACATTCTTACAACACTTTCTTATGACAATATTGCAGAGGTTTCTTTACCTGTCGTTGCCCCTTTTCAGGATTGTAATTTCCTTGACAAGAACCATGCTTATGCATTTGAATTCACTCATTTGTTCAATAATTTATTCTAATACTAGAACCTGCTATGTGCCAGACTTTTTACAGATTTGATTAAAAGATCAGAGGTTTAACCTCAGCTTTCTTGGAGCTCATGTGTTTGCAGGGCAAAATGTCAAACAAGTAATAATACAGAACTTAAACATTATGATAGGGGAAGTAGAGGGTGTTTTAGAGAACTTACTGGGGTCATCTAACTTGAACTGGGGAGGATTATCTCTGGGGAAGGACAAAGAATTAACAGGCAAAGTAGGGGAGGGGAGAAAGTACAAAAGTTGTTCCAGGAAGAGGGAATGCTTTCATCACTAAACAGTATCTTAGGCATCAGATAAAGCCCAAAACAAAAGCGTGTTTGGCAAAGTTGAGTTTAGTGTTGCCTCAAGCATCCCAAAGTCAAAGTCATTTGCGAGAATGTCTTTGGCTAAGAGTTGCACCAATTAATTTATCTTTAAAATGTATCTTTTTTAAAAAGACAGCTTTTTAAATATTGGCTTTTTTAAAAATTCAGAATGACTATTTTTATAAAGCAGAGCCAAAATGATCAGATTATGTGTTCCTATGAGCTGGCTACTAGCTGGCCACCTATGGGCAACTGTGACCTATTTGCTGTCTGCAAATCACAACAGAGCAACCCTTGACTCCCTACGGAGCGTAGCCCATATCACGAGGCAGGCGCAAGGACACAGGCCGCTGTTGACCTGATAACGACTATCTTCATGGTGGTCTCAGGTAACTCTGCCTGTGATAACATCATACTTTGCTGACGCAAATGTCTCTTGACGTGTGGTCAGTGTCCCCTTCCTGGTTCCTTGTACAACTTTGTCCCCCATTCCAATCCCACCCTCTGGACCTTGGTCCTCATACCATTGTCACATGATCAGCTTTTACTAGCCTGTGCTTTCAATAAATGGCACAAGAACTTCTGCTCAAGCAGCAGAGTCTTGCCTTGCAAACCTGCGCCACCTCTGCTGTGTGCCTCATTGCATTCCTGCCCCAAAGCGGCAACAAAGTTCCTGCTGCACCAAGAGCTTTACCTGAATCAGCAGAAAAGCCCAAAGATACTAAATGTCACGAATCTGTTCATCATGGTGGATGCTCTAACGAACACCCCAGGATCATGACCCAGTTATGCACTTTTAAGTTTGCTTATTTTAAATACTGCTAAAATAAGCAATCTTTTTTTTAGATTATGCCTTTTTTTTAATTGAGGCATCATAGTGGTGGGTATGGTGGTAACCAAAGCAATCTTTGGGGGGGGGGACTGATACAGGGACATCAAAAAGTCTTTATGGACTTCTAATTAAAGATTAAACATGTTTCTTCTCTCGTTCCTTAGCTACCAGTTATGTGACACAAGTTAAAGGGTTTAAATCATAGGGACAAAGAGAAATTAGTGGGCTAGTTTGCAGTAAACAATGGACAGAGAAATACAAGATTTTTTTTGTACACGGAAAAGCAGCTCTACCCTATGTACACAGAGGAACAAGGGGAGAAAATTAACTCACCTTCACAAAGCTCTAAAGAGAATCAGACAGTAGGATTTATAAGATATGGAGAAGATATTGAGAGTGACAATGAAACAGAGAGAAGCAAAAATGTGCTCAACCTTGTCCAAGGAGGGGGAGGTCTATAGCCCCCCCTTAGAACTGGAAAATTTTTGTAACTTCTGCTAAGCTCAGGGATAGTTTTGATCAAGCAGAAGACAGGGTCAGGATAAGCAGCAATGCAGCCTTTATCTGGATGCAACTAGACAGGGTTACCTAAGAGGAAGTCTGTCCGAATAAAAAGCTCAAGGCATAAAGTGAAGCACATCGATGCATTTGGTAAGCATAAGCAGTATGCTGCTCGTGAAAGTCCTTGCTCTTTAGTTTGTTTTTCAGATTTAACTGCCATTTCTCAGTGCAGGCCATGGAAGACCCCAATAGGAATCATGTGGAAAAGATGTTCTGTGGTCAATTACGTCTTGGAAACACTGGATTTCATTCCTATAAGCCTTCTTAGATGTTAGGAAACACTGTGAGTCTCCAAAAGGATCTGCCACTACACCGCAATGGTGAGGCACTTTAATGTTTTTGAAAGGAAGAAAAAAACGGGGAAAATTTTTTTGATAGGTTTGTCACAGAAGGAATTAGGAGTTAATTAGGAGCGTATTTCTAGTAGGAAGTTTAGGGTAACCTAGAAATCTAAAACTCTCAAACTTCCCCCATGTTTTAAAACCTTTCTCAGTACTGAAAGTAAATTCTCAGATCTTCTGGCTATTTGGTGGCATTTGTGAGGTATCATTTAAAAACCACATTTGATAAAACATTTCTTAAAAAGAGAATTTGGGTGCTAAAAATTTCTTAGCGTTACTTTTGTGTCGTTCACATCAAAACTAGATGAACTACCCAGTATTCAGACACCAGAATAAAAAGAACAAGCAAAGGCTGTATAGGATATCTGATTTTTTTTAATCTTAACAGAAAATAGGTTAAGTATACAAGTTTGCTAGAGAGAAGTGGTAAAAATTCAATGTTATGCATTATGGAATCAGTACATCAAGTTTTACTTCGGTAGCCGGTGATTTTTAAAGTTAATTCTGCAAAAAACCAAGACCTGTTATGCAGAAACAAGAATATAAAATGCCCCTTTCTGAACCCTAGGTTTGATAAAAACTGATTTCATATCTAGCTTATTGATATATTCAGTTTCAGTTTTCCCTGTGCAAATAATACATGTAGTCATTAACGGTGGCTTGGCAAGGTGAAACAGATTGATCTTAATATTTTTTACATAATAACCCAAATATAAAAAAGTTATTAAAGATTCCGAGATAAACCAGCGCCTAGGAAACATAATTCACTCACGTGTATAATTTCAAAAGATATTTTTAAACATAAAATCACAGTCAAACACAGTGATGACACTGCATACTCAGTGCATTTCTTCATGTAGTGCATTCCTATGGCTCACCTGGAGTTCACCGCCACGTCTCCACCACATCTGTGATAAATGGGCTTCTAGCAGACATAAATCCATCCAATTCTTCAGAAAATCTAAAAATCCTGTTAGACCTTGAGCTTGACATGTAAGGACTTTGTGTTTCAATGTCCCAAACATTGGGAAGACTAGGTGTGAAACGTAGTAACCACCCTCTGGTAAGCAAGACTGCACATATACTTTTGTTACACCAGCACAAAGAAATCCTCAAACAGCTCAATACTGCACAGATCGAGAGGGGCACATTTATTACTTAGCCTAAGAAAATCCAAATGGCTTTCCTGGAGTCAAATAGACCCCAAGCCATAGACGAGGAAGGAGGATGACTCTGGCAGGAGAGGAAATCTGCCACTGTGTAGTAGCTGCTACTGCTATGCCATGACAGACCCCACCTCTGTAACACACTATGATTTGCTTGTTTCCCACATCACGGGGGATGAGAAAATGAAACTCTGACTATTGTGTGAGAATAGGACAAGTGATGACCCCAGATTTAAACAGGGTTCTTCATTGAAGGAAAAGATAGAGCCAAGGGCCTCCCCGGTGGCACAGCGGTTGAGCGCTGCGCTGTGGAGCTGTCGGCAGCGCATGATGCAAGTTCGACGCCCGGCCGGGGAGAATCCCACATGGTGGGGCAGACCTCTCCTGCCTCGCCCGCTGCTCCCCTCAGCAGTGTATTTCTGATCTGCCTGTTCTGCTCCCCGCTCTGTCTCTGGTGAACCCTCTCGCCGCCTCGGGCCTGTACCCCAGCTTATATGTATAAATAAATCTTAAAAAAAAAAAAAAAAAGAACTTTAAAAAAAAAGAAAAGATAGAGCCATAAAAGTCAAATTAGCTGACTTCAAATGGTTTACATCCCAGGATGAATCAGGTTACACTGATTAAGCCCAATTTAATTTAGGCAGGTTTTTAACCACAAGAATAAGGACATTCTTAGTACATATTAATAATTAAACCAACATATACACAATTAGCAATATCCTATATAATATTAAACGTTTTAACAACTTGTTCTCAATTATTTTATATCTGGTTAATTTGTTGCTTTGTTTAAAAAAAAAAAAAAAGCTCAACTTTATTTTACAACGTAAGCTGTAATTTCTAAGTGTATTCTGTAATTATCTCATTGAAGCCCATGGGTATAGTTCTCCAGTTCTCTTAAGAGCCAAATTCAACTGTGTCTTCTGTTATCTGTTTGAATTCATAATTGCCTCTGCCATCCATATGCAGGTAGTACTATGGAAAAGAAAGGGGAAAAAAAATCAGTAAGAATTTTCCTTGTGTCTGATTTATGTAAAGGTTATGACACCAGAAAATGATTGGAGATGATTACTTTAAGTCACTAAAACTCTCAAAAATTTATACAGCAAATACTCACTTAACATCTTTGACAGGTTCTTGGAAATTCCAGCTTTACATAAAACAATGTATAACAAGATCAGATTCTTACATAATGTCATTTCACTCAAAGTAGGACAGAATTTTCTCAAGTAATAAACAAAATGAAGTTGAGGGACTGCTGTATGTATAGCTACAGTTCTTGAGAGTTAAATAAGGTCTACTTTTTCTAGAAACAGTAACAGGTAACTGGTTGGAACTGGATGTAAGTATTTTCCTTGATGAGAATAAAAATACCAGAATTCTTCATTATTTTAAAAGAATCAAAGCTATAAGCACCTCATAAATTAGAATACTTCTACAACTCCACAAGGCAGGAGTTGTTGAACTGAGTCTCATCCAAGGCTGTTCAATACGGTAGTCTTTAATAACTCCTTTAGCTGGTGTCCCAGATCGTCGTGCAACCTTTCCTAATTTATTAAGGTTTTTTGTTTTGGGATTTAGCTGAGAAGGACACAGAGTGATATAGTGTGCCTAGACACCCCAACCTATAAAGGGACTTAGGGCAGCAGTTACAAAACTGCTTTATTTTTTTTAAACAGAAGAGACTTCTGTTTTTCCATTTTCTGCAGTTATTTTTAGGTACTCTGACCTCTGTGTCTCCTCTCCTTCACACACTCCTGGTCTGATGGCTGTTTCTGATGCTGGTCTACACCTCTGGGAGAAGATGGGAAGTCCAAGGGCCCCCATCATTCTATGGCTGTGATGTATCTGACCTTCTGAGAAAATACACTGCTTTGATTTCTGACTCTTCAATTGGTAAAAAAAAAAAAAAAAAGGTAATTTATAATGTCCCACAGATTAACAAAAAAAACTATCTGTGAAAGTCACACAGGTATATAGCTTCTCATCACATCTTATTAAGTCCTTTCATTGGGGTTCCTCTTTGGTCCTCAGCAGATTCTCTGAGACAAGCAGGGAAAAGGGAAAGAAAATAAGTGAGGTAAACTTGTTTATTTTCAGGGCGTGAGCACTTTATATTAGGAGTTCAAAAGCACTTCCATCCTGGGATGGGCAGTGCGGGGACACAGAATAAATAAGACCCCTGCCCAGTCACAGACATCACCGCTGCATCGGTGTGGTTACAGTGACCACCGAGGTGAATTTGCTTCGGTACCGTGCAGTGATAAACACAGCGGACACTATCCAACCTCGCCCAGCCGTCCTGATCGCTACTAAACATGTCTTAACATTCTGTCCCCTAGTCCATCCTAAGACTTTCTCTTCTGTTCATACTGGATGGCAAGAAAAAGCTGACTTAGTCACAGCTGTGACAAGATTATGCAACTATTAATTACTATAAAACAGTCATTTATAAACTGAAGAAACTACTAGCAGGTTCTTTGATGTCATACACAACTAGGAATTTTTTGTATATATTGTAGCTATCAATTGATGACTAGGGCCTCCCTGGTGGCGCAACGGGTTAAGTCGCAGCCTATGAAGCTATCCAGAGCCACTGCAGCACGAGTTCAATACCCGGCCAGGGAGATTCCCACATGGTGCGGCAGACCTCTCCTGCCTTGTCCACTGCTCCCCTCAGCAGTGTATTTCAGTCAATCTGCCTGTTCTGCTCCCCACTCTGTCTCCGGTGAATCCTCTCACCACCCCACACCTCTGACCTACACCCCAGCTTATACACATAAATAAATCAAACTTTAAAAAAAAAAAATATGACTAAAACAGTATTTAAGTATTTAAATACTGTATTTAAGAAAGTCATGTTTTATAAAACTGAAATAGAATCACATTTCTCTGTAAAATACATGCTTACTGGGAAACATACAGCAGGAAATCTAAAACAATAGCCACCTGATTCGCATATTAAAATAAACATTCACTGTACCATCCATGTCAGAAATACAAACCTCATGGTGCTTCCAGAGAGATTTTCTATGTGACACAGTGAAGAGGGTGATGCCAACCTATGCAGGGAAAGCAGTAAGGGCTGTATCAGTGACATGGAGTCAGCAATGACACTAGGCTATGTATTGCCAGTCATTAAGATGACGCTTCGGGCATTACAGTTAAAAAAATCAGTATCAATGAGAAAAAATTACTACTGATGCCAACTGTTCAAGGTAATAAAAAGCATGGGCCATCTACCCCATATTAAAAAACAAAATTTAGAAATAAAGTCTTAAGAAAAAAATAAAACTAACAAATAGTGGCATTAAATTTACTATTTGGGGGAGGGCAGAAAACAGATATCCTAGCATGTCTTCTATCTTGTTGTGAAAAATATATGCAAGAAGCACAGGTAAGCAGGAGGTTAGAAGCAGAAAATTCAACCAACATAGCACTGTCTGTCAGCTTGTTTTTCCAATACAGGTCATAGTCCTTTATTGGTGACTTTGTTTTGGAATGTGTCTTGGAATTCAGATTTTGGAGAAGTAGTTTTTACCACCCCCCAGAGGGTTCTGAGGTGGGCTCTGTGATTAAAACAAGAATGTGTCTGCAGCAGCACTTAGGGACAATGACATAAGTGAGAGAAAGTACTTAAATCTCTTTCATTACTTCACTGAGCCTGCTACCCGATGGGCTTACTAAAAACAGTGAAAATCTTTTGGTTTTAAAGACTTTCTGGGATTTAGATAGTGAATACCTTTTATATTTAGTGTAAGTTCCCAAATAAAAGCAGGGTATGCTATTTCTGTCCTTAAAATCCATCAAGAACACACATGAATGATGACAACAATGTCTCACAGGAAAAACAAGCTGAGATCAATGAATAATTACTCTGGAATGGAAACAATTAGCCTCAGAACAGGCTCTCATTAAAGGACACTTTGGTAAGAAAAAAAAAAAAATGTTACCCATGAACAAATTAAAAATTTCTAAATGATTACTGTTGAAATTTTAAAAAATGATATTTAGATAAAGTTAATGGAACAAAGTAGGAAAATATCTGCTTATTAACTATGGGTATAAGAAAAGGGTTAAAAGGGAAATAGACACATTATTTGCTTCATATCTAAGACATGGGTAAACAGAATCATATGCAGAATTTCTTTATAATTCTTTCTCCTTTACTTTGTCTAGTATCAATTCAAAATCTTTATTAAACAAGAAACACCCCTGGGTAGTGACTTGGAATCTGCCTCTTGGATAGGTATTTGGTTGGACACAGTGGACAGGGTGGGGACAGGAGCTCTCCCATGAGGCCCGGCCACCTCACCTTTCGACAGTGGCTGTAGATGTAGCCTTCCACGTCCACGCTGACCGCACTCGTGCACTCGTCCAAGATGGCGAACTGCGGCTTGTGGTAAAACAGTCTTGCCATCTGAGGCAAAAAAGAAACATTCTGTTCATCACACACAGGCCTAAAATTAATAAGCTAAAATAAATTTAAATTAACTATGCATGTATATACAGGAGACATTCAAATACCTGACAAATGAAGGACTAAACCTATACAATCACGTGTCACTGAGTGACAGGAATACATTCTGAGTCACGCCTTGTTCAACAACTGTCGTGTGAACACGCAGGACACTGCCCCAGACCTTCATGGTGCAGCCCCTGACACATCTAGGCTATACAGGAACCACTGTCACATACATGGCCCACGGCTGGCTGAAACACTGTGGCACATGACTGTAAACACGTTCTTCGGGTTTATAGCGCTCAGTATGAGGTGAGGAAGGGGAAGGAGCTAGTAAAGACTATCCAGAAGTTTCTGCTATCCTGAGAATGAAAGATACAGATATAGGGGACCTTTGGTTATGGCAGTTTGCTTTTTGGATCTGGGATACCTAAAGGTGTCTTTCTGAAGAAGAACTAGAAGAGATTAAATATGGGTGTGTGTGCCTGTTGAAATAGAGAGAGAGAGAGAGAGAGAGAGAGAGAGAGAGAGAGAATGAGTCCAATGCAAACCTGAAGGAAAGGGGTAAGATAAAGCTGGAGAAGAAAAGATCCTAAAACACAAATGGAGGCATTTAGCCTTTCTCAAGAGGAAAGATGGCACATCCTCCACAGACAGCGGAGGGCCGAGACAACCCTGCAAAGTTAACGGAGAAGAGTGATTATTTCAAGCATTCCACAAAAGTCCCTCCTCTGGTTCCATGGAACTCTCTATAATCCTCCTCACACACTTACCACCTGACACAGACACTTTCTCACTGTGTCTCACCTGCGATGCCGCCAGCTGAGTGACGACGCCACTCAAGACTGAAGTGGCTTGAGTCTCTGAACACGGCTGCCTGAGACAGACTAGCTGATCCCCAGCCCTCAGCTTTAACAGTTGTTACTCACTGTATTTGCTTAGCAAGCTACTAAATGATACAAACGCTCAGTTCCCACTCTCGCATAGGATATTCAGTTCTGAGCTCACAGGACTAGTGTGGAAATTAAATGAAGTTACCTGCAAATCATCTACTAAGCACCCCATAAAAACTAGGTCTCTGAACTGAAATAACAGCTTCTCTTTTTTCCTTAAGTAGTGAGTTATTCTTCCAATAGTGGCAGAATAGATACTGGGATAGAAAGGGTGAGACCAGTAGTTTTTAAATAATTACCATAAAAAACGAGAAGGTGTGGGAAGAAGGAAAAATGATGGCCAAGAGCCACACTGTGCACCTCTGTGAGACTGGAGAGCGGGGCTGTGTGGGGGCACCAGTCCAAACCACTCTGGTTTCTTTAGCTGTGCCCACAAGCTGATGTACAGTAATGCCAAGGAAAACAATTGCTCCTGAGCTAAACTTTAGGTAATTAATATGAAGAAATAAGAGGTGAGAAAGAAGTTAAGGGGAAGGGTCATTTGTTCCTTCCTTCAAGAACTCTCTCCTGAGAATCTGCCATGTGCCAGGGCTGGACTATGAAGTCTGAACTGGACGGGAAAGATGACAACATGGACTGACCTGCTGTAAGAAAGGAGAGGGGTCAAGAGCTCCCAGAGAGGTCGAAGAAGAGGCACAGTTGCCAATTAGGAAAAAGAAAAAGAATGACAAGGTGGATTTTTTTTTTTTTAATACAAGCTGGGGTACAAGCCAGAACGTGGGGCGCTAAGAGAGTTCACCAGAGACAGAGTGGGGAACAGCACAGGCAGATCAACGGAAATACACTGCTAAGGGGAGCAGCGGGCGAGGCAGGAGAGGTCTGCCATGCCATGTGGAAATCTCCTGGGCTGGGCGTCGAACTCGCGTCGCCACTGCCAACAGCTCCACAGCGCAGTGCTTAACAGCCGCGCCACCAGGGAGGCCAGACAGGTGGATTTTTAAAGAACACTAAAAATGTTATGATATTTCCAGTAGGGAAGTTTTGGCCCCCTCTCTATACTTTTACAAATACTTCAACGTTTGTATTCTTTCCTTAGCTTTAAAATAAGAAAACCCATTACCAAGTAAGAATACCAAGAATAGTGGCATGAAAAAGATAATTATGGTCACAGAAATAAAATATCCCAACTCGTGATACTACGAGAAGCAACCCTGATGGATGGTGACTGGTGCTGTGAAAGAGAAATGCCACTTGAGAGTTCAAGGGACACAGAGAGAAGAGAGCTGGATACAGAGTCCACAGTGAGGGCGCTACAAGGTGCTGGTTAAGAACAAGAGTTCTGGTGTCAAACCCATCTGAGCCATCACTCACTATACGGCAGTAGTGAGCCGCTTAAAATCTCCAAATCTTGCCCTTGCCTGTATCTTACTTCACAAGGCTGTTGGGAGAATTAAATAAGATCTGCCATTCAAAATCGATCATTTGTTCTTCATCATCCCATTGTGCCTTCTTTGCAGCTATAACTGCATTTAGTTGAGAATCTTCAATCTAATTAGATTCTATGGGTTGGCACTTAGCTTAGTACTTTACACAGTGCAGATTTTCAGTTGATACGGACCTCTGTGCAAATTATACCATAATTAATTTTTTCACTACTAAAACAGTGGATTAATAATCTCTTTTCCTTATATTTAGTTATGCTGTCTTTTTCAAAGGACTTTTAGGAATGTGTTCACCAGACTTCTCTTTATTTGGTATGATTTCACCCCCACAAATTTCCTCAAATTCAAACACTGACTTGTCTTACACAAGGAATCCTTTGGTTCAAACTTTCATTCTTAGAGTCAGTGTAGGGGGACTAAGCCTTTCAAGTCTATTCCTAAAAATCGTGTCTTCTCTTCCCTCCATTATTTACTTCAAATTTTTAATCCTTACTGTAGGACTGAAAGACGAGTAAAATGAAAACACGTATACTCTTCCCCCAGCTTCACCAACATTAGTATTTGTTGCATTAGCCTTTGCAACATGAAGCACTCCCATGTTCAAATGAAGCCCTTGGAAAGAAGCAAAACAACACGCTCTTTTCCAAGCCTTGTGTTCAATTCTTTAAACTTCACCGACACAGAACACACTCTGTCAATGTCCTATTTTTGCAGCGTGTTATGGCTGAGTTTTCTCCATTTCTCAACCAATTATGCATCATCTGGTTTTACAGGATTCCTGCCCATTCTCCTTCTAAGACCTATTCTCTCACTCCTCTAGGCAAATCCTAGAATTTTTTGAAATAAAAGCTACCCCCTCTGTAACTTTACACCACTCACTCAATTCCTTAATTTATTATTCTTTCTGAGTTTCCACTGTGTCTACTCACCAATCTGACTTATCCTTCCTTTTACTCTGAAATCAGAGTATAGAAATTTAGTTTTCTTTTTGACTTGCAGGTATTGCTCCAGTCAGCAACTAAACAGATTTCAGAAATGCAGAATCACTTCCAATTCTCACTCCTTCAGCCCAATTTCCATTTTGAATATGGTTGAGCTCTCTCTCTCTTATTATGATACTTTAGATTAATATCATGTTGTAACACTAGCCAGGCAAGTCATAGTATGACGTTGATATTAAGTTTACATGGGATTGGGATGATTCTGAGAAAAGCAACATGTAAAATCAAGGAATAGGAGACAATAACAGGAAGACTATAACCTAAAGGTAATGAGTAAGCAAGTCTGTAAGAGCCATTTCATTTTTTTTTTTTGCTTGGTTATACTTTTCTCTAGTTTCTACAAGGCTAACTCTCGGGGGTTGTCTCCAGATCTACTCAAACTATGATGTGTACAGTTAGAAAACAACTCTTCAAAAGTTACCCCTAACACAATACTCAAAGTATCACTCTTAATATCTTGTGCTTGGTGGTTATGTTTATCAGTCATAAAATTAAAATAGTTCCTTTCAAATGTTTTGTTTTTTAGGAAAATAATTCTAAATAACTTGCAGTAGTGGGTACTGAACCTGGAAATAAAGCTACACATAATGGTGACTGGAAAGGACAAGAACAGAATAATGAATGAAATGATAATGAAATTAATTAATTAACCATCTCCCATGCCTTTCGCTACTCCAGAAAACAGCCTGAGAGAGACAAAGATGTCAGGGTAGGAAAAAGATTCCCAGATGACCACATATTCTAGAACCAGTGTGCTACCTAAAAATTTTCAAATTTTTATCAATTTTATCAGAATTTCAAATTTACATGCAAATTAAAATTTTTAATCATTTAATCAGTACTGTAATAATTGTCATACACAAAGATTAAAATAAAACTTTGTGCCTTGGCTACTCAAAGTGCCGGGCTCTCAGAGCAAATTCATGCAGCCCTTGCATTTTCATGCAGTGTCTTTCCCAGCACACTCACCGCCATTCTTTGTTTCTCGCCACCACTGAGTACATCCATCCAATCTTGAACACTGTCCCAGCCTCCTTCACGTTCAAGGATATGACCCAACTGGACATTGTCTAAATATTCCTTTAGTACCTTTCCGCAAAATAATTAAAGATGAAATCAAGCTTAAATAAACCAACAAATCTTTATCTTGCTTTATCCTTTAAATTAGAAGAACCATAACTATATTGCTAATATCACTGGAGAGACAAATTTCACAAAAGATCGTTGCATAAAGATAGCCCTAAGCCCTGTAGTTCCTCTTTACATTAACTAGTAGTTTCAAGAGAATACTACTACGGTGCTTAAATAACGGGTGAGGGCAATGAGAGAACAAGCAATAGTGTAAAGCCAAAGTTAAACACACAGTAAGTTCTATTTAAGCACAGAGGTTAGCATCTTACCGCACCAGGAAAGTTCCAACTATGACAGGCTTTAAAAGGCTTTACAGATTAGGACAAACTACCTGGTATTTAAAATACTTAATTGATAAGATAAAAACATAAAATGGGAGTCTCTTCAGTAGTAGGTCTAGATATAAACATTCCCTTACAAGGTCAGATATCCCCTTCCTCTTCTGATCTTCTTTTCCATCTGGATATATCACCTGGTCTCGCAGAGTTCCAAGGGTCATATATGGTCTCTGGCAGCAGGAGAGTGAAAATCATTAGAATTGTTCTAAAAGTAAAAGAGGTCTTTAAATATATAAGGTTACAAAATAACTCAAACAAGGTCTTACCTGAGGCACATAAAATAACTTCCCTCTCTCTGGTTTAGTTAGACGTCCTCCAAAAAGAGGCCATAACTATAAAAGAGCAGGGGGCCGGGTCATACATTTTACAATATGGCAGCTAGCATAAAAGAAGATGCAAAACTTTTAGGTCAGTTTGTTTGGACTTACTTCACCAAGAACACGGAAAAGTGAACTCTTCCCACAGCCATTGGGACCACAAATGAGAACATTGGCCCCAGATCGAACCTGAAAGGAAAATTAGTCTGTGAATTAATCACATAGAGTGATTAAGTACTGAGTGAACACATCCTTAGGATCAGATAGCTCTTTGATAATGATAAAGTTTCTACTTTGTCTATAAATGGGATATTAGGTAGAAGTGCAGCATACAGTTAAGGGAAGCTTTTTCTTTTATTTGCTTTCATTTTTACTCATTTTTTTCCCATTAAGAATTATTATTTATTGATAAACAACCTCAATCAGAATACAATCAGAATCAGAAAAGCTAAAGCCTGAAAAAACTGAGAATTCTTGGGGCCTCCCTGGTGGTGCAGCGGTTGAGGGCTGCGCTGTGGAGCTGTCGGCAGCGGCGACGCAAGTTCGACGCCCAGCTGGGGAGAATCCCACATGGTGCGGCAGACCTCTCCTGCCTCGCCCGCTGCTCCCCTCAGCAGTGTACTTCTGATCTGCCTGTTCTGCTCCCCACTCTGTCTCTGGTGAACCCTCTCACTGCCCCACGCTTCTGGCCTGTACCCCAGCTTGTATGTATAAATAAATAAATAAATCTTAAAAAAAAAATTGAGAATTCTTAAAAACAAATGTGTATATACTCTTTTCTATTAAAAACTGGAATCATACATACTATCCTCCAACTTACTGTATTATAATATATCAGGTATTCTTCCAGGGCAGTATATTCAGATTCCCCTCATTCTTTTTCACATGTGCAGTACATTCACAGTAAAGAGATAGCATAATTTATTTAAATATTCCCCTCTTGTTAAATAAACTTGGGACATCTGCAATTTGTTTTGCTCTTTACTACAATGAACCTCCACATCAATGCATTAGAGGTATTTCTATAGATCAGAGTCTTAGAAATTGTAAGTGTTAGATCAAAATATGTAAGCTTTATATATTTATATAAGAATCACAAAACTGTTCAGCAACAATGGAAAGATTAAGCTAAGAAAATGTAAAAAGTGGTTAAATTCCAGACTTTCAGTTTTATGTGTTAATCCACCTTATGAATCATCACATCTGAGCCGTAATTCTAATTTAAATGTTACACAAGGTAGCACAACAGGAAAGAAGACAATAGAGAGATCTGAGTTACCTTAGCAATGGAACCTGCCTTTGACAATTATTTTTAGATGTTGAGTTTTGGGCTCCTAGCATTTAATTCAATAAATACTTATTGAAAGCTCAGTATCAGGCTCTGGTCTAGGAAATGGGGCTACATTAGTAAATAAAAGAGGCAAAACCAAAGCCCCATCTCACCCTTTCTGTTTTGCTTTCTAGTAGGAGAGTCATGCATTAAAAAATATGAGCAACAAATAACTAAACAGTATGTTAGACAATAAATGTCATGGAGAAAAAAATAGATTGAGCTAAAGAAACTTGGGAATTGATGGGGGAAGTTGCATTTTCAAGGCAATTAGGGTAGATCTCACTAAAAATGACAACTGGGAAAACTTTGAAAACAAGGAGTGAATTGGGGGGGAAATATTCTTCCAGTCCTAACCCTACCCACTGAGCCACCACATTCTTACCAATGAAACTATTTTCCTAGAAATAACACTCCTTGATTAAGCCTATTTCCCACGAATTTACCATAATAAATCAACACAAATTCTACATATAAATATGACTTAAATAAAAAGCAGGTTCTATAAAAGCATGCTGTAAAAAGATCCATAGGCTTCTTTAAACATTAAAATACACTTCACTAGAAAGGTAAAAATTTGAGTAAGTTACAAAGGACTATTTTAGCCTTTATTTATAGCCTGAAAATTTATCTCTTAGGGTCTCTTCAGTCTACATCTAGACAGATTAATATGCCCATGCTAGGAAAATTTATAAAGGACTAAGATAAAATTTTCTACTTCAAAGCAGCTTACATTACTTGGTTACTATATAACCAAGAGACAACTAATCATAAAGCAGGAAGCATTTATTTGTGGTGTCCAAGTATCAGTTTTATCATGCCTCTTTTAAATAGAAAGGAATCCGTATTTTCAAATAAAATAGATGGATTAAAAAACAGTGGGAGGTTACAAAGAACTGAAGACTGTTGAATAAAAGAAAGCTATGTTTAAAAAAGGGATGGTAAGACAAAATAAATAAGAAAAAGACAAATTTATCTTAGAACACCTCAGGTTATAAAGAAACAGTAGAGGAATTCATAACCAAGGACCACAGAGCCAGAGTCAAAGAAAAGGCTCCCAGAGGACAAACAGAAAACCAAAAATCACAGGATAAACAACAGGCGGTTCAAGGGCATAAAGTAAAACACTTGAATGAGCAAGGATGTAACAGAGAACTAAAATAAGACTTTTCAAATGAAGAGCAAAAAAGTAAGGGCCTTTTTCTGAGGCTCTAACAGTAAAACTATATACAACAGAATTAAAATTACACTGGTCAGAAGGATTAAAATCCAGATACAAGTGCATTAAAGGGCTTTTGGGGCCTCCCTGTAGCCTAGGGTTAGGTCTCCACTCTATCACTACTGTGATATGAGTTCAATCCCCAGCCAGGGAGCTGGCCCACATGGCGCAGCAGACCTTTCCTGTCTCCCTGCTGCTCCCCTCAGCAGTGTACTTCAGGAGATCCTCCTGTTCTGCTCCCCACTCTGTCCCTGGTGAATCTTCTCACCACCCCATACCTCTGGCCTACACCCCAGTTCTTTTAACACAAAAATAATAAAATCTTTAAAGAAAAAAAGGGCGTTTGGGCTCAATAGGAAGCAACCATTTTAGAGTGTAACATTATGACAGAGTGCGTAACACCACAGCGTAATCATGACCTATCGGCCACACCGCTGGTGTGTTCTAGTTCCACATACAGAGGGTATTGAGGGAGTGGAGAAGAGGCAAAGAGGATTCCTTAGAGAAGAAGTCTCGTGGCCTTTTGTATCCTTTGATAGTGGCAATCAAGGGGCTACTGGAAGTCTAACAAAGATAGGGTTCTGAGCCTTGTTTAATTCCTGCAATCAAGGATGGTGGGTGGCTACCTACCAAACCCACTGGAGTGGTTCTCTATAAAGCAACTGTACTGTTCTTCTGTTTTCATCAGTTATAAGAAAGTCGACATTTTATTTTTATAGGTACAGATAGGTGGCATAGTTCATTTTTGTCTTAAGTGGGAGACTAAAATTACATTTGTATAGTCAAATATTCATCCTACACTGGAGATTCCAAATAACTATATCTTCTAGGGCTTTCTTAAAGCACACTTCATTTGCAAAAGATTTTTAATAGTAACACTTGAAATTTTAGGATTTCTCAACTAAGAAAAAGATTTTTTTTTTAAGATTTATTTATTTATGCATACAAGCTGGGGGTACAGGCCAGAGGCGTGGGGTGGCGAGAGGGTTCACCAGAGACAGAGTGGGGAGCAGAACAGGCAGATTGATGGAAATATACTGCTGAGTGGAGCAGTGGACGTGGCAGGAGAGGTCTGCTGCACCATGTGGGAATCTCCCTGACCGGCTGTCGAACCAACATCACCGCTGCTGACAGCTCCACAGCGCAGCACTTAACTGCTGCGCTACCAGGGAGGCCCAAGAAAACCAGATTTCTATTGTATCAAAAACGTACTTTTAAAAGCAATTTTATGGATTCAGAGGCCAAATCAAGCCTTAAAATTATTTTAAATATCATGATAATAGTTGTTGATTTCACATTTTGAAGAGGACTTAACATTTCAAATGATCATTTAAAAACTTACTTCAAAATTAAGGTCTCGGATCAAGATATCTCCATTTGGCGTTGCTAAAGGAACATGATCAAACCTGCAGACAAAATTAATAAAAAGAATAATTTTATATAAACTAAGGAAATGGAAGCTGAAAGAGAAAGGGTACTACACAGTATAACAAATGTTTACTTTATAGTGCTGAAAAACATTTCCTATACATACTTTATAATGTTATCTGCATTGATGATTTCTCCAGCACCAGGTATTAGGGGAATGGCTTGTGGTTCTTCGATACCTTAAATAGAGAGTAAGTATTAAAGCATCAAACTGTATCAGCAAAAACTTAACCTATGTGACCTAGCACATTAATATTTACCCCTTTCCTGTTGTGAGACCATTGTGCGTTCATATTTGCCATGATTTAAATCCTTCAGAACTTGTGTTAACTCTGTAATCCGAGCAGTAAAACTGAAATTAAAAAAAGGAAAACCACAGTTAAAACACCAGAAGTTATCAGAGCTTCTATTTTTATTATTCATTTATTACTTACTTCATTGAGCTATACCATTGTGTAAGTTCATATTTTTTATTCTACACAAATTTAACTGGTTTCTAAAATTATAATGTAGTGTAAATGAAATAACCTAAAAGAAGGTCTCATCAACATAAATATAAGTGCTAGTATACGTATTTTATTATGTTTCACAGGAAAGCAGAAGGATAGAAATAAAAAAGGAGGACTAAAAAGGATTCCCGCCTAGATAACTTCATTTAACAGGTAAGTGAAGAAGGTTGTTTGCCTCTAAAATTTTTCAGGATTAGTGCCTAGTACATTCCTTAGACTCAGAGTTCCTATGGGAGTAAGATTTTTTAAAGCCAGGTATAAAGTTGGCGTTCTGATGTGAGGAAAGCATTTTTTTATGTATCATATATGCTACCTCCTTACAAACATGAAAGAATTTGGAAAATTCCTCTATTACACTGAAGAGCAGAAAAGATGAAAGACTCTTAACATTGCCCAGGAATCAGTGTGGCAGTGGAGAGCAATAAAACCACACCCAAGAGTTGAGAAGCATAAGAACAATGATGGTCAAAAGAAAAACGCTCTCATCAAAGAAGCAAGAGAATTTTTCTTTGAGTAATAAGCAGAAACCTACAGAAACAGAATCATCCCACGTGCCATCAACTGTGAAGACAATTTATTAACAAGTTGGAAGAACGTCAGCATTCTCAAGAGAAAGACACTCCTCATAACACTTTACAACTTCTATCTTGTTATGCAGCCCTTAACTGCCATAAAAGGAGAGAAGGAATGAAAAAGAAGAACTACGTGATGAATCACAAGACCTCGGGAAGATCTTAAGAAATCCAATTTCTTTAAATAACTCGCGACTTACGGTGCTTTTCATATTATCATGTTTTTTACACCATACCAGTCCTTTATATTAGAGCTTGAAATATGGAAATATTTAATACCATTTTATGATCTACAGACAATTTTATTAGGTAATATGATGATATTTACAACTGCAACTACAAATACCACCAAGTAACATTTCATTTTTTTTCCATTAAAATCAATTTCATCATTGCCCATCTGTCTTGCTAGATTGCCAGTATCAAAGGAGGGCACAAAAAAATTAAATTAGAACATTCTATTCACTAACTTAATTTTCTGTGAATTAAGAAAACACTACCAAGACTCAACATTTCTCAACTGACTGCACAGCAGTGCCCAGGGGAAGACACTTGAGCACCCCCGTGCCAGTTTAAAGCTCAAAATAACACCTGTAAGGATACTTGAAAAGTTCACGAACAGAAAAATCTTTCTTAATTTTCTATTAAAACCAGTGTCAAGTAGTAGAAATGGGCATTCAGTTGCCCCTTAAAACTCAAAGAGGCACAATCATTAAGGATAACATATTTCCAAAATTTATTTTCTGCAACTGCTATCACTAATCTCACCCAGCCAGTCGAGTCATTTCGCGGCCAGCCAAAACTATGCGACCCAGAGCTTGAGACATTCGCAAAAGCATTCGTCCACTTTGGTAGTAGTCCTTAAACAGAAATAAATGTTAGCTTTCGCTAATTTTTCTCAGAGAAAAAACTAGCTTTTCTTCATATTAATATGTAAGTTTTCAATTTATTACTATTACTGGTGGACGACGTTACCTCCAGAAGTTCTGAGTGTGTACTCTTGAGATGCCGAGGGTGAGACAAATCTAGGAAGGGACGACTGACAACTAGGTAACCGACCACAGTGGCAAGATCTGAAATGAGACAGTCAAGATTTATAACACGGACAATACTTCATTTTTTCCACGGATCTCGTTCCACCAACTCTTTTAGAACTTACTTACATTTGGCAATTATGCTATCAATGAAGCCCATAGAGAACCGAAACAAAATGAAATTATGTAGGTGCTCCACCTGGCAGAAAGCAAAAACAAAAATATGTATTTTCTGTGTACAAAAAATGAATTTACCACAAGGATAAAGGAAACCACATAACTCATGTATTCAACAAATATCTGCTGATGCCCATAACAGCCGATTATTTTGCACATCACATTTCAGCAAACATGATGCTGATCACAAATCAGATGCTGAACAAGTTCTTCATGAAATGATTTTTATAAATACAATGGAAATTACATAAAAAATTTAATGCAGTGTCCACTGCTGTAATAGTATAATGATATTGCATTTACAATATTGTTGGAAACATATAATCTGAAACTAATCGATAATCAAAACCTAAGGAACAGAAGGATGTGCTAACGTAGGTGAAACACTGGCTGTCCAGACACTAGTGGGCACCTGGTGCTTTGCTTTAGGTAGAGACACTTCATCTGTGCTTTCTCTAAGACCTGTCTTGTACTCAGTCTGCTCTGAGTCCTAATGTAAATCAATGCTCCAGCTCAAGCCTGCAGCTTGAATCTGAGCATGCATTATTCCAGGTTCGCAAGTTCAAAAATGTTTATTTTTTAGCTTAATTTTTCACCTATCAAATTATTCAAAGCCCTGTCTGATCTGGTGCTGGGTTTTAAACTTCATCTGCTGCTACTTTACTCCCCATCACTGAGTTCCAGAAACACTAGATCCTCAAACCTACTCCCTGCTTTAAGTTTTTTCCTTGCTGTTCCCTCTGCCAAAATGGTCTTCTTAGACGTTTATATTTTGTAACTAACCCCTCCCCTAACCTCATGCAGGTTTCTGACTAAATATCACCTCCTCAGGAAAGAGCTCCTTGTCATCCCAGCTAACAGAGCCCAAAAGCAGGCCCCACCATGCTCCATCATTTTATCCCATTGTAATTTTGGTCACAGAATTTGTAACTACCTGAAATCATACAAAATATCTAGCTGTTTACATGTTTACAGTCTCCTCCTCTAAAATGTTGGTTTCCTGAATTCTAAGGTAGTTTGCTCTTAATATCTTGAACTAAAGAACAAAGGCTGGAACATTTACTCAACAAACGCCACACGTCAAATATTGCGCTCAGGGCCAGAGGTGCAACAGTGAACAGAAGAAACAAGGTTTGAGCTCTGGGAGTTTACACTTTAATGAGTGACAAGCCAGAAAACGAAGATAATTATAGATTGCAGTACCAGCTTTTAAGGAACTGTGATTAAAACAGGAAATAACTAAGTGGTAGAGACCATTTCAGAGAAGGCAAGGTCTCAATAAAATTAACTTTGGATCTAAAAAGGAGAGTAAGTGAAGAGTGAGCTGGTGAACAGCCATCCCCTAGAAAATTACCTTATATGCCTATTATCAGTAAACACTCTCAAAGCTCAGTCATGTTAAATAGAAATAAGGCAAATACCCTTATTTAAATTTCTGAATTTATTTTAAATGACAATTTTTATGACTTTTTAGAACCACCTCAAATATATATTTAATTTCCCAACTTGCACTGAACATAAGCTTCCCACAGGGAGGATTTTGTCTATCACTGCCATCGCTAGCACCTGGAACAAGCAGAGGTACCATGTTACATTCAGTATCTTCTGAACAAATAGTAAATAAAATGATCTGAATTCAAATTTTCCAAGTGGTAAGTAAACAGAATCTGAAATATAGTTTTATAAGAACTGATGTCTGTAAATTTTAAATCAAGGGTCAGCAAACTATGGCCCAGTCTAAATCCAGTCTGCCATTTATTTTTACAAATAAATTTTTATTAGAATATAGTCACTCCCTTCTGTTTATTGTATAAGCCCAGTTTTAAATGTCAGAACTGAACGGATAAAACAGAAATCACATGGCCTGAAAAACAAAAACCACAGATGCACTGTCTTGCCCTTTACAGAAAAAGGTTGCTGATCCCTGCTCTAAATATTAATCCTCACACTATTTTCATGAATGCTACAAGAACAAACTCTGTCTACAGGAGTCGCCATATTTATCACCAAATAAGGCTGCTAAGCAACCTCTGTAAATACATACTAACAATCATTGCAATAAATCTACCTACTTTTATAAATGGGCAACTTCATATATTGATATGATCATGAAAATGATCATATCTCTAATGAAAATACAGTATAAAATCCTTTACTGTTACTTAAAAAGAAATATCTTTAAAGATCAAAGATGTATATGTATCTTGGCATAGGCCAAAAAAAATCTGCCCATAAAAACATGAGCCTCAAGCATGTTTCCTTACCAGTTTTCGGAAGACTGAGTAGATCGTCTGCTTTTCTCTTTTATTCCCGTTGTAAAAGGCAATTTCTTCACTATTAGAGAAAATAATTTAGCGATTAGTGTCAATGTTGCCTAAGTCTAACAACAGCTGAAATACAGTATCTGATGACTGAATAGCTGCATTTAAATGGACACTTGGGGACCACCTCTGGCTTCCAGCCCAGCTGAGCAGAGCACAGGAATCCCCACCTGACATGCTGGAAAAAATGTGCTGGGTTAACAATCAGTAATTTGAAGAAAGAAGAAAGAAATAAAGAAGGAAGCTGCTGTGACACACAGAAGGACTCGGACAGTCATTCTGAACTATAAACTGAGTACAGGGTCATACTGGAGAGGGAAAAACAACAGCTAGACAAGAGAGGACTGCGGTGACAAGCGGCCTTTCCAAGACAGAAAAGCACACTGAGTCCTGAGGGTGCAACGCCTGCTCCCAGGGAGCTCGCTGCATGGTCATTCTTTCCCTGGAACCCCACCATAGCCTCACAACCCTCCTCTTCCATGAGCTACTTGAATGGGACCACAAGGGTCACAAGGATTTCAGTAGAAAAATGGCATTTTTATAGATGAAGAGAAACAGTATAGTTAAGTAAATATGCAAAAGTCATACAGCAAGCAAGTCAAGACCAGAATTCCTGTTTGTGAAATCTAGTCTTCCTAGTCTATTCAGTACGATGTCAACTTTTCAGGCAAAGGGGCTCTTTTAGCAGAGGATAGCAAAACTCTATCCAGCAGTCTAACAAGCAAAGTGAAAACAGCCTTCAGTAAGTATGCAATGTTTCTTTAAAATCTTTTTCCTTTAAGAATTTCAGTGAAGTTTATATTCTAGTCTAGAATGTATCTGTATTTTTTCCTTTTTTCCCATCATAAAAACAAGGTAGCTCTCACTTAAACCCTTTCACATAAAATTCACTTTCTGGAAGATCCACATTTGACCGGTGTTTCAGTTACCTTAACACAGAGCTACACAGAGTCCCAGTCTATCAGAATCCCAGTTCAAGAAACACAATTCTACACCTGTGTTTATTTTCTGTACTTCCCTCTACCTCCTCTGTATTAGCTTTTTTAGAGGATGATGAGGCGAGAATTCTAACTCTCCTGTACTAAGTCACTTTGGCCCAACCTTAGACCTGAAAGGAAAAAAACCATCCTAGAATAATGATGGCTGCCGACCCAACCTCTAGTCTCTTCCCCACCTTTCTTCCTAAGAAAAACCCAATTTTCTTAAAGCCATCTGCCCTTTTCTGGGCACCCAAGTGCTTTATGAATGGCCTGGCCACATCCAGAGGATATGAGTTCCGCGGTCGAAGGCAATTGCTTTGCTAGAACTGATTTATGTATGAGCAATTCCAGTGAATGAAATGTGAAAGCAAGTCTGTGATAGGGCTACTGGGAAAGTTTCCTTGCTCTCTCAATGAGCTAGAAGAAATGGCCCATTTTGTTTCTGGATTTTTTGCAGGGGAGGAGGGGCAGTGAGATCTGGAACTTCTTTCGCCACCCTGCAATCACAAAAATTAGGCTAAGCAGCATATAGAGGAGAGCAGTCAAGGGGACAAAAAAGAGCGAGGTGCCTGATCACACTGGGCCTAGAACTGCTCTGTCTTAAGAGCTCCTAACTGAGCAGTAAAGAGCTTTACTTCTAGAAGTTTCAGAGTCAGGGTTTTCTACCTTTTTACAGTAGGAAATATTCTGGCTGATACTATCTTTCCTTCACGTGGCAGATCACCTCTCTTACTTAACCTGCCTGTTCCTCAGCTGTCCTGGAGTACAAAATCTTCTAAAACTGGTACCATTTTAAGCAATCCAAGGACATAAAGGAAGAGGAAGTTGTTCAGAGTAATTTCCTAATAAATAATTTTGTAAACGCCTGTAGAGCAGTCAAAAAATACTAGGAGCCTCAAAATGACTTAAGGTTGACACACATCAACATGAGAAAATTTATTATTCATCTGCTACCCACCCCACACTGTGCTGAAAGCTCTCTCTATATATTTCATATTTAATCCCTACAACAATCCTATTATAAACTATTTAAAAGTTAAGACTACAAATAACTGCTGAAAGCTCTCCTATTATGAACAAAAAGAGTAGAGCTACAACTAACTTTCCAAAAGTCACATAATATATAACTTAAATAGATGAGATGAATTCTGAAAATTAGTCATGTTGGCACCAAAGTTCAGTACTTTTTTTTCTATTTTGGGTTTTTAAACTATCTGGAAAATAGGTAGAAAGACTGAGTCGCTGAATATACCAAACACATGGTCTCAAAATAAAAATATCTGTGAATAAACTGAAACAAAATTTTCTTTGACTATACTGTAAATGTATTTTAATTTAAACTATACTTTGACTATGTTTAAAGTGAAACTAACAGAATATTAGTCACTGAAAGAGATGGATCAGGGATACTACATGGTTAACAATAAATAGAATTAAAAATATGCAAAATTACTACTTCATAAAACTAATATCCTTCGTAACGAATATTTATAAGTAAATACATACACACACTATTTCAGTCAGTATTACTAGACTTTCTGGAGTCAACTTATATGGCCAATATCCATTAAAATGAATTTTTTTTTTTAAGATTTATTTATACAAGCTGGGGTACAGGCCAGAGGCATGGGGCGGCGAGAGGGTTCACCAGAGACAGAGTGGGGAGCAGAACAGGCAGATCAGAAATACACTGCTGAGGGGAGCAGCAGGCGAGGCAGGAGAGGTCTGCCGCGCCATATGGGATTCTCCCCGGCTGGACATCGAACCCGCATCGTGAGCTGCCGACAGCTCCGCAGCGCTCAACCGCTGCGCCACCAGGGAGGCCTAAAATGAATTTTTAGTGCAACAAAACACCTTTAATACAATTCTCCTTACCTGTTTGTGATGAGCCGGGAATTAACATATCTATATTCTCCTTCATACTTTTGCTCAGTTATTGTCATCTTACCAATGGGTCTTCTAAGTCGAGTTAGGAATAACCCGGAAATGACCAAGTAAGCCATCATGCTTGCTGGGCCCTGTATTTATAGGGATAGAAGAACAAAGTTCAAGGATCCTATACTCACCAGATGCAACATGTTCAATTTCTATGACTCCAGTGATTTTGAGAGAAATTATGCTTTCAACTAATTATTTCCCCATAACTATTTCCTTTCTGACAAGATACACACTGGGCCTGTACACTTTTACTGCTCATCTACTCTCTTCCAACCACTGCTGCGCACCCTCCAATTCTCCTGAATTTGCTCAGCGAAAAATCCCCAGGTGCAGTCATCACCCTTCTATGGCATCCAAAATTCTTATGGAGGGCCCTTCGGGATATTCTCTTAAGGTTCCACAAAAACTGTCAGACCTCTTTTTTTCCTGCTCTTTGAATGTTACAATTCCCTAAGACTTATTCCGTAGTTCTTTTCTCACCCCCAATTTTATGTCTAGTCCTATCACTCTTAAGAACACAAGATGCTATCTCCAAATATATACATGTACCTTTACCTCACTACTTTGTACAATCTCAAGCTCAATTCCCCCAAAGATGCAATATCTACCTTTCCATTGTCATACATCTTGCTTCTAGCTGCTATAGTTTCTAACTTGGTAAGTGACCTCTTTACTTATCAACTACTCCAAGAGGGAATCTTCAGATTTACCTCTAAGATTGTTGTAGGCACCTTCCCCATTCCCAAATATTTTCTATATTCTTTCATATTGAAATAATTGTTCCCTGACCAAGTCATTCAATGAAGTTGTTCTTATGTCTAACAGGTCTACTTATCCTCCTCAAAACAGCTCAAATACCACATTAAACTTTCTGGACACCAAACACATGACTCAAACTTCTAGTACTAGACATACTACACTGCACTGTAACTGCTTGAACATCTATCTCTTTCACCAGACTGTGATTCCTCTTCAGCAGGAATTGTCATACTCACATTGTGTAGCACATGTGTAGAATACAGTGTGTAGTCAAGATTTTTTAAATTAAATGTGATTGATTCAATGCACAATTTAAGTATGATTGATTCAACTACTACAAATAAGGGGAAAGAGCTATAACTAATATATAGTTCCTACCTTCAAGAAATGCAGAATGAAATAACAGTAATATAAGGAGATATACTTAAGTATCATAAAAATGTAATAAGTATCAAAATATAGCTAGAGACAGGAGGGATTAGGATTGTTCACTTGCTTATGGCAAAAACGTGCTATATAATTAAACTGAAGCATGGCTAGGAAAACAAAATTTTTCTAAACAGCTTTCTAATGTATATTGCATGGGAACAAAGCCAATATAAAAATTTTTTATTTAATAAGTAGAAATGCATATACATACACATAAAAGACATTACAGTATAGTTGTTATAAGTATATTAAAATAACATTACATATCAAAGAACTAAAGATAGATTGTCTCCAAATCACATTTTAGACATTATTGTGAAACAGTAAGTACGTTTATGTTCAATATTAAATTACTTCTGACTAATACCACAAGAATTTTCCAAGAATCTAACTTAAAATAAATTAAAAAGGCAAATTTGAATATTTTTTAAATTTCTAGTACCGTATTATTTCATAACCAGACTTGACTAGATACATCTTGTAAAAACAAATTCTTTGAGATATATATAAATCATCCAACCACTCACAACATAGTATTACAGCAATTTAAGAGACACGAAAGTAAACCCACCTGAGCTCCTATTGCACTTGTTAACTTGAAGATATACAAAACTATGTCTAAAAATGGCTGCAAAATAAATAAAAGGCACAGAATTAGAAAGAAGTGGATTGCCTGGACTGATGGCTAATATAACATGTTATATACAAAATGATGTTCAACAGGTAACATGTAATTGTCAACATGTAGAGTTTTCTGTACTATAACAGCATGTATAGATCAATGACTATGCAAAAGACACAGTTCTTATTCACAAGAAACTTAAAATGGAGACAGGCTGACCAATATTTACTATCAACTGGGAAAAACACATCATTTTCTATCAACTAAGACAGCTCTGCTATGACAATTAACTATCAGTAACTTAGTAACTTCTAAATGTAGTGTAAAGACACTACATGTATTAATAACCTGAGTTGTAATCCCAAATCTGCTCCCAACTCTTCTAGTTTTTACATATCTTCACCCACCCATACAAGGCTTTCCCACTCCTAATATTACTTGATTCTATTACTTTATCACATCTACATGTTGAAATAATCTAGTGAACTTGAGAATCTATTTCCTGATATAAAACTCAGAGTGAAAAATATACATTAATATACTGCTCTTCACACGGAGAGACAACTCAAATGACTTAGAACAACTGTACATATTTTGAAGTGTTTTCCAAGAATGCAAATAGCGTTGATTTACTCTAAGTCAACAGCCACCCCTTTCTGACAATTATCTGCATTATTACTAGGATAGATGACTTGGTTTATTAATTCGATTGTACTAAGATGAACTCTTTCTTTTTTGTCTCAAAAATTATCAAGAAGCTAGACACACTTGTTAAATTCAAGTAGATTTAGAAGTTATTGACAAAGACAGTAACCGAATTTAAGTTGGAGTTCAAATATACTGAAACACACAGCACTACAATTAATTCTGTTTCTCTCTCTTGCGATATGACAAAATCTGAGTGACAGACATGCTCAAATACCAAGATGTCTAGAGAATTACAAGAAAAGCAATTTTCACACATAAAATTCTTTCACACACACAGAAAGAGCCCAATCTTTAAAATGTGATAAAAAGAGCAGGAAAAAAAAGGTGTATTACTGAACCATTTGTAGTTGTCAGAGTTCGAGAGTTTGGAAGGAGTTAGTAATGGCTCCTGGGGAGCTATTAAAGAACAATGTTTGACATGAAGTGAGTGGGTTTACTAGTGGCTTGTGAAGGAGGGGGAAGAGTTAATGGATACAGTTTCTAAGAACTGCCTGTCCTCTCTTCCAACCTCATGGCTGAAGGAAAAGTTGTGACCCAGCCCCTCCAGATAGTTTTTCGTCTCCAATTTGGATATCTGGATCGACTGTGGCCACAGGCAAAGATAAAAATATAGTCCAGTTTGAGGTCAGGGCGGCGGTGTGGGCTGGAGTGGAAAAAGTGGCATCAGAAGAAGAGGGGAGGGTCTGCTGCTTCTAAGTTCCCACAGTTATATACTCGTCAATACAGGAGGAAATGGCAAAGAAGGTGGCTTAACAAGTAGACTCCAGCCCAAGCTCTAAGGGTGGTGAAATGATGAGTTAAGTAAGAACTTAAGAAATAAGCAGGAAGAAGAAAACTAGTTAAGGCAAGAGATTTGGTAATATTACAGGAAGGGAGAACAGAAAACCAAAATAATATCTTGTGAATTTTTTCTGGACTATTATTTAAACGATGTACTAGAATTAGAGATACTGAGGCAGGAAAAAGGGCAGAAAGAAGTCCCTGGCCTAGTATAATGGAAGTGAAATTGGAGACCTAAATTGACTAGCAATTGTAAAAGCAAGCAAAGAGATATTTAAACTTCCGTTGTTTCAATGAAATCAGCATCAAAATTCTTATTAAATCTTTAGAAAACACTACATTCTCAGCTCTTGGCCAAAGCACCTCACAAAAATACTATTAAAAAATATTAAGTGATTGTATTTAAAAATTACTTTAACAACTCTCATTTTCTCACAGAAACATTAAATATCTATATGCTCTTGTTATGGTCATCAAATCAATTTTACATAAACTTGTTTAGATTCAAAATTCAACAAATTAGCAAAATTCAACAAACTTACCTTACTAAGATTCGAATACAGATCAACTACACTGTTACAAAATTTTTCTACATCTTGTGTAAGCAGCTGGTCTGGATTAGCTATTCTGTTGTCCAGATTTCCCATTTTATAATACGTGAATGCTCTAAATAAGAAAATTACTTTAAAACACATGATTTTAAAAAACAACAACAAAATCACATTATACTATCTATTGCAAATCCATATCTAAGACAATCCATAATAACAGAAAATTTGGACCTGCAGAGGTTCTATAGATCTTCCTAATTTATCTCAGAGCTAAAGAAGCAAATCCAGAGAATATAAAGACCTCCCAACTGAAGAGCCAGGCTTAAATTCCAAATAGCTGAGGTCTTTCCGTACACACTTCTGAGTCTAAGAATAATTTTCTTGAAAAAAATACCCAATAAAAAAGAAAAACTTCCACATCTCAATATCATGACTGCCCAATTTAAGAATTATTAATATAAAAATAGGTATCACTTACTGGAGATACTCCTCATAGAGGTATTTCGTTAGTCTTACTCGAAAGCACAGTTTGAGCTCATTTAACCCAAACTTCAAGAAATTATTAACTAGAGAGATCTAAAACAAACAAACAAATAAATGTTAACTGGTTTTACATCATTTCTAGTTATTAAATTATCATTTACATATTTTATCAGTTGCTATGTCCTCAAATCCTATGATTTTTCTAACTCATTTGTCCTAAATTGGTATCATTAAGTTTTGTTTTACTTAAAATTTACAAAGATATAAAGACAACATGTTAAATCAAATAAAACTGGCTGTTTTACCCTGATATATTAAACTTTACTAGGAACTATATTTTAGAATATATTAGTATCATTAACTATGAGAAGTATCTTACAAACAAACCAAAGGTTAAATCTATCACCTTTTTATCTATTGTACAGGACCTGCACTTAGGAATCCTGATATTTATGTTATACTATCAGCACTACAATACTAGACAATGGAATTCTATACACATTGTACTTATATATGTTTAAAATACTATGTTTTATACCAAACTGCCATTTTTCAGATTGTTGATTCCAGAGTCATCTTACTATTCTTTTCCATCATTATATTAAAATACTTCTTTAGCTCCAGATTCATTTACATGAAAATTTTCTCAAGCAAAAAAAAAAAAAAAAAATCACTGCTCTTCCATTTAATCTCAATCTTTGATATCTACCCTGCTTATCTCAGTTTATTTTAAAAGGCTTAAAAACTGTTTATTCACAAACTTTATTAAATGAATATCTGATATATTTTCCAATTAGACTTTTCAATCAAGCTTCTTTTTTTATTCCTGCATTTATAATACTAAAATACTTATAATGCCAAGAATACAGATAGGAACCAAATTAAGAAAATCATTTATGTTTTAGACCACTTATTTTTATTTTAAATAAATTCCAATTTAACTTAAACTACATTAACTAGTTCACGTTACTATAACAGTTTAAGGACTAAAGCAGTGCTTATCAACTAGGGTGATTTTGCTCCCCAGCTCCCCCACAGGATATGGGACTTAGTCTGGAGACATGCTGGTTATCACAAGTGGGGGAGGAACACCACTGCCATCTAGTGGGATGCTAGCAAACATTCAAGAAACCCTGACCTACAGGCTTAGGGGAAAAATTTCTACCTAGGAATACAACATGAGAAATTGAACCAAAAGTAATTCCTCTTAATTTTTCTAGCTAGTGTAAAATTTACATTGAAAACTTCTGCTGTAACTTATAAAACTACACTTGAAATAGGAACTTATTAGTATCATAAATCTTTGAAGAACTTACTAAGTAAAAAATCCTTAAAGATTTTGGTAAGTGAAATCTTCCCTATGCAAAGGTTTCAAAGAATTACACTTACAAGAGGCATGGCAGCGATGAAGTTGAATAAGTATCTCTTGAAATCTTTTCTGCTACGACCAATGATACCACTGCAAACCAGGACATGCAAAGCATTAGTTGCAAAAGAAGCAAAACTTAACATTCATTAAGAAAACTTCCGTAAAGCTCTATTCAACTTTTATTGAATCAAAAGAATATGGAAAAAGGATGTTAAAAACATTTTCTTACAAAAATGTTTCGAACTTTTGAAGTTTTATCAATTATAAAAGACAATGGTAAATTAGAACGGTAACTGGTTCTTTCCTTTAAAAAAGGCTTAACCTGCAACAAAAGGAGTTTAGATAGAAAAGGGACAATTATATAGATCCAGGAATGGATAACTGGGAATGGAAAAAACAAACTAGCATTTGTTTGTTTGATTTTTATGAACTAGTAACATGGAGATGTACTAATATGGACTAATATGAGACCAGCAAACATTTTCTACAAAGGGCCTAGAGTAACTTAAGCTTTGTGGGCCATAAAATACAACTATTCCATTCTGTTATTATATAATAAAAAGAGTCAGGGATGACACTGGCTGAGTTCTAATACAATTTTACCAAAACAGCTGGTAGTGGGGTTTTACTGGTGGATCCAACTTCGCTGGCCGGGGACAGATGAGCAGGCTGCAGATCAGAGGCCTCCTCAAAGCATCAGAATGATTCTGCAGAGACTTTTAACACTTTTTGCTCTGCTCACGTATTCACGTGTTCATCTAGTCTCCGGTTTTTCACGCCGCAGTGGATTTATTTGGAACTATTAGGAGCTATTTCTTTGATCGTACTCAGTCTAGAAGCTTTAATCTCTATGCATTTAAAATTTCATTAAAATATATCCAGTAGTTCAGGAGCTGTGTGTGTTTTATTGAATGCTTATACCATTCATGCGGTGGCACAGAAAATGGCCGGCACAAGAAGTGTTAAGACCTCTTCACACTCTTCAACTAGACCAGCTACTCTTTTATCTGTCTTTCTAATCTGTTTTATATATTTCTCTGGTTTAAAAATACGTATTTATAAGTTATTTAAATGAGGGCTCCACTATTTTGTTTAAAAAGTTTGAAAACCATCTATCACGTAAGGGATCTTTGAATACCATCTCTTTATCGTCTATTACAAAAGGTAAAATTTATTTGTTCACACACTTTCCTTTTAAGTAACATTTATTGATAATCTCAAAACCTATTTTGAAAAACACTGCACTAAATGATTTAAACCTAGCTCCACACACACAAAAATCTGACAAGAGAAATTATTTGCCTTTGGTCCATGAATAACATCAAGTAATGCCAGTGAGTCTTTGAGAGAAAAAAGTTCCATGGTCAAATAAATTGTGAAAAACCTTTATTAAACAATCTACCAAGTGTCTTTTATCAAAGATCTTCTCAAAGCTCCCAGTGTCTCACATGTGCACTCCACATCTATGAAAGCAATGGCAGCAGGCAGCATTTCCTCCGTCCTAACTAAGATTCTCAAGAATATACTTTGGGAAATGCTACTTTAGGATGATAGAAGAATTAATAGTTCAATTCTGGTATAACTCCTACAAAATTCTGAAAAGTCGAACTATAAAAAAGTTAAAACAGAACCACACAAGATGTTGTTTATAGCAATCAGAGTATTAGAGACAAGAGGCAATCAAGACAGTACAAAAGTTAAGAGGTTTAAATTAAAATTGAACCAAACTTGACATAAAAATCAAAGTGCGTTAGTGCTGCCCAAGCTGTGAAACACACACAATTATGAAACTTCGGTAAAGCACATGCTGTCATTCAGCAGTGGTTTACCATTGGAATAGCAGCTATGAATTTAAAAAATGGTTCCCTGAATAAAGTCGTATCTCTGCTTATTATTCCACTGCAAAAGAAAAATAATAATTACCTGAGTACAGTAACCCTCATTTTATAGTTGCCCTAATCATCATCATCATCATCATTTTTAATTGTATTACTTCATGTTGAATTAACAATCACTTACAACACTATGATTTAAGGATATGGGGTCATACCTTTTCAGACATGTGTTCCCATATCCTACCTAACACCAAAGCCCCCGTGATCCTCCCCCAGAATCCACTGGGCCCTCTGCTCTTTCCCCTACTCTCCCTCTCTGGTAGCCTCAATTCTTCAGTCAAGATTTGTAGAGTGTTTTGGCTTATTCTGTCTGTTCCTTTGTTTTGTTTTTTCCACATGAGTGAAATCATCCAGAATTTTCTTTACTCCTGAATTATTTCTTAGTATAAAATTCCTTCCACTTCCATCTATGTTATTGCAAACGCAAAGATTTTATCATTTTTTAAAAGCTGAATAGTATTCCACTGTGCCTATACACATCTTCATCTTGTCCTAATACTTCCATGAAAAGAGTTTGGTAAGTTTTAATGCTACTTGTAGTCAAAGGAGTGAAAAGATAAAGCTATATATAGGCACAATGGAATACTATTCAGCTTTTTTAAAAAATGATAAAATCTCTGTATATTGTAACAAAATAGTTTCTTAGAAATTCTTTTTTTTCATTTTTCTACATTTCATAACTAAAATTTAAAACTCACTATCCAACAAGATAATTACTCCATCTAGTAGAATAACAAGTAACTTCTCTCTTGTCCATCATCACCAAGTAATATATCAGCTAATCTTAATGCTTTTCTCCAGGGTATCAAGTATTTGAGAGAAGTAATGTTAGCATCTCTTCCATTAAGCTGCAAATCCCTTGTTTAGAGGAAAAAAATTTTCTTTTGGATTAGAAAAACATGAAACCACAAAACCGGAATAAAAGGGGAAAACTTTCAAATACAAACTATCTATGCTGTATCATTGAAGGTGCCTGAATCAGAACAACACAAGACACTTACAACTGGTTTACTAAGACACCCCACTCTGGCATGCAGAGTATTTTCAGCTAAGAGCAATGAAATCCCTTGAGGGTGAGGAGAAGCAACTGTCCTTGCCCAAGTCCTTTATCCTTCCCTAACAGAAGAGATCATTTCCTTCTAAGTTTCTGCCCTTTTCCTAATCAGAAAAGCAATCATTGCTCCTTTTTTTTTTCCATTTTTTTTTATTGTTATTTATGTCTTTTACATTTTGTATTCCCCTTGGGCAGCCCACCACCAATTCACCCAGGATCCATCTCCATGGTCCCCTGTATTCTCCTCTCTTCCATTTTGAGCACACCCTCTCTATCTAAGAATCTCATCTTGACTGTCAGAGTAAGGATGAGGCAAACCTGTCTTATCTGTCCTGTGAAATGGGACCTCCACCCCTCGATGCCCCAGGTCTCTAAAGGCAGGATACATAGCCTCGTCCACTCCATTATTCTTTCGGCTTTACAACCATTTAAATTCTCCATACATTTCTAAATCTTTTATTCACACACCGAAATCCTGAATACCTGAAATAATAAAGTATTAACAAACTGGGTTTCAGATTTCTATTATGATGCTGCATTTCAAATGAGTAAATAAAATTGTATAGCTTAATAAATAAACCTTTGTATACACATTACTAAATTTTGGCCTTTTCTCCTACTAATCTCTGACGTTAATTTGGTTGTCCACCAGCCTTAGAAGAACCCCGATGAGGTGGGGAAATTTCCCCCGTGCCCTGACTCCATGCAGTGCAGGGCCCTTTATATGTTATGTGTGGCGGGTTGGATACAGACACCCAATATGATGCTGCTCGTAGCACAAGTAACCTGCATATTTTTGCCACAAAGAATTCATCATGCTATATTCAGGGGGTCCACATTCTTATTAGCAGATACAGCACTTAAAATCAAAGTCATCACAGAAGAAAATATAAAATTCTATAATCATGTAAAAGAGCATAAATAGCCTCTTTACATTAAATAAGTATGCAAAAAACTCAAAGGACATGTGCACAAAGCTCATAAAAACAAAACAATTAAATTGATCCACTGGAACTGTTACACTATAGCAAGAGGCAAACCTTTCAATTGTGTTTATGCTTAACTCTCTTAGAATCTGTTCAAGGACTGGGCACTAGGGCCACTACAAAACAGCCAGGACCCTGCTACAAACACCAAGCCCGAATAGCAACAAATCCTTAATTTGACCTCTAATGAGTTTTTCAGGGCTTCAATTTTAAGTCTGAACAGACAGCTAGGAGTCACAGAAAGTCTCTAAAGTAAGTGACAAAGATCACTACCACAAAGGACCATTAAGGAAACAGAAATTCAGAGAACTAAAAAAAAAAAGGTCACAAACTTGAAAGAGTAATTGCTATAAAAATGAATATCCGCACAAACAGCTAGCTTGCGGAAATAAAAGTTACAAGTAAAAATTTACTGTCTGATAAAGCTTAAAGAAATTTCCTACAATACAGAATGAAATGTAAGAGATGAAAATAGTAGGAGAATTATAAGGTAGTCAGATGATCAGACCCGGAGGGACTAGTAAGGATTCAAAAAAAAGTACAGAAATAATGGAGAATTTTTTTAAAACAAAATTTCTCAGAATGAACAATGAGCAATGACTTTCTAGTTTAAAAAGAACCCACATATTGGGCCTCCCTGGTGGCACAGGGGTAAAAGACATAGTGCTATCAAGCTATCACCAGCCACTGCAGCATGAGTTTGATCCCCAGCAAGGGAGCTGCCTATATGGCACAGCAGACCTCTCCTGTCTCGCCCACTGCTCCCCTCAGCAGTGTATTTCAGTAGATCCACTTGTTCTGCTCCCCACTCTGTATCACCTGGTGAATCCTCTCACCACCCACACCCTTGACCTACACCTCAGTTCTTGTATGCATAAAAAAATCTTAAATAAAAAAGAACCCACATAGTGCCCCCAGCACAATGAAAAACAAAATTTACACTAATCAGAAAAATTCCCAAACACCAGAAATAAAACATTAACAATAAATAAATGACCATAAAAGCATCCAAGAAGAGGGTGGGGGAGCTAAAAGGTAACAGTCAGCACAGGAGTGGGACTTAACACTCAATGCGGAAGCTAGATGGGGGTTTAACCTTGGCTGTGTGTTAGAATCACCTAGGGAGGTTTCCAAAGTGGATGACTAATTGAATCACAGCCTCCAGGGGGAGGGCCGGGCACAATACTCAAAATTCCCCAGATGATTCTAATCATCCTGCAGCCAAGGGTAAGAACCACTGAGCTCCATCATGGGCAACAGGGTGGTGCTTTCCAAGTATTGAGGAAAAGTGATTTCCAGAACTAAATTATCAACCAAGTGTGAAAGAAGAGTTTATCAGCTCCACAAAGTCCTAAAAATATACTGCCCCTGTACCCTTTCTCAGAAAAAGACTGCATCTGCCAAAATAAGAAGTAAACTGAGGAAGAAGAAAAACAAGACAGAACAGGGTATTTCATACAGAGTGAAAGACGAAAGAAATTCTCAGCATCATAATAAAAGCAAATTCAAACATGACTGTTATTTAGTGCGCCCACCATGCAATCAATCCCGATTAGGGCAGGAAGACAGGAAACTATCAAAAGGCAGGAACTGGGGTGGTACCTGGTGTGTTTGACCATATTACAATACTGGGAAGATTGTACAATGTTGTCAATAATGACATACTGTCAATAAACTGGAGCTGAATTAGTAAGAAATGGACAAAAAAACTAATGCTATTAATAAAGTTAAATTATGCATGAGGACAAAGTGGAGGCCACCCCAGAGGCCTGTTCTACCTCACAAATCTCAGTCTACATTTTCAGGAAACACCTCACTGAAACCGAACACACACCAATCACAGCCCTCCAAAACTCAGCATTAGCTAGAAAACACGACCTGCTAGCCTATAAGGAAATCTCTGATTCATGGCCTATTTCTTCATTGCATCTCCTAAGGTTCTAAATTACTCACTTTTGCCCAAAATCCCTGGGAAGAGAGATCTACTCCTTGTGAGGCCCCAACCCACCACCAATTGTTTTTCTTTGATCAAAGGCCATCAACTGGCTACTGAATTATTTTATCTTTGTCATTTCATACTCCCAAAGCACACCATGTTTCAGTTGTAAACAACAGTCAAAATCATGTAAACAGTAAATTCTGACTTCACAAAATATGGTGGTATGACACCACCAGGGATTAGCGTGGAAGTGTACAGGAGCTCATTCTCATGTGCCAAAGTAGGAAATGAGTACATACTTTTGAAAAATCTAAGGGGCCTCCCTGGTGGTGCAAGGGGGTGAGTCTCAGCACTATGAAGCTGTCTGCAGCCACTAGTTCAATCCCCAGCCAGGGAGCTGACCCACATGGCGCAGCAGACCATTCCTGTCTCGTCTACTGCTCCCCTCAGCAGTGTATTTCAGTAGATCCGCCTGTTCTGCTCCTCACTCTGTCTCGGGTGAATCCTGTCATCAGAGTGTGGCTGAATATCTGGTGCAGAGGAGACCCTCAATAAATATTTGCTAAGTAAATGAACAAATACATCACTTGTATTAGTTATTTATACCTAACTTAGAGTTTATTTCTTGCTTATTAAGGCTTAAATATGAGACGAATTAGTATTTCACACACACAGAAAGAAGGTAGAAGAAAAGTACCTTTCAATGAGTGTCCCATTTTGAATCATCCAAACATCACAATATGTTCGAGACACCAGCATAACAGCAATAAGAATCAAGTAACCTGTCTAAAATAAACCAGGTATAATAAATGAAATAAATACATCTGAGAAAGTTAAAAGAAACATCTTTGGTAAAGATTTTTGGTTTCTAAATTCAAAGACTTATGCTACCTTTAATACAGTTGTCTAACTATTTTACTTACAGGCAATTTTTAAATATAATTTTAAAATGTAATGGAAAAGGCCCCATAGATCAGGTAATCTTTCTCATCCAGAATTCAAAACTACATCCCAGGCAGGTCAGTTTGTCTTCAATTAAATCAATGACAGAAGCTAGGCAGGATAACCCAGATGATCTAAATCACAGTGCATTGTGATTGTAGTATATATTCAGTATACAACTTTAATAAAGAAAAATGACATAAACTATCAGTATATAAACAACTAACAAATACGGAAGTCTAAAATTTTGCCTAAGTAGAATAAATTTGGTTTAATTTGTTAGAACAATTCCTAATAGTGGCCCTGTTCTCACAGGGTCTTCAATTTAACTATTAAGGAGAAATTTAATTTAATTATTAAAGAGAAATTTACACACTGAGAAATAAGAAAACAGATGAATGTAGGTATGTATATTTGCATCACTCCATTAGGTAAGTGGGAGGAGGGAAGGTTTCAGATAGCAAAACATATCAAACAGATAAAGGAAAGAAGGAGGGCTGCAGGTGAAAAAACAGGAGGTGTTTAGTGAAAAATAAAAACACCATATAAACCATGGAACTGCAAATCCAGCAGTTCAGGTAATATAAAATCACTGCAAAGTTCTGGGTAGCACAAGATGCTAAAACTTTATGTTTAGAGAACAGGACTAAGGCAATGCTGCGTGAGATGACTGTGGAGGGGAAGGACCAGAGTGATCGGTGAGGACTCCATAATCTCGCTGTATGAGATGACAATCGACTCTCCAAACTCCAACACACGTGCATTTAAGATGACCTTAAACTTTTCCAAATTGCAAGCATATACAGCAATGTAGAAGCTAAAGTCAGGAAAGGAGGCTGTGGCAGAGGGACATTTGTTGGATAATGTTGGCTATCTTAATTTTCAAGTTATAGAATTGAAGGGCAGCTGCATCTCTTAGCTATGTAATTTTTGCAAAACAATGATTGTTTTTAAAAAAAGGTCAAGGTACTGAAAATAATAGGAGCCTTTTAAGTGAAAGATGAGTCATAAAAACAGAACAATTAAATAAGCCATAAAACAGAACACAATGTCAAAAAGAACATCTGTACAACTGAGCTGTGACAAGTTGTAACTCCATGTTTGCCAGAGCTAGTGTGCAAGGAGATATCCTACCCTAACCCACAGGCTCAAAGTTAGGTAGTCAACAGCTGACAGTGGAGGGACCTATTGATTTTAATAAACGCTATCTATAGATGTCACTTGAAACTGTAATGCTATCTTTTAACTCAGATATTAAATTCTATCTCAATCCTAAACGAATCATTTTAGGTATTAAGGAACAGGAAACAAAGAGTTTATTTTTTCCTTTATTTCACATTCCTGGTTTAATTTTTCTCTGAAATAAGTGCCAAGTTTACCTGTCTCATTTATCAACATCTAGCGAATTTTGATACTGACAGTCCTGAAATATCTTTATACAAAGGATTAGCTTCAGCATCACCACTAAATCCACAATTAATGAGTTTGTGGGATATATGAAAAATTAAGAGATCCGCACTGATTTAGGGTGTCACCTTATGATATGTATGAACTTTCATATACTCACATGAAGTATTTTCATTTCTCTACTTCAGAAATCAATTAATTTATCTCCCCTTTCCACCTCTAGTCTTCTTGTGATTTCTATGGGACTTTATGTCAGTTTCATGAACTGGCGTTGAAGTTGGATTTTTCTGACCCTCAAACATGGTTTGTAAAATGACTCTGCAGCATGGGTAGACCTGGACATAATTGGCTGGCCATGTCAGGTCCTTCCACTTCTCTTAGTCTCGGAAATCTAATCAGTCTCACATTCATTTTATACTCAGCAACCCCCTGATAAACAATTAGATGAACAATAAAGCTGTTAACTGATGGGTGAGGGGACAGTAGGACTATATAATACACTAACCTTTGGGGGCGGGGGGGAGCATGTATATAAGGATTCTTCAAAGTCAGGTTGGTTATGGAATGAGGAAATGATTATGCCTGAAAAATTATGGGAAACCGTCACAATGAAGGTAATGGGCATGAAACTATTTTTTTTAATCATACTTGGCTTTGTGGGGGTAGGGACTGATGTCACAGACATGAGTATTGGTAAAGGTGAGAGCACAGGGCCCGGCTATAAAACAGCTAGAATCTTCTAAGCAGATGAAAGAAAAATCAAAGTCAGCTTGTGATTTATCCTACAAGAAAAAAGAAACCCAAATGCTTTTACTATGGTTTGTGAAAGAAGACTAGCTAGCCAGAAAATGAGAATTAAAAAGGTTAAGAGATGGTGTCAGTTAGTGTGATCTCATTTTTATGAAAATGCATGCTCTCACAGAAGAAGACTACACCAAAATAAGGACAGAAGGTCTGAGTGGAAGGGTAATAGACACCACAAAAGAAAATATCCATCTGTATTTCCAATTTTAACTCAAGGAACACATTATTTCTGTCTAATTAGGAAAAAAAAAACCCAAATACTATTTTTTAGAGTTTCTTAAGGGCAAAAATCAACATGATGCTAAATTGAGGGGAAGGAGAACAAGTCCAGTGTGATGAACAATGTGCATTCTTTTGGAAATTACCATGCTTTTGTAACTTCTTATCCTTTTCATGCTATTGAAATTATAAAGCTTATTTTTAAACTTTAAAAATGGGGAACATTATGTTTTAAGGGGATATATTTTGGCAGGAAAGATTAAAAAGGGGAGACTCCTTAAAGACACTAAATGAAGAAAACTATAATGTCCAAGTTAAGAATATGTGGAAGGAAAAATCACCAGTAACGAAAAAATCAAAGGTGAGGATAGTTAGAGTTAAATAAAAGGAGATCACTTAGGTGACTAGAGATGGAGATACACCATTATTTTAATAATCACTTAAGATTCTATCAAATAATGATAAAGATAATATCAACAAAAGGGCAAAGAAAGGGACAATAAAACTTAATTCCTACCACCAGCTTATTTTATAAAAATACAGGAAGAATTCCAGTATCATTTCGGATATCTTAACCAATTTAATCAAATATGGAAAAGCAACTCTCAAACAGGTACCACATCAGTGTGACTTACTAACATTTCAATGTAATAAAAAGATTTGTTTTTCCAAATTTAACCTATTTTTACTAATAATATTTAACCTATCAGGGGAGCTGAAATACTCGGCTGTTTTACATAAAATACAATGAAATAGTATTTCATAAATAAGAAGAAAGTAGTAAAAACTGGCACTTAACACAGATATTTAAAAAACAGCAATGATTTAAAGAAAAAAAATTAGAAGCCTTCATTACCTATGTAGAAAACATTTAACCTGCTGTAAAAAAAGCTTTATAATTTTATTATTCCAATCTCATGAAACCTTGAAAGTTGAACACTTAACATTATTCATTTCATCAGGCTTACCTCTTTACAAAATGTTCTAGGTATCATGATTTTCAGAATCCGTTTAAGTCTTGAAAAAAACACCTTGTCCACCATAGCGCGCTCTTTTTTTCCCTCTTTCTACATTTGGAAAAAAAAAAAAAGTTTTTAAGGTAGCCATAACAAATGTGTAACAAGAATGGGGAGCAAAGTACAGAGGGGGCCTATTAGACTGTGGTAAAAAACTGTGGGAGCCCTGGTGCTGAGTGAGGTAACATATATCCAAAGAAGTGCTGTAAACCAATGGTACCACAATAAAAAAATTAATATTAATTTAAAATATAGAGAAAGTAGTTCTGATACCGTGAGTATCTGGGAGAATGCTGCAAATAACAGAAATAGCAAGTGCAAAATACCTAGGTGAGAGCCTGTTGAATGTGCTGAAGAACAACAAAAAGGCCAATCTGGCTGGAGCGGGGAGCAAGGGACAGTAGCAGGTAAGGCTCAAGACAGGTAACAGATGGTCAGAGAACGCTGAATTATGTTAAAACCTCAGCAGCTAACCTGTATGTAATTCTTCCTCTTTCATTTTCTCTACTTGTAGTGTCACTGCTCCTATTTTATAAGCTGTCTGAAAGGTGACTTTGACATTTCAATCTATAAAGGGACCTATATTCTTTCTAAAATCACTGTTTTCTGCAAAGAAAGCTGGACTGGAGGGCTAGCCCAAAAAAGCTGAGGAAATAACAGGGTGCTCTACCATTCTTGAAACACAATAAAATACATACCTGAAACCAATCTAAGTGCGAATACCTACAGAGACAGTATAGTTTACAAACACTAGTCTCTGAAAAATTTGTTTTAAATTCACAATTGACTTTCTCCACCTCTCCCTTTCCCAGTTATTTAAAAAAAAAAAAAACACTTGAATGATAAAAATTTAACATGTAAATTACAGAAAAAGCAAATAAACCATAATAGATAATGCAACCACGAAACAACGTATACCTAACATTGAAGAGGCAATAAGGCTCAAGGGCAATGACCAGTTTCTACTGACACGTCAATCAACTTAGAAAGGTAAGATGAACAGAACTGAAAAAGACAGATGTTTGAAACAGCACAGAAAATAAAAGGCCATATGGTTCTGACAAGAGTGTAAGTATTCCTGCATACTGTTAGGGAAAGTGTAAATTAGTACAACTCCTAGGTAGCAACTGTCAAAATGTAAAATGTAGCATTAAGACTTAATTAAATGCTTCTGATAAATTTATGGTGGCTTTAATGGAGAGATAAGGAACAGATTTTTGTTATAATTGGATAAAATCAGTGAATAAACTATAGCCAAAAAAAAAACCTCATAAATTAAAAGATGCCACAGAATAATTTCCTTGACCCTCACCTATTCAAAGCCATCAGCAATTCTGAGAGGGAAAAGGTGGCAAATTGAATTTGTACATAATACCTCCTTCCTAAATACTAGATGTTAGAATTGTATTTAAAATTACACTAATGGTAAAGATGCTGGAATAAATCTAGCAAGCTGACATTCACAAGGATAAAGTAATAATTTACTTTAAAGAAAACAATGGCGTTATCCTATGACCCAGCAAACTTACTCCTAGGGACGAGAAGAAATGAAAAACTAAGTTCACACAGTGTTCATGGCAGCACTGCTTTGGCTGTGAATACTAGCAGCACAGCCAAAATACAAGATGACCTAAATGTCCCTCAAATGATGAATGGATAAACAAAATGTGGTACATCTATACAACAGAATACTATTTGGCAATTTAAAAAAAAAACTGAATTCTGATACATGCAACAACATGGATAAACTTTGAAAAACATCATGCTACATGAAGGATTCCAAACACAGACAGTCCCCATGTACTAAAAATTCTATTTACATGAAACGTCCAAAACAGACAATTCAAAAGACACAGAAAGCTAAGCTGGTTACCAGAGATTAGGAGAAGAGAGTAATGAAGTGAAAGCTAGTGGGTATGGGAGATGAAAAATTTTTAAAGTTAGGTAGTGGTTGACAGTCACACAACAGTGCAAATAAGCTAAAAACCACTGAATTGTACATTAAATGGCTGGATTTTATGGCATGTGAAGCATACCTCAACTAAGTTAATATTAACTGATGAATACAGATACAGAGGATTTGTCAATGGCGCTATTTATCAGAAAGATACCTGAAGGTTATAATTTACAATAAATTCCACTCAATGGAAACAGCAGTTATGGCTAAAAAAAGCAAAAGCAATTTTAGGCTAAATTTTAGCAAGACAGTGTTTGTATCAAGAGATGCAATAGTGCTGAGATAGTCCATACATACTAGTCAGACTACATTTGGACAACTTTTTCTATGCATATTTCAAGAAATGAACTGCAATAGGTCCAGAGGAATATATACAGAATTGAAAAAAGATTAAAAAACAGGTAATGTAAGAAAACACTTAAAGAAATGAGGGTCATTTGGCATGGGGGGGAAAAAACACCTCAGAAGATACATCTTCAAACACAGGACAGTCTACTACAGAAAAGAGAGCAGACTGTAACAGGGTCATTCAGCAAGAAGCTAGAGGGTGGAAGCTTAAGCTCACACGTTGGAACTAATACAATTACGGTTGCCTCCTAGAATAAATAATTCTCCATCAAATGAACAGATTCAAGTAAGTAACCAGAAGTCACCTATTAAGGATTGTTAGTTCAGAAAAAATTCCTATAATAAAAAGTTGGCGAACTTTAGATTCCCTTTTAATTCTAAAATTCTCTCCTAATTCAAAATTATGAAAGAAATGCAAGTAATCTCAAAGAGTAAATGATTTAAATTTTTACCTCGCTTTGTAATGGCTGTTTTCCATTTTTCTTACTGCAGAGAAAAAGAAAAAGGAGAGAGATTTATTTGCAAACTGTTCCATCATAAAAATCACTTTATAGTATCAAAAGAATACACCAAATTCTCCAAATGAGTTTCTACTTTCTTCAGATTGTGGGAGAAGGGCAGGAGTGGCCACCATGGGGAGCACTGAAAAGAGGAGGCCAAACTGCTACATTTGTCTCAGGCCCCTGATGGGAGGCCAAGGGCCTCTGAGCACACCAACGTCCCACCAAGCGGGAACTGGGGAGGCCCCAAGCATAGCTGTCAAGCTGGACTGGGAAGACCCACTGTACGGATCAGGGAGTGAAGTTCAGAGAGAAAAGTGCTGACGGATGCCCTTCTGAATAGGTAGCAAATGTGGAGCCGCTTCTAGTCGGCTAGCACTGGAGATTAGAACAAAAAACAAAGTATAAAAGTGATAGCAAAAATAAAAACTGCACTGCAGTCCCTGCGCAGCAGCTGCCCCACACGCCCCGCTTTTGGGTCGTTACTAATCCCACTCGTCCCTCACCGTTCGTTCGGACCGGACTCTTCCTCGACATCATATCACATGGAGACAAAATACATTACATGTAACAGCCTAGCTGTCTCCTACTATTAAAAGTATTATTTACACAGAATGTTCAATAAATGTTACCTGCTACTATCATACATCAGGCACTATGTTGATAATTTTTACGGAGACTTATTTTACAAATTCCCTTGGAGAGCTGGAGTCTATTTTTCCATTCTTGAAACAAGGTCAATGGGATGTTAGCAAATAAACACAAACAAAGGCAAGAAAAATATTTGTACACTGGTCGGTTTCTTACTGCTGGGCCATGAGAGCAATCCCAGGTTATTTTCCCAAAGGGTAAGACATGGTATGCTATTTCCACCTTACAACTTAAGAAACTAGCTTGGAAGAAGAGTAAGTAGCAGGCCCAAAGTTCACGCTACTCACAGTATTAATCTGGCACTTGAAGCCAGGTCTGACCACTAATCTAGGTTGCCTCCTTTAACAATATAATAACCAAGTGTAAGTTCTTTTTATAACACACACTACCATGCCATATTATGCTCCTATGCGACAATTATCACATGTTTAATTTCTTGCTTGATGGATATTTTCCCCCAGTAAATTAACTGCATGGATGAGGAGCAACTGCACATTGGCTTCTCCAAAGCAGAGGTCAGATGGTGACTAGGGCCACTCAGTGTTGCAGGCCCAACAAAATGTCAGCCGACCAGGTGGGAAGACCTGAAGCAAGTACTGTCCATAAAAATGCTCTGTGACTGGCAGAAATGGCCAGGTCTTCACACCTCAGCCTGCTGCAGTCTGACATGCTTGCTGCCTCGCGATGTTAGGCCCTTGAAGGAGGTGGCTCTGCAGATGAGGCAGACCCCAAGGTGTGAGTGGAATGTGTTACTGTGCTCCTGACCGCTGGACCGCAAGGCCCTCTCTGAAGGGGCATCTGGGGAGCATGACTCCGTGTCCCCTACGTGAGTCACATATTATTTCTCAATCCTTTTTGGGCAACACCCAGTTGAGCTCCAACATTCTACAGAATGGTATTAGTCTAAAAGAGAAGAGCCGTATGATCTTACCAAGAGGCTAAAAAAAAGCCTTTGACAAAACCCAAACTTTCATCAGACTACGAATACAAAGAAACGTCTTCATTCTGATAAAGTACGTCAGTTAAAAACCTACAACTATTATTACAACTTATTAATGAAAGACTGAGTCTCTAAGATCAGGAACATGGCAAAGATGCCAACTCTCACCACTACTACTTAATATTCTTATTAAAGGATACAATAAATAGTCAGAAAACAGTGGTACACAGAATGGAAAGGAATAAGGAAAACTACTTTTATTACAAACTTTATAAACATCTAAGTAGACAATACGAAGGAATCTACAAAAAAAGTTAAGTGAGTTCAGACAGGTTCCAGGATAAAGTATCTACATAAACATCACCTCTGTTTCTCTATGCAAGCAAATTGCAATTGGAAATGGAAATGTTAAACATACCATTTATAAAAGCATCAAAACCATTAAATATTTAAGGATAAATTTAGGGGATAAAAGGTGTACAAGACCTGTATGATAAAAACTACAATGCACTGCAGAAAAAAGGGAGATACATTATGCTCATGGATCAGACGACTCAATATTACCAAGATGTCAATTCTCACCAACCTGATTTAAAAGTTCAATATAATCCCAATCAAAATCCCATCAGGCTTTTTTATAGAGTGATGTGCTGATTCTAAAATCCACATGGAAATGCAAAGGATCTAGAAAAACCAATATATTCTGAAAAAGAACAAAGTTGGAGAAAGTGTAACTGATTTCAAGGCTTATTATAAAGCTAAGGTGAGTGAGAGAGAGAGAGAGACACTATTTCCAACTGATTTAAGGCATTCTTCAATGGGGAAGGATATTATTTTAATAAATGATCCTGGATAGCCTGATACCCCCTCAAAAAAAATATTAACCTCAACGCTTACTAAACATCATAGACTTAAAAAAAAATTAACTTGAAATGGACCACAGACCTAAATGTAAGAGCTAAAACTACGAACTCCGTAGATTAAAAAATAAGAGATCTTAGTAACCTTGAGTTAAACATCTATTTGTTAAACAGGGCACACAAAGCACAAACAATCCAAGAAAAAAAAATAGTAAAGTGGACTTCACCAAAATTACAAATGTTGCTCAAAAGTACCACTAAGAAAATTAGAAAAGGGGGGCCTCCCTGGTGGCACAAGGAGTTAAGTCTCAGGACTATGAAGCTACTGGCAGCCACTGCAGCACAAGTTCCATACCCGGCCAGGGAGCTTCCCACATGGCACAGTAGATCTCTCCTGTCTGCCCGCTGCTCCCCTCAGCAGTGTATTTCAGTCACTCTGCCTATTCTGCTTCCAACTGTCTCTGGTGAATCCTCTCACCCACCCCATTCCCCCACACGTCTGGCCCACACCCCAGCTCTTATATGCATAAATTAATAAAATAAATATTTAAAAAAAAAAAAGGAAAGAAAATTAGAAGAGAAGCACCAGTTAGGAGAAAACATTTGTATAATATATACTCAAAAAAAGTTGTATTCACAATACACAAAAAACTTAAGAGTTGAATAAGAAAATTCATTTAAAGATTTAAACACTCTGTCCCCCAAAAATGTACAGATGGAAAATAAACACATGAACAATGTTCAAAATCACTAGTTCTTAAGTGAATATAAATTAAAAACAAAAGGAAAAGCCACTACACATACCCACTAGGATATCTAAGAGTAAAACTACTGATCATACTAAGTGTTATCAAGGATGTGAAACAACTGAAGTTTTCTTATACTGCTAATGGAAATATAAAATAGTACAATCTCTAATTGTACAAACTTTAAAATATAAAATAGTACAAACTTTAAAAAAGGTTGGCAATTTCTTAAAACGTTAAACACACATACACCTGCCACACAACTCATCCACCCCACTTCTAAGGTTTTGGTGAAGAGCAATGATAGCTATGTCCACACACAGACCTGCACACGAATGTTCAAAGCAGCTTCACCTTTTAATAGCCCAAACCTGGAAACAATCAAAATACCCATTAGTAGGTGACTGGATTAAAACCCCGTGGTATAGGGCCTCCCGGGTGGTGCAGCGGATGAACGCTGCACTGTGGAGCTGTTGGCAGCGCGCAATGCGAGTTCGACGCCCCGCCGGGGAGAATCCCACATGGTGCGGCAGACCTCTCCTGCCTCACCCGCTGCTCCCCTCAGCAGTGTATTTCTGATCTGCCTGTTCTGCTCCCTACTCTGTCTCTGGTGAACCCTCTCGCCGCCCCACGCTTCTGGCCTGTACCCCAGCTTGTATGAATAAATAAATAAATCTTTTTAAAAAATAAATAAAACCCCGTGGTATAGCCATAAAATGTACCCAACATTTTTTAAAACCTAAACTATTGATATACACCACATGGATAAATCTCAAAAATATTACTACTCAAATAACTGAGCAAAAATTTACATGGTGTATGATTTTGTTTGTGTGAAATTTCACAGCCATCAAAATTAATCTGTAGTTACAGAAAGCAGTCGAAGGCAGAAAGCAGATCAGTTGTTTCAGGCTGGTGGCAGACAAAAGAGCATAAGGAACTCTGGGGTGATGGAAATGGTCATTATCTTGAGTGTAGTGTAGTGAGCATTTCGCAGGTGTTTACATATAAAAACTTAACAAGGTGATACTTCAAATAGAAGCAATTCATTGTATACCAATAATGCTTCAGTGAAGCTGTAAAAAAAGACTTGACCAAAACCTAGGAGAGACTGTTCCCTAAGAGCCTAACAGAACAGTACATTTCATTTGTTCTTTATTGCTGCAAGAGTGAGGGAGGGGGAGGAGAGGTTGTTTCTTAATACTGCCAGCAAAACACATAAAATTAATAAACAGTAACTTCCTCTAAAGAAGGGAAGAAACAAACTGTAAGACTAAGAAAAAGAAAGTAGGACAATATAGCCAATATTAGAAATAAATCTGTAGATCAGAAGCAATCTTCATCAAAATCCAACATCCTGATACTGAAATTTCTATATAATACCAATGCCAAGAGTTGAGGTACTTTTCATTTTGTTTATAAGATTCACTGTATTCATGAAATATATGCTGCCCATAAGCATCTATGAGAGTGAACATTAAATACTCACAGTAAGTCAACAGGTTCACAATGACACATAAGAAGAGGGTCACCTCGGGAGAATAATAGGGAATTAATGTATTGTTTTGAAAACTGGTAATAAGTTTCTTGCTTTCCTAATTGAACTAAACCACCAATAGCCAAATAAAGACATTTCTCTTTATAAAATCACAAAAAGAAAAACAATCAGCACTACAAACCTGAACTGGCCTCCACAATGCTCAAAATAAGCCCTTTCCAAAATGCATCACTTTGACATGTGGATTATTCCAAGCTGAGGTCAATCAAGGCCTTGCAAGCTCACAAGACAGTTTTACCACTCCCTTAAAGACCTAGAAGAATGAAAATTGGAGGGTCAACCCCAGAATTTAGTGCTATTACCACAAACAACCTTTCTATTGAAGAAACCTATCTATATGGCAGGGCAAACTTTTAATTACAGGGCATCTGACCGTTGTCACGTGAGTCACCCTCCCCTCATCCCCTCCTCTCTCCTTCAAGTCCAAGGACTCTGCACCGTTCCTTAGCTCAGGATATACACCTTCCTTTTTCCTCACTGACCCTGAAATCCATGTCTAAGTGGATTCCCTGGACATAATTAAATTTGATTTTTTTTTCTCTGACTAATCTGTCTGATGTTAATTTGATTACTGGACAAAGCTGAGAAGATGCCAGAAGGGCAGAGGAAATTTCCTCTCCTCCCCCATACCACTTGATGGAGAGTATAACACTTGAATACCTGGTGCAGTTCTGTCCAAAAGACAAACAAAAAAACTGGTAATAAATCTAAACTTGATCAAGTTTTTAGATCCAACTACCAATTTATGGGAGATTGAGAAAATGAGGAAAAATATGCATTTGACACAATCCAGACTACAGTATCTGTATAGGTCAAAATAAGTGCCTGCTTTAACAAATGTACTGTAAGAAAATGGAGCGATGGAAGGAGGATATGTAGATTAAGAGCCTTAAAACAAACAAAGAACTCACACACAACTAAATTAATGTGCTTAGGAATGCAAATTTGGGTGATAAAATTATAAAGGAAGATGAAGATGCCATTTCTATAGAAATCAAGAAAGCAGGGAGCGAAGAGGGTGTGACTGGAAGGGTCATGTGAAAGATTTCTGGGGTGGCTGGCAAGGATTTATTTCCTCCTGGGGTGGGTAGTTAAAAAATCATTCAGTTTTAGGTACTTTTCTGTGTTTGGTAGTAATATGCAATAAAAATGTTTTTTAAATCTTAGTATATTTTGCCATGATCATATTTTAGTATTATTATACTGCTGTCAACCTAAAAATTCAAGAAGTAACTTATATGGGAACATGTAAATATTTGGGATCAAACAATTGCAATCTGGAATACCGAGATTCATATAGGAAGGATAAAAATCGGGGGCTTATAGGAGAAAGAAAAAGGTGAGGTTAGTAGTTAAAGAAAAATGCCTAACAAGCCTCAGCTATTGATATTTTTGGTATTTTTTATTTCATCCACTGTTAAAAGTCCACACTCATCAGTTTCAGTGATCAAGATGTCCCATTTGCTCATTGCTCAAACAAGGGTTCACGGAATTTGCAATTTGGTCTGGGCCAAAGGTCTCTGTTCCAGTTCAAACAAGACAGATAATAGATAATGCAAATTCTCTTTAATGGCTGGCTAGGTCCATTTTAAAAATGACTTCACAAACACCAGATTTTCACACTGCAATAAAATTTTAACAATTCACTTTGAATTTAACCTAAGACTCCTTTTTTAACCACTGAATGATTCCTGACTGTTCTTTTGAATCTAAGTCCATTTGAAGGGTGGATAAGAAAGCTTTATTCTTTTACCTTCCATAAGACTAATTCAAACAAGAATTCTTACAACCAGATATTATTTTTACCTTTCTGTTTCCTCACTGGTAAAAATAATGAAACAATAACCTCAAAAGATTGTTGTGAAGAATAAATGTAAACTATTTAGAATAATGCCTAAAAACATGGTTAAGAACTCAACAATAGTTAACAGTAACATCTCAAGCTTGATGTTTTTGTAGTCCTTTCTTCTCAATTCATAACTCCAATAACCCCATGCCTTTGCTCATGCTACTATTCCTACCTAGAATGTCTTTTATTCCTTAGTGGAAAACTACCTGTTTCTTAAGACCAGCTTCAAATGTGAAAACTCCCCACATAAACAGAAGAAACATTCCCCACTTGGTGCTCCCTCCCACAGAATGGTGCTCCCCCACCACAGGTCTAGCCATACTGAATTGCAAACATTTTCTATGTACTTGGATTTCCACAAGACTGAAGTTAGAAATAATGTTGACTCAATCTGCTATCTCAGTGCTTAGAATACCAACAAACAACAAACATAAAATAGAATATACTAGAGAAATATTGCATTTCCTCTCACATTGTTATTTCCTCCAGAAGAGAGAGGAAGTAGCTATTTTGTTAAGTAGGTGATAAAATACATACAGAAATGTTATCAATAATTTGAAAACACACACAAAAAAATCATAACATACTACTTATTCTCTCCTCCTCTTGTTTCCTACCCTCATCCCTCTTCTAAACAACACATCTTGGGCATTACTTTCAGAAAAAAGAAAATGAATCCTGTATCTGAAAACACCTTAAATCTAATTTATACTATTACTAAGAGATTTTTTATTTCATAACTAGAAATTTGGTGTTAAGTATTAAGGTACAAGGTTCTCTCAGTAGTCTGAAATTCTTTTAACTTAATTTTGTAATCTTCCCAAGTGACCAAAACTAACATGAGATGGGTTCTGTCTTCTCCCACTCCAAGATCCATTTGGGAAAGAGATGTGTCAATCTTACTTTTGTGCCCTCAGCACCTAGGATTAAATCCTGAATTAAGGTACAGGCTTGTATCCTAATCCCCAACTCCGAAAAACAGGATCTCTTATCCATCTTTATATCAAACATCAAAAACCCAGCATCTGAATTAATACATGGTTTTTGGATTCCTTTCTTTGAGTGAGTCACTGATTTACAGGCCAACCTACTTCCTCCAGTCCTTGCTGGAGAACTAGGAAAAGATCGGATTTACCTCAATTTCTTCTTTTCATTTAACTTAAGTTCCCCTGCAAGATATACTGAAGACAGAACAATACTATAAATTTAGAGCTAAGAGATGGAGTTTGGGGCCTCGCTGGTGGTGCGCGGCCATGTGAGTTCGACGCCCTGCAGGGAAGATTCCTACATGGCACAGCAGACCTCTCCTGCCCTGCCAGCTGCTCCCCTCAGCAGTATATTTCAGTCACTTTGCCTGTTCTGCTCCCCACTCTGTCTCTGGTGAACCCTCTCACCGCCCCACGCCTCTGGCCTGTACCCCAGCTTGTATGCACAAATAAATAAATCTTTAAAAAAAAACTTTAAAAAAAGAGATTGAGTTTGATGAAAGCTGACATTACTGTGCTTTTACAAGCAAGTTAAAAATATGCATCGGGCAAAGGATATGCAGCAGTATGTTAACACCATACTTAAATCAAAGCTAAGATGCATCATCGAAAAGTGCTCCCAAATTCTAAAGAAGTTAAATGTGAAAAAGAATATTTATTAAAACACACTAAAAGATGTCTTTGAATCAGTGAAATATAGGCATACCTCATTCTGTTGCACTTAATTGTGCTTTGCAGACAATGCATTTTTTACAAATTAAAGGTTTATAGCAACCACGCATCCAACAAATCTGTCTGCACAATTTTTCCAACAGTATATGCTCACTGTTTGTCTCTGTGTCATTTTTTAAGCATAATGCTACTGTATTACAGTATAATATAACTTTCATATGTATGGAAAGCCAAAAAAAAAAACTCATGCTACTTTATTGCAGTATTTGCTTTATTGCAGTGGTCTGGAAGCAAACCCACAATACCACCAAGGTGTGACCATAATCATGACAGATGATGACATTAGGAAGGACTTTTTAGGTCTAGCCCACCCACTAAAGATAAGCTGGCAGGACATTCTTTTTCCCTTGAGAAGACATCATATCTTATTTTGCTTACTTTATAGATTTAGGAAAGTATACAGTGTTTTAAAGGTGGCATGTAGTGACATACAGATTATGAGGACTAAATGACTAAATTGTCTAGAGGCGCTGCCTCATTCCACAGTGCATTTATTTTAAATGCCAACAGATAACTTCTTAGATAGAAAGTCATACACAAGTGAGCCCTCCATATCCTCAAATTCCATATGCACAGAATTCAACCAAATGCAGAATGAAAATACATTTATGTAGTTAGGCCTACAACAATTGAGTCTGCACTGATCACATGCAGACTTTTCTTGTCATTATTCCCTAAACACCATAGTGAATGTACACATATATACACATATGTCTAACAACTATTCAATCTACATTTACATGCAGTATGATGTGACCATTACAATGGCATGTGAGACTGCCATATCTATTCACAGATATTAAATTAGTTAATTATCTTTAATGAACTCTATTTTTAATATTATATTTAACTGCATTCATTCAAAACTGCTAATCAAAAACCTTTTAGTACATTCACTAATAAGGCTTCAAACCATCTTAATATGTTTCATAGTTCCCACTGATAGACACAACTATTGGTTATCCAGAGCATTTATCCTTATGTTTATGGAAAGATATATTCTTGACAGAGATGCCTAAAACAAGTGATTTCCTTATAAACTTAATGTTCTCATAAAAGTCACATTCTTAAGCAAGGGCCTGATGCCTATTTTTTTTTTTTTAATAAAAATGACTACAACTAGCATTTTTAAGCAACTCTAACATTCCACAAAAATCTTTCCAAAAGAAAAAACAATAGAGAAAAACAGTACCCATTTTGTGTACAATTTTATTTGACAGATATAAGTCCAAAGAAAATTACAAGGAGCCTATTTTTCTTCATAATTCCAGTTTGCATTTTATTGCAACATATTAGCAAGGTCACGGATGAGTTGGATGTTGATCCTGGGTAAAAACTACAGCTTATTTATCTAGGTGCAGGGTACGGCATGGATCCTTAAAAGAACGTGGCAAATTCTAGGTGCAAGCATGAGTTCCCCAAAAAGTCGTGTCCGGCCAAACTCATTCTCTACTCTTGAAGGGATCATGAAAATTCTGTAAACTTTGTTTTTTATGCTACAAAGTATTTGATAATGGACCAAATCATGGATTTTCTACCCTTTTCTTATAAATGATTCTATAGCCACATACTGCCTAGGGTCTCATCTCATGCTCCATGACCAGCAGGAAAACCCTTCCCCCTGGGTTCAGCAGACATATCATCCTGGAGAACTCTGCCTCCTTAGGGACCAGATTCCTATCTCTATCTCAGACTGCTTGGTGATTACCAGAGGGAAAAGTGTAAAAAGGTGAGACTCATTACAATACCCAGTTAACAGAAAGATTAGAGTGGTGTGTACTCTGTTCTATATTTACCCGGTCCAACAATTTATTAGGAAAATAAACAGAAGGGATACTAGTTAAATGTGGGTGATCAAAAAAAAAAAAAAAATCTGGAGAAAGCGATGTGCCCAAACAAATAAAAATCAGTAGCTGCGCTGGGATTTAAAAAAAAAAAAAAAATGTTGAGGAAAGAAAAGAAAAACAACTGTGCAAACTAAATATTGCGTGAAGAGTATTGACTGTCATAATAATGAATGTGAACTCAAGCTATTTTAACAAAAGCTTAGGAACTACAAAGCGGGCAACAACTCATTCCATTGTGCCAGTCTAACCACATCAGAATGAGTTCAGTTCTGGAACCGCCTCTTGAAGAGGTGGAGAAAGAGAGTATCATATTCAGGAAGCAGCAACTGAAAAAACAGAGACTTGACACCATGTCACACAGAAGTAACATATACTTTCCAACTCTGAAAGCAAATCAATTCAAAGACTGTTAACCAGATTTTCAAAAACATTCGAGAAACTTTTTAAGAAGGCTGAATAGTTCTCGAGAAACTAACAATGGGATGTTATGCATCCTTTTCCATTTCCAAGCATAGGGAGAGCCAAATCTGTCTTTTACTGAACTTTGTCCAGGTACTGTGTAGGGATATCCTCTCATTTAATGCTCACAAGCACTGAGCTAAGTTTTACAGATAAGAAAACTGAGTCTCAAGGAGGCTGTGTAAATTGACCAGATCTACCAAATAAATAGGGGTTCCAGTTTTTAGTCAGCTAACTCCAAAGACCACGTTTGTACCACGCCAAACTGCTTCCATAATAAAGACCAAGCGGCTGCACATAAAAATGTGCGTTCTCACAAGTTACAATAATCTTGTGACATTATTTTACACCTCTAAAGTAATCCAAAAATATAAAGTATCCATCAGTGATGATTAAAGAATTAACTCATTCCTAATATTCAACTTGAAAATGTCTAATGTAATATGTGTAATATGTTTAGTACTGGAAACCACTCCCATTTTCACACACATTATGTTCACAGCCTTCTACCCATAATCATGCTCCAAAGAAATAATTTCACTGGATTACTGAGTGAATTATTTCGCTCACAAAAATATACAGTCTTATCTATAAAAGTTACAGAAGCAATTCAGATGCCCAGCATTTAAGGATAAATTACAATATCACAGAAAAGTATATTTATAACTATAGCTATGAAATTCATGCAGAAATATATGCTTTAAATGAAAAAACAAAATGTATACATTATAGCTATGTAAAAATACACACATATAAATGAGGAATAGAAGGCAGTAAGTATAAAACTGTATTATGATGATGACATGATGGAATATTTTTTCCACTTTATTGTTAACTGTCAAAGAGGTTACAAAGTGATAACATAAATTTCTGAGTTTGCTTTACTCATACATGTAAGAAGGCTACAGCTTCTAAAGAGCTTATAAAATATACTTAGAAGTTAACATTTGTAGCAAGAAAAATTTGTTATTTAAAACAAGGGCAACCAGAGTCCAAGAAAATAAGCATTCCAGATTTAGTCACCCATAAAACATTTTTTAGTGCCTACTACAGTCAGCCACAGTTTAACCACTGGGGCTGTAACAATGAATAAAGTAGACAAAAATTCCTACCCTCAAGGAACTTATATCCCAACAGCAGAGACACACAAAATAAGACAAACATGTTAAACTAACAGAACATCTATTAGTGATAAGAGCTCCCAAGAAGAGTAAACTCAGGTAAGTGGGCAGAGTGTCATGTGCAAAGGATGCTATTTTAAAATGAATGGCAATGGAAGGTTTCACTGAAAAGACATCTGATATAAAGACGGAAAAGGGGAGGGAGTAGACAGTGTGGATATCTAGGTAAAAAGTTGTCCACACAAGGGAACAAATGCAAAAGCCCTGAAACAGAAACAGAGTGCCCGGCCAATAAAGCTGATGTGTCCCAAATTGAGAACTGTAATTAATTAATAGTGCCCCCCAAACTCCCCACCCCCAGCAGACCACAGACATTTGCACAGTTCTGAGAAAAACTGCTTCTGGATCAGACCTGCATTGGTTGGACACATCTGTTTTTCCTGGCAAATGCTTTACGGCCTTGCCTTTTTCATTACGTTTGTTTATACATCTCCTTTCTATTTGGAGGATCCAAGTGGGGCCAGCCTCTATAACATCCACTCATGGTTCATTCTAAAGGTCTCACGCAGCTCTACCCCTTCACACCTGATCATGCTTGCACTTTGCAAAATATTTAGTGGGTCTTTGAGAACAGAAAAGTGAGTCCAGATCCTTCTAGAGTCTGATTTGAAAGGACCAGATGCTAGGAAAGAAAGTTGAATTTAAAACACGTAAGAAAGCTGTAGAGAAATTACGGGGGAAAGAGTGCTGGGTGCTGAGGCTAGAGATATGAGAATATCCAAGGTGTACAGAACAGAGTCACCAACAGGTCACAGGGCTGAGGCTCAGGAAAAGTAGTAGTCAACAAATTTCCAGTAGTGTAATGTCAAGGAACTTATAAATAAAAGAATGTCTACATTTTAATCTGTTCACTATGCTGAGATATAATCTCTATCACTATTCCCAAACTTTCAATAAAACTCTACTATAAATACTTGCTGTGACTTGTTTTAGAGCAATCAAGGCAGATACCACATAGAAAGGCTCAAGACACAAGACTTAAGTGGGATCTAAAAGAGCAGAAGCAAAGAAGCGAAGTAAGGTAAGACAAAGACAAACACAAGTTCCCTAAAATTCCTCAGAAATATCTGGGTAGGAAACCTTGTTTCTACCATCTTTGGGGCTTCGAAAGGATGAAGGATCACTCTTAAGGTGGTAGATTTAGCTATATCCTGAGGCCTGACTGATAGATGACACTCGGTCAAGAAATCAATAGACAAAAAACAAGAATGGTAACCCAAATTCATGCTTCGGATGGTAGTGGAATAAAGGGAGGGGGGCAATAGTAATCATCATTTAAGTCATGAGTTGTAGTCCCTATATCTAGAAGGGGAGACCCTGACCTGACAAAGAAAGGATAGCAAGAGTTGGAGTACCAAGGACAGAGAGAGAGATTCCAGGTGTGGCTAATATTATGAATAAAGCTCCAGAGCCTCAAGGAATGCATGTGGCCTGCTCAGAACACAAGGCAGAAGCTGGCCTATTTGGAACAGAAAGGATTCGCTGGCAGGCAACTGCATATAAGGTTAGCCAGGTAAGGTGAGACCAGATTGAAGAGGGCTCTGAAATCCAGAATGAGAAATCTGAACTTTGACAAGCGTTCATGGGAAGGGAAAAAAACTGCTTTGTTCTCTTTTTATTTTGTTTTGCCCTTTTTAAGATGATAAAATACTTTGGCAATGTATACTGGTCCCTTTCCTTGCCTTCTAAAATCGGTTCATTGATACCCCCCATGTTTTACACCCTCAGGTAGCCAGCCACCATGTCTATGAAGACAATGCCTCTACTGGAGTTTGTGCTAGTTCCATACCTCCATATGCCTGTCAATTACCCATAAAAGTTCTAACTACTCTACATCATTTGTTCACCCTGTAAGCACGTGCTGAGTGTCTAAGCCATGACATGCGCAAACAAGGAACTTAAGGATGACTCAGCTCATGCCCTCAAGAAACGCAGAGTCCAATATAGGCAGAAGCCAAAAAAAAAAAAACGAAAACAGTCTAACTAGAGTGAGAGGAATACTTAGGATATCAGAAGAGCAGAGGATAGCAACATCAGTTTGGATATTACAGAGAAACAGAAAACACCTAGTAGAAGCACCCACTAAACTGAATCTTGGAGAAAAGCAAGCATCAAAGACTGGGGAGAACAATGGGGGTGGCAGAGATTACAATCAGACCACAGAGGCTGGGCAGAGCCTGGTGAGACAGCACCTTAATCCCATATGGCTGGCCCAGTAGAAGCAGGCTAGAATCATGAACACCATTCTCATGCTAAAAATTTTGTAGGTGAGAATAGCTGATTTAATGAAGAAACAATGTGAGCACTTTTGTGCTTCTTAAAAAGAGCGCTGGTGGCAGCAGATATACTGAAAATACATCACAAAGTTTCTTCCCATCACAAAAGGTAACAAAACCTGATTTAAGAAAAAAAAAAAAAGATTATTAGAACACTCAATATACCTCCAGTTGTCCTTCTAAAGCCTTCCCTAACTCTTCCAAACAGTCTCTCCATTTTCAGAATTTCAAAGCCATGCCCATCTCTACACTGCATTATTGTCCCCTTATATTAACGAACTTGCATTTAAATTTCCACTCCTTAAAAAGAATATAAGTTCCCTAAGAAGCATTTATATTTTTAATGCATGTGTAATACATACACACACATCTCCATCCTAATGCCCAGCCCAGTAATACAACATTCAGAAACAGCCTTCTTCTGAAATAAATCATCTCTTTTATCCTTGAGTAAAAATATTCTACTATTCCCTGAGTAGTAAAATAAGATGTATGACTAGGCAAAATTAAGATAAAAAGAATTACAAAGTGGTAGAAAGAATGAATACAAGGGAACTTTTGGGCCTCCCTGGTGGCGCAGTGGTTAAGCGCTGTGCTGTGGAGCTGTTGGCAGCAGAGACTTGAGTTCGATGCCCGGCCAGGGAGATTCCCACATGGCGTGGCAGACCCCTCTTGCCTCGCCCAGTGCTCCCCTCAGCAGTGTATTTCTGTCCATCTGCCTGTTCTGCTCCCACTCTGTCTCTGGGAACCCGCTCGCTGCCCCAAGCCTCTGACCTATACCCCAGCCTATATGCATAACTAAATAAATCTTAAAAAAAAAAAAAAAAGGGAACTTTCTGGGGAGATAAAAATGTTCTCAGTTGTGATAAGGCATACTACATGTTTGTATTCCTCTATCTAAGAAGCTAAGATTTGAGCATCCTAATACATTTAAATTTAACCTAAAAACCTACAAGGCATGACAAGCAAGGAAATACAGACAAAGTAGGAATGGCTGAATCGTGTGATATTTCTTAGGTAAAGTGTATAGGGGATTCATTATATTATTGTTTATTTTGTACATGTGTAAAATTTTCCTTAATAAAAAGTCACTATGATTTAATTGGTGAAAAAAACTGCATTTAAAAATATAATAATCTAGAACATTAAATCACTCATTCTCCTAATGTTTGAAATACTGTGGCACTGTAACTTTTAAAATGGTCTTAGTAGGTCTACTACGCAAGTAATTTTAAGACAAATCTATTGTTAAGTTTAGACACCCCCCCAAAAAAAAGTTGAGCAACCACAGATTTTTAATTAAGAACCAAGAGTAATATTAACCCAGTTAGCAAAGATACTCAAAAAACAATAAAATATAAAGTTAGAATTTTCTAATCTTCTAATGGTGGTACCAAAAATGGGGAAACAATACACCTACAACGATATGACAGCACATTCTTTTTTTTTATGACAGCACATTCTTAACGGTTTTAAAGTAATTCATTTTTTTTATCAGTAATTTAAAGTTCCTGTTGATCTGCCCATAATTTGCATTCTCCTCCCACAAGACATTTAATGCATAAAACATTTCCCTTACTCCTGTCAATGAAAAAGACTGACATTTTTTGTTGAGTAAATTAACTGTTGCATAATTTAACCCCCCAGAATGTTTGTGAGGTTTCTTAAAGAGGTTTTAAGCACTTTACAATGGTGAATAAAGAGCTAAAATTATTAATAAGATAGAATCTTTATACTATTTTGTTACTATTTCCATTTAGATTATGCTCAAAACTTTCCTTATTCAACAGCCTGTGATCTTATAAATTAGCAGCTACGTTAGCTGTGCCTGCGAGGGAGCATGAAGTTAGTTTCTGGGAGTCTGACAATGTTCTCATTCCAGTGCAGATCTAGTTGTGGACGACATGGGTGAGTTCTATTTGTGAAAATTCTTCAAGTTCTATACTTATGACATGACTACGTTAATGTGTGTATATAATATTCAATAATGAAAATTTTATCATAAAAGCCAGGACTGTCCTCAAATTCCCTCACCCGCCTGTTGTGCACAGAAACCTCTGCAAAAACGTAATTCAAAGTGATTTTATAATATTTAACACTTTCTATTAGATATGTCTAGTTAACAAAAACTTCCATTTCCAACTAGTACCTCAGAATATATAACCCAGTAGGGGGAAAAAGTGCTTATGTTTTCCAGAATTGATCATTTTTAAAGCAAACTGAATAGAAGTGACAAAGCAGCAAACCATTTTCCACTCTGTTAAATGGATTTTGGAAGGGAATGAAAGACCATCGCTTTAGACGATAGTAAAAGATAGGAGATGGTTAAAGAACTTTATGAAGAAGGCCACTAGTCAGTGTTTTAGTACAAAGCCTACTAATCAGATATTTTAGGCAAATTAAAAACAGTGCCCAAAGAAAGGAATGAAATAAAATGCATGAAAGCAGCTTGCCAAGATTTCAAATAAAATATCCAATGACTTGTAAGAATGTTTGGGAAGTAACTTTTTCTCGTTGATTTGCTGAAGGCAAGTGTCTCCCAGCAAGTAACAAAAAAAAATGTTTTTAATCTCACACCATCACCACAAAGCTCTCCTTCTAATTTTATAATCTCCCCAAATTAAATCTAAACTTTAAAGTTCTTTGAAGGCAGGGAAACAATGGAGTATAAGGAAAAAGGACCTTGCTCCTCACTGGGAGCACTTTCACCTATCACCTGCATTAACAGCAGAGGGAACCTTGCTTTCCGTAAGCACGGAACCGATTCAGCCTTTCAGGATAATGTCAGGCTTTCACTGACCAACTCCAAGGGGACACCACTTTAGAAGGTAACTCTGTCAAGCAGACCCAGGATAGATCCATCCTCGCGACTTTCAACAGCAACTGCTCGGGAATCGTGCAAAACTTCTTCCACCCAACTTAGCCAACAGCCTCCCGTTTGGCAAACCCAATTCCAATCCTCAAATCGCACAAACCTGTCCACAAGGCAAATACTTGGCCGTCTATCAGGAGATGAGATGGCAAAACTAGAACACGCCCAGAAAGTTGACACAGAAAGGAGGGGGTTTGGAGAGGTAGTATGGGGAGGGGGTTGGGGGCGGCAGCCTCCGAGGAGCGGCACTGGTTTGCTCCCGGGCGGAGGAGAAAGATTCGCACTCCCGGGGGCTGGAAGGGGCCGGACGATCCGGTCGGTATGCAGGGATCGCCGGGGACGCCGGCGCAGCGGGGACACACGGACACCCTGACATTGAGCCTGGCAGCCGCCGGTGCTCGCCCCGCATGACCCCTTCGGGCAAGGGGACCGGTCCTCCGGTCGCCAGGCGAGGAGGAAGAGCGCGCCGGGAGCGCCCTCTCGGGCCCGGGAAGGCGGCGCGATCGTGGGCCTTCTTACCCCTGCAGGCCGAGGGCGCGGCGCCGCTTGTGGAGCAGGCAGAGCAGCAGGAGCGCGGCCCCCGCCAGCGAGGAGTTTCGCGCAGTCAGGTACTTGCTGAAGGCCGCCATGGCACCGCCTGAACCAGCGAGCCGGGAAAGGGAATGCGGCGGCGACTACCCTAGAGCAGGAAGCGCGGGGGAGACTGGGAGGAGAGGAGCGCGCGGAGGGAGGGCGGTGCGTCCGAGCAGGACCGCCCCCTGGCGCGCGCCTCCGCGCCGTCCGCGCGCCGGAGCCCACCTTGGACTTTGGCTCGGCGGGAGCGTGCGCGAGCGCCTCGGAGACCGGAACCGTCCCGGCACGCGCTCTGCGCACGCGCCTCCCCGACCCGATCGCGGGGAATGGGGGCAGCCGGGCGCCGCGGAGCCTCGCCCGGCAGCTATTCACTCTTCCCAGGCCTGATTACTACCCCCGGCTCATCCCTACCCCCACCTTGGCGCGCACACACCCAGGCTTTACAGAACTGGAAAAGCGGGCCTGGCCTGCGCTGGGGACCTGGTGGGATCTACCACTCCACCCCCGTGATGGGCCGTTACCACCCTCTTAAAGGAGCCGGCGAAGGAGATTGGTTCCATCGCGGAGCATTTACGCGAAACTGGAGGCACAGTCATCCTCTAGATGAAAACAACAGTCGGGACCTCCGAAAGAGTGTAGGGAGTGGTGGGAAGCCTGCAAACCGAAAACCTTTTACCAAGTCACTGTTTTCCAAACCATGAGTTATACTCCTTAGGGGATGGTGAAATCGGTTTGGTAGATCGAGAACACCATTTTAGTTTTTTAAAGAAATCGGAGATAGAACACAATGGGAAAAATCTCGCAGTGTATCACAAATAAAGGAGTTTCGAAAAATTTTTATCTTAGTCTTTCCTATCTCTGTGTTCCGAGTAATGATATAAAATGTTTTTCTTTATATGGGTCTAATCAAACAAAAAGTTTGAGAAACACTGTTCTTTGCAAAGGGACATTCAGAAATAACAATCGTGCGTTGTACTGACGCTGGCCTTACTCCCAGAATAAGAGGAACATTTCCGATTACAGCATTATTCTCCCGTCTGGCCCTGCGGCAGAAATGTTAGCCCTAGCTTTTAGACTGGCATATGTGTAGTAACTTAGTGAATCCCCGCCTCCAGTTAAGACTGAAGAAATATAAGTGTGTCAGTCAGAAAATAAATACATAAAACTTTATGTAACACACATATCTAAATAATCTATCTGTTAAAATAGCCCACAAAGTAACGACTTCGTAGGTGTGTTGGCAGTATAAATTGGTAGTTGCCTAGCAAATTACAAGAATCACAGGGACCTGCTATAGTAGTGATGTGTGTGTATGGGGGTGGGGAATAGGGGAGCAGAATTCAACTGTCAAATTTTGCAAAAGTGGAGCTTCTAAATTCTCTATTTTCCACGTAGATATTTTCATCACCCCATTTAGCAATTAGGGATGCCTGACACAAAGGATATAAAGATAAGTAGATCATAATCCCTATTATCCAGTGATTGGTAGGGGGAAGAAAACCTGAAAAAAATTATAAATGTGGTGAGTGCCATACTAGAAGTATGAATAGGTATAATCACAGCAAAAAGAGAAAAATGCTTAGTTTTGCCTACAGAAAGCTCCTGAAAGAACTAAGACTTAAGAGACAAGATGATTTTGTAGCTGAATCATAAAGGACCAGAGGAATCACTGAGGACAAGAGGGAAAATTATTCATTCACTGATAGATTGCATTGTAATGAGCAAGTGTTAGGAACCTGAGAAAGCATCATACCAGGTTAGTCCAAAACACAGTTTATTTAGGAAATAGGTTATATTTCAGAAGAGAGATATATTTAGGAAATAGAGGGAAAATAAGATTGACTCATTGGGGAAGATAGTTTAATAGTTAATGTAAAAGGTACAACAAGCATGGGTGATTGTAAAAAAAGGAAATTAATTATTTGAACTCAAACTATTTTAGCTGTTTATAAAGCCCACCAGGGACAAACTTGTAACCCAACAAAGTTAGGTTTATTGACTTGTTGCAGCAAAGGACACCACACAGCAGAGGAATTGTGAATGTGTCTCCCCAAAAGGGAAGAGATAGGAGTTGTTATAGAATCAGGGAAGGGAGAGGGTTATGTAAGTTCTAAGTGAAACAGTGCTTAAAAGGCCCATATCAAATCAAATCTGTGTTTGGGGTTGATAATCAGATCTGGGTTGAGAAACAGATTCTGGGTTCCTTTTTCCTGAAAATATAAACTTAAAATTAATATAGAATATGTGTCCAAAACCCCCATTTTTGAACCTCTGCACTGTAAACCAAGGCAACTTACCTAAATCTAAGTGAACTGGATGGGTCATGAACCCCAGGCAGAAAGGGGGTGTTCTACTCTCACTAATACCAGTTCCAAACAACAGTTTTTGAGAGCCTTTCTGAGAACAACATTCCTCTGCACGGAGTCCTTTGATAATTACGGCAAATTTTAGGATCACACTTTGTGATATCAAAAGACTAGGGGGAAATGTGATTTTATTGGGAGATCTCCAGGAGTTCTGAATTTCAAAGAATTTCAGCTGCTGTGAACAGGGAGCAAAGGGACTCTAGAAAGCCTCCTGAGATGTATTGACAGCCCCCACACTGTCCCTGATGGTCTGTCCTTGTTAGTATTCATGCTCTGGTGTATATATATAATGTCCTGGACATGAGCAAAAGAGTTTAGGGAAGTGTGTGACCTGATACCAGATCAGAAAAGCATTGTAGTTTCCCTGTTCTTGGATTGTTTGCTCTTAGGGAAGCCAGCTGCCACAGAGAGCGCTCAAGCAACCCTGGGGAAGTTAAGCTTCCAACCAAGAGCCAGTACTTGCTTGCCAGTCTTGGAAGCAGATCTGCCATCCCCAGTCAATTCTGCGATGAGGGTAGTCCCCCCGAATAATCCCTAGCCAGGTGACTTAGCAAGGTGTTCCTAAATTCCTAACTCACAGAAACTGTGGGAGATAAATGTTTATCATTTAAGCCACTACATGTTGGGATCATTTGTTATACAGCTGATGTAATCTGGGCCAAGCCTTAAAAAATAGATGGAAGAAAGGAATTTAGGGGAAGATCTAATAGAAGCACCAATAGACATGAAGGTACAAAGCAGTGATTCAGGAAGATCATTAAGTCTGGTGTGGATAAAGGTTTAAACAGGAGTGTGAAATGAGAAAAAGTTTGAAAGTGTCAACTTGTGGAAGCTCGAAAACAATAACCAGGTAGGATTTTATTCTGCAAAAGAGAATGTTGCTGGTTTTGTTTGTGTGTTTTTGTTTTTGTTTTGAGAAGGGTGATAACCTCAACTTTTATTTAAGGAAGAATGTGCTAGTGGCAGTGTGTGGGATAAAGTGGTAGAGAAAACATAGAGGAGAAAGTCCAGTTTGAACTCTGTTGAAATCATCTAGGTAAAAGGTTGTGAGCAATTGAGTCAGGGCAACCCAGAGCAAACAGGAAGGAAAAGACTGAATTCACATGAGTGGAATGGGTGAGACTATTTTTCAAGGGAAGAAAGTTTTTTTTTTTTTTTTTAAGATTTATTTATTTTTACATACAAGCTGGGGCACAGGCCAGAGGCATGGGGCGGTGAGAGGGTTCACCAGAGACAGAGTGGGGAGCAGAACAGGCAGGTCAGAAATACACTGCTGAGGGGAGCAGCGGGCAAGGCAGGAGAGGTCTGCTGCACCATGTGGGATTCTCCCCAGCCGGGCATCAAACTCGCATAGCGCGCGGCAGACAGCCGACAGCTCCACAGCGCAGCGCTCAGCCGCGCCACCAGGGAGGCCCGGGAAGAAAGTTTTTAAGTGGACAGACTTTTTGGCTGAAAGCCTGAGCAGATGCTATTTATTGGAGGTCAGAGGTACAGAAGTGATGAAAGCTTGTCAGGGAAGAAGAAATGCAAATACATAGATGCCTCACTAGTTCTCATCACCAAGAGAAACTCCAGGATCCTTAGCATCTTAAATAAAGGCAGTTAGGATAAAAGCTCTGTTCACTTTTCTGAATTCCTATTGTGCTCCTCTCCTCAGACAGGTGATTCTACCCCTGTCCCAGGAGATAAAGGCTTTTCCCCCATGGTTTTTCCCTTGAATGTACTGTTCCTTCAACCTAAAGTAACAGTCCCTTCCTTCTCTAAATCTTTATGATTTATCCTTTAGGATGAAGTTTTAATGGTCCCCTACTCCAAAATAAATATCTTTTCTGGTCACTTCTCCTTAGTTAACCAGCCCCTCTTTGGTACTACTTTTGTTTCATATATAATTTTCTTTTTAATGTATAATAGATGTCTGGGGAGGCAGACCTTAAAAGGTTTTTTTAAAGAGAAACTATCAAGATAAATACATCAAGTCACTGGAAACAGTTCATATTTGCTTAGAAAAAAGTCACCTGAACAGTCCCTCTTATGGATACAAATGAACCGAGAGTTGGGCACCCCGTGGGCTGGGAAAAGCATGTAACAGGACATTCTGATAAGACCATTCAACCAAACATTCCTAGTTAGCCCAAAACAACATCAGGAAATTTTGCCTGGAAGAACCTCCAGGAGGAAAGAAATTAAACTCTCAACCTGTTTACTCTTGAGATTCAACATTATTAGAACCTTTGTGATAGACTGAGCGAGACCTCTTTCTTTGGCTCGGCATCCAAAAGGAAAAGGAGAAATGGGAAGTCCGTGCTGGTGACCTGGTTCAGCAGAGCCTCATGGGCTGGGGAAGCAGGTTCCAGCACAGTACATGGTCTTGAAGGCCCCCCTATTCAGCCACCTACGAACTCCCCAGGTTGTTTGGAATCAATGTCCAAGGATGGAGAAGCCTCGAGAATCTTGCTCTCTGACACTCCACAACTTGTGCACCTGGACCTCATGACAAGAGATCAAGGAAACTGGGACTGAGTGGGAATAAAGAGAGACAATCTGTAAGGACAAAAATCCAGTAACCAAAAAATTCAGTCCACAAACGACTTTGGAATCCTCAGTTCCCTCCTTATCTGAATTCTTCGCAGCTATCCAAAATAATAGGGAAGATATTTATGAATGAAAATGGAGTATTTTCAGGAAATACCATTAAGTTTTTAAAAATACTGGAACTAGGGCCTCCCCTGTGGCGCAGCGTTTGGGGGCTGTGCCACGGAGCTGTCTGCAGCGGCAACGTGAATTCATGAGTTCAGTGCTGGGCAGGAGAGATTCCCACATGGCGTTGCAGACCTCTCCTGCCTTGTCCTCTGCTCCCCTCAGCGGTGTGTTTCCGCTGATCTGCCTGTTCTGCTCTCCACTCTGTCTCTGGTGAACCCTCTCGCCGCCCCACTCCTCTGGTCTGTACCTCAGCTTGTATGCATAAATCTTAAAAAAAAATACAAGAACTAGTCAGGAGTTAGTGGGTGAGGTTAGGGGGGTGGGCTCCCGGCTTGTGGCAGCTCTGCCAATTCTGCTCATCCTTTCTAGGACCTCTTCATACTAGGCCAACCTGGGGCCGCTTCCTCTTGTCATACTTATCTTCAAATTCCACAGTTTCTTGTTTTCTTCAGTTCCTCAAAGTTCAGTTTCAAGGGCAAAGATTTTATCATCAATTCAGTGTTGTAGCTCTAATACTCACATCTTTGTATAACACAGATTCCCATAAGAAAAGTTTTGTGGTGCTTTGCCGTCAGTGATTTCCTCCTCTTCTACTGAACTCCAGCTATAGCCAAAGTGGAAAGGTTTTTTAATAAGCCCCCATGATATAACATGGAAAATAAAAATCACTGGGACTGAGGCCCTCCCACAACATATGAATGCTTTTTTTAATTTTTTATTTAGGTGTGGGGCTGGAAGTGAAAGGATTCACCAGAGACAGAGTGGAGAGCAGAGCAGGCAGATTTTACTAATATACACTGCTAAGGGGAGTAGCGGGTGAGACAAGAGATGCCTGCTGTGCCATATGTGGGTTCGATCCCTAAGCCAGGGGTGGAACTCAGGCCAGCAAACCCAGGCCAGAAAGATGATAGCGCTGAGACTTAAACCCTAGGCCACTGGAGGCCCCAATGCTCTTTTATTTACAGCAACAGCAGTTGAGGTCAAAGTGCTACTGACTGACTTATTACCTTGTGGGTATTTACAAGTTATCCATGTCACATTTACCCATATTTGGGTTGCAGATTTACCTGAGCACGTGTCTTTGAACAAAAACCAGGAAACAGAAGTAGCAAAGGCCTCAGAGTCTTGAGTTCCACCTCAAGTTTTGCCATAAACAACTGTGTGATGTTAACTCTGAAATTCTCAGCTTTCTAGTATGTGAAATTAAAGTATTAATACTGTGTACCCCTGGAATGGGGCTTGGCACCATTGACGACTGGGAGATACCTCAAGATGTATAGGTCCAAGCTTGGGCCTGAGAAGGTCATACTAACGGAGTTTAAAAGAGCAATAGAAATAGACAAGCAATGATATAAATCTATGTTCATATTAATACGTAACTCATGATAAAGGATCCACAACCATACAATGTGGAATGGAAGAGCCTCTTTAACAGATGCTGCCGAGAGAACTATCCAACTGAATGTGAAAGACAAATTGCATCATGGAAATAATAGGTAAATGAGCCCACAACAAATAAATTCCAAGTGGATTAAAAGCTTAGATATATGACCTACAACAATAAAAAAATAAAACATTGGTGATATGTCCCATGACATTGATGATAAAGATATTTTTGGAGACTCAGCCCTGAAGACAAGGGGAAAAAAGCAAAAGTAAACAAATTGGGATTACCTCAAATTTAAATATTTTATACAGTGAAAGAAAATATAAATAGATTAAAAAGACATCCTATTGAATGGGAGAAAACACTCATACATTACACAGCCAACAAGAGGTTAATGTCCAAGATACACACCAAACATATTCAGTTTAATAGTAAAAACCAAAAATTAATAAATGGGCTGCAGATCTGAACAGACAATTCACCAAAGAGGACATTTAGAAGGCAAATAGACATGCGAAAAAGTGTTCATCACTGTTTTTAGTAAGGAGGTACATGTCAAAACCACAATGAGATAACTTATCACACCTGTGAAAAAGGCAAATATTAAAAAATAATCTAAGAGTAAGTGCTGGAGAGGATACAGAAAAAGAGGAGCCCTACTATACTGTAGGTGGGATTGTAAACTGGTACATTCATTTTGGAAAGTACTCTGGATTTACCTTAAACAACTAAAAATGAAAATACCATATAACCAAGCAAGCCCACTCTTGGGAATGTAGCTAAAGAACATGAAACCATCATCTCAAAAGACTGTATGCGCTACATTGTTTATTGCAGCATTGTTTGCAAAACTAGGACATGGAAGCAATGTAAGTGCCCAATGATAGATGTTTGGATCAAGAAGATGTGCTACGGCCACACGATGGAGTAGTATTCAAGTACAAAGAAGGAAAACTCTTCCTTGCAGAAAAATGCCATATAACAAATGTGGAAGGAATGAGGGCAGTGGAAATTCACTACTTGAAGACCACAGTAATAATTATTGTGGGTAAGATTCAGGAATGAATGCTAAAATTAGTGGTTGAAACTTTAGGGAGAGGGCCTCCCTGGTGGTGCAACAGGTTAAGTCACAGCACTATGAAGCTATCCAGAGCCATTGCAGCACAAGTTTGATCCCCAGCCAGGGAGATTCCCACATGGCGCAGCAGACCTCTCTTGCGTCGCCTGCTGCTCCCCTCAGCAGTGTATTTCAGTCATTCTGCTTGTTCTGCTCCCCACTCTGTTTGGGGTCCTCTCACCCCTCCCCCACAACTCTGGCCCACACCGCAGCCTGTATGCATAAATAAATAAATAAATAAATCTTAAAAAAAAAAGAAACTTTAAGGAGAAACAAAATAGTTGCATAGCTTCAAAATATCTCCCCCAAAATATTCATTAAATTCTTCAGTGGTTTTAACATATATCCACAAATTCTTTAACACCTCCAGAAGGTGTCATTTATTTCCCCATTCCCTGAATATTACTTGGATTTAGGACAGTAACTTGTTTCTAATGACTAGAGTATGGAAAGGAAAAAAATAGCTAATTTACAATGGAGAAATCTGGCAAACAACACCTTAATCAAGTGGCCAAGGCTACATCACTAGTAATAAGTTCATTGCTATGTGTTGCTGTCATGTATTCCTGATATGATGCATTGGGCAAGGCATTTCATCTATGTGGTATTCTAAAAAATCCATAATCCTGTTTTACCATGAGAAAACACCAAACAAACCCAAATAGAGGGGCATTCTTCAAGATATCTGAGTAGTGCTTTTCAAAAATGTCAGGTTCCTGAGAAACAAGGAAAACTGAGAAGCTGTCACAGATAAGAGGAGACAAATGAGACATAATGACTAAATGCAAATTGTGAACCCCTGAATCCTGGAGCAAAGAAGAGCATAAGTGGGGAAACTGAGGGAATTCAAATAAAGTCTATAGTGTAGTTAACAATGCTGTACCAAAGTTTTTTTTTTTTCCTTAGATTTGATCAATGTACCTCCTTAAATACAATGTAATAACATGAGGGGAAAATGGGTGACATGTACAAAAGACTTCTCTGTTCTGTCTTTGTAGATTGTCTATAATTCTAAATTGTTTCCAGAAAAAAATTTTGAAAAATGTTTTGAAAACATTGTGTCACAATAAAAAATATGAGTGTCTAATCAGAAACCTTATTGTTGAAGTCAAAAATCAAGTAAGAAACTAGCATAAAAAAGACACTTCTCTAAAGAGGAAATACTAATGGCCAATAGGGATATGAAAAAATGTTCACCATCACATGTAATCAGGGAAATGCAAATCAAAACCACAATGGGATACCACCTCATACCAGTGAGAATGGCTCAGGTTAAAAAAAAACTGGCAACAACAAGTACTGGTAAGGATGTGTAGAAAAAGGAACACTCCTACACTGCTGGTGGGAATGTAAAATGGTCCAACTCTTACCGGGCAGATCCCTCAGCAATGGGAGCCGGCAGGAGCAGTAGGGTCTTGTTTACCTGCTGCTCCACACAAGTTTGCTGTTGACCTTTAATGTAGCAAGTGTATTTCCTGCACCCTTCCTCTGGCAAACAAGTCTGTTGTTGCTAATGGGCCTTTAAAGTAACAAGTGTGATTCCTGCAGCCGGGCTCTTTCCCCACAAGTCAGTGGTGCCAATTAGACTTATGAGAGGGGCACCCTGAAAGAAGATGGAAGCCAAGGTTGGGGAAGAGGAGCGCAGGGAAGAGAAGCAGGAGAGCAGAGGCAGAGGGGGCAGACAGAGAAGAGAAGAGAGAGATGGGCCCCAGAGAGAGGACACCAGCCCCAGACACGACCATGGCACCAGCATCTTGAAGAAGAAAGAAGCGGAAGACTCCATGCCTGGCCTATAGGGAGAAAAAGAAGCATCCAGCAGCTGCCCTCCGAGGAGAGAAAAGAAGCTGAAGGACTCTGTCAGAGATTGGGCCTCCTGTCCTGTCTCTGACGGTGCCTGAAAGGAGCCCCAGAGGCCCTGGGCCTGGTGTCTCAGGGAGCTGTTTGCTGGTGAGGGACCAGTAGTGGGCATCACTACTGCCCAGTGCAGCCCAGCACTCCTGGTGACCAGTGGCGACTCTGGTGGGACAGCCAGCCCCTTGTGGATGCAGTAAGCTCCTTGTTTCCCCTGTTTGTAAAATAAACCCCATGTTTGTTGTTGTTGTTCCTGTAGCCTGAGGTCCCTTGCAATTGTGCCCATGCGTGAGAACCCACAGACAGTGATCTGTCCTTTTATCAGGCACTGTCCTTTGTTTTTTGTGGCCTTTTGGCCTTCTGGGGTGTTTTGATGGCTCTTGCCTCAGAGCCTGGGCAGTTGCGCCCTGTCCACCCCGCTTTCAGTTGGCCACCAGGGAGGGACTGACACCCCTGTGTCCATCCTCCACCTAGTTTCACAACCACTATGGAAAGCTGTGTGGAGGACCCTCAAACTACTAAAAATGGATGGACCTACCATATGGTCCAGCAATTCTACTCCTAGGTCGTCTACCCAAAGGTCACAAAAACATTAATTCAAAAGGAAACCTGCATTCTGATGTTTATTGCAGCACTATTTACAATAGCTAAGACATGGAAACAACCTAAATGCCCAAAATCAGATGACTGGATCAAGAAGATGTGGTCTATATACACAATGGAATACTACTTAGCAATTAAAAAAAGATAAACTCATGCCATTTGCAGCAAGATGGATGGAGCTGGAAGGGATTATTCTCAGTGAAATAAGTCAGAAGAATAAAGAAAAATATCAGATGGTTTAACTTACAGGAGGAACATAGAGAAACCATACAAGGGATCAGGAAAAAAAAAAAAGACAAAACTAGCAGGCAAACTGTAATTTAGAGACATTCATTCAGCTGGAGGAGGGATCGAGAGAGATCAAAACCAGAGGGAAGAGCACAAGAGTCTATGGTGACGGTTCACGGGTGTCTTCGTGGTGGTAATTTTATAGGAATTACACCTGAGAGGAGAATGAACAACAATGTAAAAAACATATAAATTAAAAAAATAGAAATACCATAAAAAAGAAACTACCATAAATAAATAAATCCTAAAAAACACTGAAATATAAAGAAATACAGACCACTAGACTCTTTTCACTTGAAATATCTGGGTGTTTATCTTGCAAATAATAAAAAACTAAACCTCATTATTTTGTCATTTAGCTTGCTTTTACCATCTCTAAAAGAAACCTCAAAAGTTCGTCTAGTACCAGACAAGGCAACAGTTAGTTTCCTTCCCATTCGGACCCATAGACCTATAGAAAAATTTTAGCATTAGTACAAAGTAACTTAATGCCATTTCAGTTGCTGGGTTTTATTTTCTTTTTGAGAAAGAGAAATGCTTCAAAATTAAGAGGAATTTGCATAAATTGTTCCATAGACACAAAAAATAAAAATGACCGACAGCTTCTATCCACCTAAGGAGCAGTTTTTGGAGTAAGAGGCAAAGGAGAGCTGAAGGGAGACCTTCAAGGGAGACGTATGATACCCCATGTGGGCACTGACAGTGGCTGGACCTCACTGGCGTCCTAGGGCGTGAGGCTGGAGAGAGTTTGTGAGAAGCAGTCTTCAGTGAGAAGTACGTGAGGATAAGTGCAGCTGGAGAGCTGGTGGAGGATGAGTGTTAAAGTTCAGCAGCGCAATTTTTGTTGTCAGTTTCAAAGGGTGGAAAGGGAAAATGAATCACTAGAGCTTCCAATTATAGTGGAATATCTCATTTTATTCCCACATTTGCCCTGTGAGGTAGATCCTATTATTATCCTGCTTTTATATTGGAGAAATCGAAGCTAAAGGACATTAAGAAACTTGCTCAAGGTCACACGGCTAGTAGCTGGGAAAGCCAATTTATATGACTTCAAAGTTTGTGCTCTTAACCACAACACAAACAAGACTCAAAGGCTGAGCAGACACAGGAACCACGAAGAGAAGGAAAGAACAATTAGGAATAATGTGAGAGAGACAGCATTTGCCTGAAGGATCTGAGGTTCTCTTTTAACAGTGGCTGAGATGGGTTTCCAGTTTTAGGGCGGACACATGGTGATTTGCAATGATGTACACCCAAAACATACTGTTCTGACATAATATTTCATTAAAAATAAAATATAAATAAAAATAAAAATTTTAAGAAATAAATTTATAAGTAAAATTTTAAATTAAAAAATTAACAAAAAAGAATTTAACAACATTCGGCAGAGACATAGTATACTCTCGCTCTCTCTGTCACACACACACACACACACACACACACACACACACACACACTCAGAAATCTTAGCTTCACAGAGCCAATGGATCAGAACCATCACTTGTAACCATGCACAACTATAGACACAATTTCTGTCTCCTCTAGGCTCTTCAGGGCAGCCTTCAATCTGACTCTGTGCTGTGCAGGGCTGGAGCTTGGCAGAGGCAAGGCTGGTAAGATAGTGCTTAGAAGTTCTTTGGCCATGAGGAAGGAGTGGTGTTCAGACGTGGTTTGCTGCTCTCACACCTGTTAGCTAATTATTCTACAATAACTTTGTCTCCCTAGGAGGTCTTCCCCAGCTCTCCAGATTAGGTAGGGTCCCCTGCTGTGTGCTCTGATATCTCCCCACAGTTCTCCACAGCATTGTTTTACTGTAATAACCATTTGAATGAATTTATCTGAATTTGCATTCTTATCTCCTAAGCCCCATAAAAATAGGATTTTTTCCCTTTTTCTTTTTAAAAATATGATTATCTCTAGTTTTCAGGACAATACTTGGCACCCAGTAATCCTCAATATCTATTGATTAACAGGGTGCCCATGAGCATTAGGCTGCTCCCCATCTTGTAATCAATGCTGCAAGAGGCTAGTTTACCCGACCTTTTGTGCCACTTCACAAGACAGAACTAGCACACAAAAACCTTGAACACCACTTTGCCTACTTTTGGGGAAGTCTCTGCTCCAGATCTGTTCCTACATTCCTCTGAAAATGAGCTAGAGCATGCTGATCAGGACTTGCGTCTCTGAAATTAGAACCTGATGTTGAGGTCAATGCAGCTCTAAAAATCTTGATTTGTCCTTCTTCCTCTGCTACCCTCTATGTAACTATTTCTTAGCACCATCCCCACCTGATATTCCTCTTCCTACAGGGAGCTCCAATTGCTTCATCAAGGAAGACACCCATTATGAGTCAAATAGATGCTCAGGAGCCAGAGGAATATACTGTGCTGGATAGTGCCCAATTTATACAATAATAGTAATGCTTTATGCTAATTGTTACTTCTTTTTAAAAGATCTGCAGTCTCTGAAGAGCACTGTGGGGGTGAATATCTTAAATTCTTGATCAGACTATAACTGAACTGGTAACACCCAAGAAGGCTATATTAGTTGATGCTTCTTCGTGTGTGTCCCCCACTTTGGGAAAATGTTTTTCATCAAGGAAGCAAACAACAGAATAATAATGATGCTAATAGGGAAAAGGGGGAGTTGACTAGCAGGCCATCTTTTATTTGCTCTCTCAGATCCACTTCTCATCTTTCACACTCTTTTCTGTGTCCCCATATTCCTGACCTGTTAACAGCATTGATTCTGTTTCCATTTGGATTTGGCCAATGACTGGCACTGGCAGGAGACTGGAAAATCAGAAGACAGAGAAAAGCTGATGGATTTATTCCCTTGATTGCCTCCTTGCTAGGTGACACATTATGGAATTCTATATCAAAGGCCATACTTCCTGCTGGGAAGTCCTCCCCTACGATTACCTCTCAGTAATTCCTTCTTCTCCTTGCCTTTCCCAGGTTGAAATGATAATGGCTCCCTGCTGCTGCCAACCTGGTGATACGCCATCATCTCTTAGGATTTCCCTCTAGCTTATCATCCCTTTGTAAACAGCAATTTCATCAACCTTCTTTTGTCACCCCTTTTGAGGATTCTATCTCTATTCTGCGAGGACCCTACTGATAGAGCAGTTAAAAGAGGAATGGGATGGTTCCAGGAAACAAAATGCAATGATAACCTTGCTAGGGTGAATACTGGGACATGGATTATTCATGGCACAAAAAAGAAAGAAAGCTAAAATAAAAGCAAGACACTGGCAGATCAATGGCCATGGCACTTAGTGTCTATGGCAACGATGGCAGGTCAAAGAAGTCTGGCTTGGTAGGGCCACATCTTATAAATATATATAAAGGTATATGGAATGTCTGTTATATACCAAAGATGGTACCCCTACCCTATTCTTCCAGTTCCTTAGCTAAGGAATTATAACCACCATCCATATTAGGACTTTTCTGGACAAATGCTTTTCTCAAAAAAAAAAAAAAAAAGGCACAAAACCAAATTTTCTTTGTGTGATTATTTTAATCCTTTTGATTAAAAAATTGTCTATATGAGAAGATTATCCTTTTCTGTGCAGCTCTCATTTCTAGGAAGGATGTAAATGGAACAGGAACAGAGGGAAGGTCTGTCACATGACTTCTAGTGGTCAGTGGGGTGGCAGATGTCAAGGCCAATCACCTATAACCAGCAGTCATTTCAAGATGAGATAAATGCTTCCCAAGTTAGGATAGAACAGCGTTACGCTGCAATAATAAACAACTCCAAAATCTCAATGGCTTTAAATAACAAAAGTGCTTACTTGCACTATATATTTTTCATTGACCTGCTGTGGGCACTATTTTTCATCACCCTTACACAAGGACTAGGGCTGGTAGAACTTCCAGCATCTGTTACTTTGTCTGGTAGAACTTTTAGCATCTATTACTTTGTAGGTCACTGTGGCAGAAGGAAGGAAACAGCAAATTGTGCCCTTTATAGACAATAACCTGGAACTAATATAGGTCTTTCCATTCATATTTCATTTGTTAAAGCCATGGTTGATTTTAAGGGAGTGGAGAAATGCATCACTACCATTTGATGCAAAGGAGAAACAGAAATATTGTTGAAAAGCATTGATCACTATTCACAAATTCTACCAATCCATAAGCCCCTACTTCCCTCCCCAAAGCACATCACAATTACCTAAATATTTTTCATTTATAATGAAAAATACATCCATCAAGATAAAAAAGCGACTCAATTATTAAATATTATAATAAAGATCCCCAATTCAGATAGTAGTTGAATTTATATGTGGTAAAACTACTTGTACTTAACTTTCCCCTAATTTTTGACTTTTCTGAATTATAAATTTTCTAAAGTGACCAAGTCGTATCTTTTATAATGGAAATCTCCAATAAATTTGTTTAAAGTATATTTGTGAGACTGTAGTATTATAGAGAAGATGTTTATAATTTGTTAGTAAAAAGATCAATATGTAAAAATTGTACCTGTGTGATACACGCATCCATGGTCAAGGGCAAAATAAATAGATAAAATGCTAGAGTGGTTGTATATGAGAAATTTTAAAACTTCAAATCTTTTTATTTTAAAAATGTTAAATAAATTAAATGTGGGCAGTCATAAAATGCTATTCCACTTGGGAATAATGGGGCAGAAAGAGTAGAGGATCTGCTGTTTGCAAGTTCTGTCTTCATTTCCAGCAAAACATCCATGGACTACCCTCAAGGAAAAGACATACCGTGTCAAAATATAGCAAAAGACCAGGAACAAGAAGCCTAGGTAGTAACTCTGACCTAAAGTTAACCTCTTTGTGATTTTGTTCAATTCATTTATCTCCCTTGCTCCTATAACTCATCTGAGAAGTGAAGATATCAGTAAAGACAATCTTTTCATTCCCTCCGTGCTCTAAAATTCTTCAGGCCTTGTGACATGCAAGAGTCTGAAATGTGCTACGGAATGTGAAGGAGCTTACAACATGTTCCTTTCATTCTGTCCCCAGGGCCCAGCCTGGTAATCCTAATGCATAAAAGGTATTTAATAAGTGTATGTTGACTGGAATTTACCTCACTAAATGATAATTATCATTTAGTGATAACTGGGTAACTGTTTTCTTCTCTTGTTCATGAAAGATGGTCTTATAGAGATTGGACTTATATGTTCAATAAGTAAGAGAATACCCTGGTCTATCTATTTCAAGGTCAAGGCATGCTTTCCAATACATGAGTAAATTAATTTCAACAGAGCCTGTTAAAATTCTTAGAAACAGGATCAACTTTAATCTAAAAGCAAACCTAGACCATTGCGATAGCATTCGAAATTAGGAAAATATTTACTCAAATGACACTTTTGTAAGACACGGTAATAGGCATTGTGTTGCTTATTGAAAAATTAGTACTTTGACCCTTTGAAAGCATTGTAGGTTCACTGGGAAACAAGTCATACATATATGAGCAATGAGAAATGCATATAAAACATATTATAAAAGCATGTACAATTACAGGACAAACGCTAATAGTCATTCTAGCACTCTCTTCCCTTTACCAATGTCAGTGATTAGATACACTGCTTGACCAATTAAACACAAGAGAAGACAATACTTACTTGTTATTGAAAACCAGATTACGTAATTCTGGTATTTCTGTTTCAATCAGACAGGTGCTCTTAGAAACTCCCTCTTTTCCCACAGGGAAAGTTGTCCCCTTACTATAGGTTAGCATTTGGGCATTTTTTACACCTTTCTTGTCCTGGACACTGCTTTGGCTCCCTCTTTATTCCAAATTCCATAAAGTTTATTTTAACTCAATCCTATACCAAGCAAAAAATTAACTACCTAGATAGTAAGACTTACCGTAGTATCACACAGCAAGCAATTAATTCCCTTACATCAAGGATATGCTTATGGTGATGAATTCAAGACAGAACTCTTTTCTGTGGTGGGTATACATGTTACTAAAACAATATGCCCACATAGCTTTTCTTAAACTACTTGTAATACAAATAAATTATTGAAAAGAATGTTTTGGGGAAAATCCAGTAAATCCCTCCATCTTAAATACTTTCAATTAAAACACAAGTGGTATTTTCCTTCCTTAAGCTAAATTTAAGTAAGAAGATTCAAACAAATAACCATAGACTCCGAGTTCTAATTTCACCAACTTGTATTCATAGCTCACCTGTTTCCATATATGGATGTCTACCAGCAAGTGACCTCCTCCACAAGGTCAAAAGTCACCATAGGTGGTAAGACTTACTCAGGAGGTCACTTCTAAAAGGACTATGGTAAAGATGAACATGGCAAACCTAGAGGGAAGCAGGTTGCCCAATTGGTGGGTCCTCACCCACTTATGACTAGGAACAAGTGAAAAACAGACAAATGATGAGAAATAACAATTACAGAATTTATTTACACAGAGGGAGAAAAGAGAGGTGGTTGTGTATGTGTGTGTGTGTGTGTGTGAGAGAGAGAGAGAGAGACACACACACACACACACACAGAGAATTTACAGGCTGGCATGGAGCCAGACGCTGTCTGTCCTATGCCAGATAACATCCACTGTTCAGAGACGGAGGTCCAAGTTGAAGCCACATAATGGAAAAATGGTAGTTTCTCCACAGACACTCTCCTCATCAGCAGCTTAACTGCCAAAAGCTTCAGCCAGAACCCCCTCTTCTTATCACCTCTGCCACTCCATCCAGGGGATAGAGTCTGGAAAGCTCCACCTTCTACCATTGAGGTGGCTATGAATGCTACCCACTGACTTGGCAGCCGCTCCCCACTCTTCCTCTTATAGAGACAAGACAACCTTGACTATAATCTTAAAGAAAACCACGGAAAGTCCATTTCTGAATGTCTTTTTTTTCTTTAACAGAAAACTTAAAAATACATCCAAACTTCTCTGCCTGCTTAGGGCCTTTCCCTTGACTCCATTTATTGTGTCCTGAATTTAGGCTATTTATTGAGCATGACTAGATAGATAGATATTGATATACATAAACATACACACACACACACACATATATTTACTTTGTTCTTGTGCTAGGAGTCCTGCATGACACAAACCTTACCAGAAGTGTAGGATGTCCACACCAATGTCAGTCCGTTAGAGCAAAACCAGCTTCTCACAGATGTGGTGTAAATGAGGTGGGCCACTCTTTTCCATAGAAGCAACTGGCACCAGACTTTTGTTCACTAGCTCTTGACCCTTGTAGGAGAGAACAACATCCCCTTGCCTGAGATATTTGAATGATCACATCTAAGGCAGGTTCTTCTCAAGGTTATGTTTATCTTCCTGAGGATCTGACCTGCCTCCCTCTGCCTTCAGACTGATAACTGGTAAAATACCAGCCTACTCCTGAGTGGAAATACAGTTTTTGTCCTGGAAGGAAGTAGCTTAAAATTCAAAGAAATTATGAGACCTGATAAATATATTTTAGTAATCTGAAGAATACAAATACATCATGGAAATCTTGAGGTTATTGGATCAGGGATGGTGATGGGGAGTTGGGATATAAAGATGGGTGAAATGTAGTTCATTGAGATTGGAACATTCCTCCATAACTTGAGGCTTAATGTTCTGGCAAGGACACCAGGAGCGTGACATCCTAATGAGATTGTTCTTTGAAGTTTGTGCCCTATGATAGCCAACTATAAATGATCCTGAGATTGTTTTTGGCATGGTATTGAGGAAAGGGTCCAAAGATTCAAGAAGGTAAAAACATTAGGATAAATATTATGGGCGAGCAGGGAAATCGGCACTTGACAGTGAGGAATGTGTTGCAAAGAAGCACCAGTTAACCTGAGATGTTTGTGATAACTGTCTTGTATAGGTTGGATTGACAGAAGAGTTGCCAGAACAATTGCGCTGTTGCCAGGGATTGGGCTTCCTTATATCAAGAGGATGACAGGACTCAGGCATGGCAGAGGGCAATGGCAGCATTCAACTGTTAGAATAAAAGGGACTTAAGCCAGAGTGGGTAGCAAGGATGTTAGACTATTCATTATGTGTTAATGCTCAGGAATCTGTTGCAACAACTAATAAATCGTGGTGTTCCTAGAGGTAAGATAGAGAGCCAAACAGACTGTTATTTGACTTTTGTAATAAAAAGTAAAAATTCAAGAGCTGATGTTCTTAAACCTTTATTATCTTTCACTTCAGAGAAAAGGAGTCCCTCACTCAGTTTCTGAATATGTTATCTCCCAACGAAAGTCACAGAAGGAATGGTGGATCCCCTTGAGGCACATAATCCATTGCATCTACATATAAACATTCCCATGACCCTGGAAAATGGGAGTCTGAGACCTTTGGGTAGGGTAAATACACCCTGGCACAAAGGGACTCCTCAGACTTTTCAATCGGTTGAATAAAGCTACCATGGAGTCAGTGTTGATATTGAATCAAGGGGTCTGAAATACCTTCTTTATACTCCAATTAAAGTGGGGTCAAAAGGGCTTTCTTGGTGGTCTAGCAGTTAAATCTCAGCGCTATCACCACTATCACCACCATGGCCTGAGTTCGATCCCTGGCCAGGGAGCTGAAACCACATGGAGCAACAGACCTTTCCTGTTTTGCCCAATGCTGCCCTCAGCAGTGTATTTCAGTCAATCTGCCTGTTCTGCTCCCCACTCTGTCTCTGGTGAATCCTCTCCTCCCCCACACCTCTGGCCTATACCCCAGTTCTTCTACACAAAAATAAATAAAGTGGGGGCATAAGGAGGCCAGGTTAGAAGCAGAGTTCTAACCTCAGTATGTTCCATAATGAGTTCAGCGGATCTGTTGCAGTCATCCTTAGTCATACACTGCCTTCTGTTTGTGCAACTGGGATATGTATACAGAATAGCTGGCAGAAGCTTTACCTATGAAGCTTGAAACTGTCCCTTCTCTTAGCTAAATTAAAAGGTCAAGGTAATAATATTATTTTGTACTGGCAAAACTGAACATCAGCTACCTACATTGCTAGTCAAATCAAGAATGCATCATGGATTCTTTTGGGGTTATTTTCCCCCTTCCCTAATATTCCTCCAGAGCCTCTTTCTGTCCCTAATCACTTCTCATATAAATTATCTGCAAGCAAGACTGCTTTTAAGAAGACTCGGCAAAGATGATTCCTCAGTGACCCTGTCTGTGTCACTCCATTATTTTGAGGAACCACACATCTATCTTCTGTGGTAACCTTCATTCATGCAGATCAAAAGTTGCTATTTTGAATGTCTGAATCTGTATTTTTTTAAAGATTTATTTATTTATGCATACAAGCTGGGGTACAGGCCAGAGGCGTGGGGTGGCGAGAGGGTTCACCAGAGACAGAGTGGGGAGCGGGACAGGCAGACCGACAGAAATACACTGCTGAAGGGAGCCGCGGGTGAGGCAGGAGAGGTCTGCTGCACCATGTGGGAATCTCCCAGGCTGGGCGTCAAACTCCGTCGCCACTGTCACCGACAGCTCCACAGTGCAGCGCTTAACCGCTGTGCCACCAGCGAGGCCCCAGAATCTGCATTTTAATGTATTCCCTCTGTGAGTTAAGTATCTTCATTGGGTTTGGTTTTGCAAAAGCGAGCCAAAAACTGAGTTTGTAAAGAAATGGAATTGATCTTCACAATAGAGGAATCTATAGTTCTTCTGTGAACCCATAAGGAAAAAGGGTTGGACTGAGGGAAGAAATGGAAAGAGAAAGAAAGTGAGACATCAAGATAAATGAGTAGCCTTGTGTGTAGGCTGGAGTAGGGACTCCAAGAACTTACAGAAATAGAAATGGTTAACTTTGAGTGTTTTTTTTTCTTTTATTGCTTCTGTGAAGCTACCACAACCTCTGCTAGTCTCCAAGAAGCCAACAGTAAATAACATGAGATGGGTGATCAGTCAGAGCCTGTTGTTAAAGAGGCACAGAACACCCAACATGGCAGGGCGCTCAGTAGTAACACATCTCTGTTCTTTTATCTTAGAACTTGACAGAAATTTTGAGGAGGGCCTCAGGCGTTCTTTGACTTGTGAAATTAAAAGTTCAAGCATAGCTCTTATTATGTATCCCACACTGTATTGATATCTGAATGTGTGTGTATTTCAAGATAAGTCCTTAGCGACATAGGTAAGTATCTCCTGAGGTTGGTTTGGATTAGGATGACACTTCTCAAGTTGTGAATGGATGGAAGATTAAGAACTCAGATATAAGGGCTCGAAATGTAAAGTTTGTTGGAAGATGAGTTGCAAATCTTTTCCAAGGGCAGAAAGATAGAATTCATCTATGTTTGAGAAAGTGACAGACTATATCTTTGTGCCACCAGCTGGAAAACACCCAGAGGATGTGGACGGGGTAGGAATGGCTGAGAGTGTCCACCTGGCAGGTACGACTTTGTGTGAGAACTTGTTTACCGTTCTCTGTCCCTCTTTCTTCACAACCCACCACTTCAGGTGTGATCTCCTGACATGTTGGCGCCCCTCCCTTCTTCTCATCTCGCTCTTTCTCTCTTTGCTTTATGTTCTGCAGTCACCTGAAGTGTTGTGAAATCCAAGGCCTTACTGCAGTCCACTATTATATTTTATTTGCCTATGAACACTTCCAGACTTCCTGGAATGCCAATTTGTTCTCCACCACTCATCTCTAAGTATGGCACTTGCCTTTTTCCTGGGCCAAGATCATGCCCCCGGTTGCCACTTTGGAATACGCCCTTGGAGTCATTTCAGGGAGAGCAAGATTTAACCTGCTGGATGTGGTCCCTGTTACAGGAAAAACTCAGTTCTCAGGGGGTCATCTCCAGCTACCATCCTGCTACCTGCTTCTGGCTGGGCCAACCTCTGAATACACCGGTCTTCATGTGTTCAATGCCCTTTTAGACTGGATGGGCCCAGCTCTGTCCTTATCGCCCCATCTTTTATGGATTTTGGAAAGAGATCCAAACTTTTTGCTCTAATTTTTCTATGTATTTCTTCACCTAAGGGCCCTGAGCAGCAACCCATACCTGAGAGTGTTTGTTCTCACTGAGTGGGAGCAAGCCTGCATTGAGAAATCCTCTGCTCTCACTCTGTTGGGATTTTGGAATCTTCCTGGTACCGTTGCGATGCTGGGCCAGGGAACAGAGTGAGTCCAACACAGTCCTCCTGACCACTGATGGTCTCAGAGACATTCTGCTTCGTTGCAGAAGCGCCCTCAGCAGGGATTGGCATCCTATTCAGGTGAAAGATCAGTTCCCCAGACAAAAACTGAGTGAAGAAATGAAAGTGGCAGTTTGCTTAGGGCAAAAAATTTTGTATTTGCTACTATGTGAGTCCCCAGAATGGGCCCTGTTCTCAAAATATGTTATTTCATTTTATCACCACACACATAAAAAACAATGGGAAAGTAGATCGCTTATGCTAAGCACAGGGAGAAGCTGAGAGCAGAAATGATTTTTCCAAAAGTGTATTGTTAGTACATGGCAAAGGCGAAACTTAAATCCAGGGTGAGGACAGGAGCTCTTCATGGTAGTTCTGTCTTTTGCTCTGAGCCGTTAGGACCTGAAAGAAAAATTAAATAAATTAAATAAAACTATGACCTGCAAGAGCAAGGCCAAAAATAAAGAAATAAATATATAAGCAGAGATAGGATTCGCTTGGAGGTGAGAGGTTATGTAAGGGCTGCAGAACCAGCTATTTCCACAGGGAGATCATGTGCCATGCAAAATACCTGCTGGAAGAGTAAGGCCAGCAGCCACCCACGTGGCTCCCAGAGCCTGCTCGGCAGGATACAGGATACAGCCCTTCTCAGGGCTTCGCGACCTTATTATACTCAGCCTTTGAGGACAGCAGATGCAAAGCATTTTCCCAAAACCTGTCTGTGTGTGTATATATATACATATATATATATATATATATATATATATATATATTTTTTTTTTTTTTTTAAGATTTTATTTTTATTTATGCACACAGAACTGGGTTCTAGGCCAGAGGTTAGGATAGGGGGTGTGTGAGAGAGGATTCACCAGAAACAGAGTGGGGAGCAGAACAGGCAGATCTATCAAAATACACTGCTGAGGGGAGCAGGGGACAAGACAGGAGAGGTCTGCTGTGCCATGTGGGAAGCTCCCTGGCCGGGGAATGAACTGTTGCTGCAGTGTCTGCCGATAGCTTCATAGTGCTTGTGCCGCCAGGGAGGCACTGTTTGTGCATTTAACTTTTTAAATCACTGAAGGATTGGCCATTTAAAGAGAGTTGTCGTTTCTTTTTCTTGTTTTTTAATTTAATGTAGTGTTCATTACAAACGGTTTCCTTGCTCTATAGTTCATTAAATCATCCATCAATGCCATCTAGAGACAATCTACCTTTTCAGTATTTTCTACTTTCTTGTGTGGCTCTTTCTACTGTTGTTTGAGTAGGTGATAACAATGTATTCAGCAGTTAGAATCTGCCTAGAACCACTAATGTTTAACTGAGCAAAGGCAGTCCAAATGTTACAGGTAAGAGAAATGGGGAGTTATTATTTAATGGGTACAGAGTTTCACTTTGGGATGATGAAAAGTTTTGGAGATGGGTAATGGTGATGGTTACACAACAACTGCCAGGGAGTTAATGAGCTCAGTTCACCCCTTACTAACAATTTCTCAATTTCTAAGAGACATTGAGTCCTTCAGATATTGTTTGTTAACCATAATCTTGATTTTCCAATATCCTAGTTATTGTCTGAAGTTCAGCTTTGATGCCTTCCATTCTTTCAATATCAACAGAGACCACAAACACAATGCCTTTTATGCACCTGGCATGTGACATCTAACATGGCCTTAATTTTTCCTGACCACATCCTAGAAGTGAAAAGTGACTGTGTTAGAATTTCCCAAAATTACCTTAATTTTTTTGATGTTAAATTCTTTGGTAGCTATGGAATTTACAAGTTCATTGAACATTTTATTTTTTAATTTTTAAAAAGATTTATTTTTATTTATTTATGCATGCAAGAACTGGGGTGTAGGCTAGAAGTGCAGGGGGTGAGAGGATTCACCAGAGACAGAGTAGGAAGCAGAATAGGCAGATCTACTGCTGAGGGGAGCAGTGGGTGAGACAGGAGTGGCCTGCTGTGCCATGTGGGGATTGGGGGGTGGGGGATGGAACTCATGCCATAGTGGCTGGTGATAGCTTGATAGCACTGAGACTTTAACTCCTGTGCCACCAAGGAAGCCCTTCATTGAACTTTTTAAGTCAAATGACATTTTAAGTGCTCCAGAAGCACTGATCCTTTAGAAAAGTGCCATTTCATCATCTTCTTTTTTAATGTAGTATGGGCAAATACAGTTTTCTTTCCAGCACAGACAAAATCCAGAATAATAATGTGCAAGGGCTGAAATGAAGGCAGGCTGGACAGGAACAAAGTCTAGTCTGATAGTCCATTCCCTGTTTCCAGTTGCAAATAATTGTTCCAAAATTAAAAGCTTTCTTTATACTCCTTAGAACTACTTAGAGATTTCTTCCAGGGGATCCAGCTAACAACTGCTCCTGAGCTGGAGTCTGGGTTCAAATGAGAAAATATTGGTAGGTGTTTCTATGCATGGGTGGCACCCCACGTCCACCCAGCTTAGCTCTCCCTGCTGCTTTCACATCTTTGGGTTTCTAAGCTTTCTCAGAGAGGGCTATTTTATGGGGTGATTGGCAGTTTATAGCATGACTCAGCACAAAGAGATGAAATGGATCTCTCCTCCCTCTCCCCTCCCCTTCTTCCTACCTTCCTCCCTCCTATCTAATTGGGAATTAGTGAAATAAGGTTTTTAGTACAACAGAAGTGGACACTGAAAGGAAGCACATGGAGCAGCCATGATACAGTAACTGTCAGGGCAGCAGTTAACAGGCAGAAGATGAGAGCAAGGCACTTAGGAGTCAAAATTAGCCCAAATTATTATCATAAAATGGAAACTAAAAACGAGTAGATGTTATGTGAGAGGAGACTTAAATAAAGGATAGAAATGGGCTAGTTTCACAAATAGCTAGACACCAAGAGTAGAAAATTGAGGAGTAGTTGAATGAGGTTAGTGAAGAAATCCAAGTGTGGTTCCAAGAGCCTTTTGCTCCCCTCTGGCCTCTGCGCAGCTCTCTGCTCTGATGCCCTGTGTCCAGATACTTAGGGTAACCACAGTTTCCATTTGTAACTGTCAAAAACATAAGCCTGCCATACCAGCCATTGCTTAGACCTCTTTTATGTTGCTTATTGCAATTGTTAAAAAAGAAACAACAAACAGAGCCCCAATAAGATCTTAAAATTTTACTTAGCTGAATTTTGCTTAACATGTTTAGGGAGGGGTTTCTTTGGGTGGAGAGGAATACAAATGAAACACAATATAGACAAAGCAAAACAAATGGATTTGACAATGACTGTCAGTGGTCATCTAAGAATGGAGCTACCATATGACCCAGCAATTCCACTCCTAGGTGGTCTACCCAAAGTTCACAAAAACATTTATTCAGAAGGAAAGCTGCACTCCGATGTTTATTACAGCACTATTTACAATAGCTAAGATATGGAAACAACCTAAATGCCTCAAAACAGATGACTGGATCAAGAAGATGTGGTCTATATACACAAAGGAATACTACCTAGCAATCAAAAATGATAAACTCATGTGATTTGCAGCAACATGGATGGAGCTGGAAGGGATTATTCTCAGTGAAATAAGTCAGAAGGAAAAAGAAAAATATTAATGGTTTCACTTATAAGAGGGAATATAGGGAAACCAAACAAGGGAACAGAAAAAAAAGGACAAAACTAGCAGGCAAACTATAGAACTGAGACATATGACAGGGGACCAGGGAGGAGAGGGGTCAAAAAAGGGGAGGGAAGAGCACAAAACACTATGGCAATGGTTCATGGGTCATTTGGTGGTGGGAATTTTATGGGGATTACATCTGAGGGGAGAAATTAAACATACAAAAAAAAAACAAAGATGTAAAATATTTATTTTCACACTGTTAAAGTTAGAAATTTTCCAATAAAACCTACCAGTTACCAGTAAAAAATAAATAAATAAATTTATACCTTTTTCAGTGAAAAATATCCTTACGTGGAAGTAGGGGAGGAAGTCTGGAAAAGTTACATACAACATATATAATTTTTTTACATTAAGGTTTTTTTAATTTTAAGAATTATGTAAATTACTTCACATTTAAAACTCATTTTAAACAGCTCTTATTAAGAATCATGGAATTGACTCTATTTCAAAGTAATTATTATATGATATTGGAAAACTTGGAGACTCCTATCACAAGAGATTCATTTCAGAGGTTTCAGACAGAAAAAAGCAGTATCGAAAGGTACCTAGTGAGTGACAGTTTATCCAGAGAAATAAACACTTGCCCTTAGTACTCAGCACTTACCATTCCTGGTCCTGGCACAGTGATATCAATTTGTTATTCCATGGCACAAAGTTCATGTCCTTATTTTAACTAAGTCTCTCTCCACAGTCTGTGTATTAAAGCAAGCACATATACAAATATCAGCGCTACAAAATATGAGAAGCAAAACTGATAATCTTAGAACTCCCCAAAAAGGAAATCTCCAGCTCAATATGTTTTCCCTAGCAAATCCTATCAAATATTTTAAGAAAAATCAACTTTGATTACTTCAACCTTGCTATAGTAATTTCTTCCATTGTTTTTATTATTTCAGATTTTCTACATAGACAATCACACCATGTGTATGATTCTGGGGGCAGGATTCTATAAAATCACTTCCAAAAATATAGAGGGGCAAGGATATCCCCCAATTCATTTTAGAAAACCAGTATCGCCTAATACCAAAATCAGATAAATACAGCACAGAAAAGGAAACAAAAGATCATAATCCTTCATGAACAGAGATGTAAAAACCTGAACAAACAAAATATTAGCAAATTGAATTCAACAAAGAATTATACAACATGACCAAGTGGAGTTTATTCCAGGAACGCAAGTCTGTTGTTTTTTTTTTTTTGGTATGATACAACATGCAAAAATCATTCAGTGTGATTCATTACATCATCAAGCTAAAGAAAAAAAATTACATGATCATGTCAATAGAAGTAGAAAGGGAATTGGACAAAATTCAGCATCGATTCATGATAAAAGCTCTCACAAACCAGGAATAGAGAAGAACTACCTTAGCTTGATTCTAAAAAATCTACAAAAACCCCTACAACTAAGAACTAAGATCAAGAATAAGGCAAAGATAGGGCCTCCCCGGTGGCACAGCGGTTAAGCGCTGCGCTGTGGAACTGTTGGCAGCGGCAACGCGAGTTCGACGCCTGGCCGGGGAAAATCCCACATGGCACGGCAGACCTCTCCTGCCTTGCCTGCTGCTCCCCTCAGCAGTGTATTTCTGATCTGCCTGTTCTGCTACCCGCTGTCTCCGGTGAACCCTCTCGCCGCCCCACACCTCTGGCCTGTACCCCAGCTTGTATGTATAAATAAAAAATAAATCTTAAAAAAAAAAAGAATAAGGCAAAGATAACCCTTCTCACCATTCCTTTTCAATATTCTTGTTAATACAATATGACAAGAAGAAGAAATAAAAAGTGTACAGATTAGAAAGGAAGAAATAAAATTATTTCTTCACATATGGTGCAATTGTCTATGTAGAAAATATGAAATAATAAAAAAAATGGAAGAAGTTACTATTGCAAGTTTGCATGAATCACAGTTAATATATAAAACTCAATTGTTTCTTTATATTCCAACAGTGAGTTTTGGAATTTTTTTTTTGCATTTTAAAATTTTATTAGGAAAAAGATAAAAAAGGTGGGCCTGCATAGACACAGACAGGTGAAGAGCTGCATTTTGAAAGGGGCAGATTTATTAGGAAAAAGAGAAAAGCACAAAGAGGCACCTTCATAGACATAGGCAGGCAGTGGACAGCCTGGAATTTGAAATTAAAAACACAATACCATTTACTCTGGCACACACACAAAAGCAATAACTAGGCATAAATCTAACAAAATTTGTACATGATCCACAGGAAGTAAAGTACAAAACTCTCACATTGCATGACATATCGACTGTTTAGAATTCAGTCTTTCTGTGAGGTTGATTTCTCACTCCTAATCATTAAGCTTCGTGATTAGAATCTAAGATATCTCCCTAAATACTAAAGCTAGAAGACACAAATAAACCTCCTACAACATCACAGATCATCAAGCTCCTTTATCAAGACCCGAGGGAGCCATCATTTCCAGGGTATCACTTTTCAGGACGGTTAACACCGGGGCCTGGGGGCCGGGCACCTGGATTCAGCCCTCGCTCTACCCTGTAAGGCATGTGCCCTTCCCCAGGTTATCAAGCTCTCAGAAACTAAGACTCTCCGTCTGCAAATGGACATAGTGATAACTCTTTATCTTAAAGCTGTTGCAGTTTCTTTTTTTTATCTTTTTAAAAAAGATTTATTTATTTATGCATACAAGCTGGGGTGGCGAGAGGGTTCACCAGAGACAGAGCGGGGAGCAGAACAGGCAGATCAGAAATACACCGCTGAGGGGAGCCGAGGGCGAGGCAGGAGAGGTCTGCCGCACCATGTGGGAATCTCCCCGGCCGGGCATCGAACTTGCATGGCCGCTGCCGACAGCTCCACAGCACAGCGCTCAACCTCTGCGCCACCAGGGAGGCCCCCCAATTGCCTATTATTTTTTAAATTGCATTTAATATCTCACATGATTACCAAATGATACCTCCACTGGGGAGGCCCCATTTATTTATTTATATATTTTTTACACATAGAAGAACTGGGGTGTAGGTAAGAAGTGGGGGAGGGGTATGAGAGGATTCACCAGAGACAGATTGGAGAGCAGAACAGGCGAATCTACTGAAATACACCGCTGAGGGGAGCGGCAGGTGAGACAGGAGAGGTCTGCTCCCAAATGTGGGTTAGCAACCTGGCCAGGGATGGAACTTAGATCATAGCAGTGATAGCACTGAGACTTAACCTCTAGGCCACCAAGGAGGCTCTCTATCATTTAATTCTTGATGGGCATTTAAGTTCATAAAGTTTTCTGGAGGACAGAGTGGTATATACTGAACTTTCATAAACTGAACACACCCGCATAAACCAGCAACTAGGTCAAGAAACAAGCCTTCCTCCTATTCCTTTCCAGTCACTATGCATCAAGAGTAACCACTATTTTGATTTCAAGTATTACATACTTTTTTAAAGTAGCACCTATTAGTGGTTGTTCTTGCTGATGAGGTCAGGAGAGATAGCTTTTTCTCTTCTGCAGCAAGAGTTGTACTGAAAATCATTTGTGATCACTGAGAGTAGACCCTCACTATCAGTAGATAGGGCATTAGTACCTTGAAATCACTTGTACTGTACCATGCTAAAAACTATTACTGTTATGAGTAACTAAATTAATGCTTGCTATTCAAAAGAAAAGCTGATACTTTATTGCAAAAGATGAAATGTCATTCTGAATATCTTGGCATGGAATAATTTTATTAAGAAATCAGGAGTTCCACCAGAGGGAAAGCATTCTAACACAGGTTTTTATAACAAACTTCCTTCACATCAGGTTGATCACATCAGGTGCTTAAAATAAAAAGGTATCACTTCTTTTTTTTTTAAGAGAAAAGAATAGCTGGATTTTTTTTCATAATAAACATTGTTACAAGGAGTATATATTTATTTATTTTTGTATGACTGGATTGGCAGATGACTTTTTTTTTAACATCATATTTTTGTACAGTGTGTGCTTTCTCCTCTCAGGTGTAGTCCCTGAAAAATTCCCACCACCTATTCACCCGTCCACCATCACCCACCATAGTCCCTTGTATTCTTCTCCCTCCCCCTCCCCTGCAGTATGTCTCTGATATACAGTTGCCTGTTAATTTTTTTTAATCTATTATAATATTTTTCCCCTGGCCCCTTATTTGGTTCCCCTATATTCCTCCTATAGATAGTTGGATTTTTAACAAGTAAGATGAATAGATAATTTCTTCCTCCGTACACATGAAGAAAAATCCCAGCCCTCTTTGAGCAGCTTCTTCTTTAACTGCCCATGTGGAAATGAGACTTTTCAAGGCTCTGACCTTTATCTTCAAAGCCCAGCGTGTGTTAGAAAATAGACTTTATAGTTTTTTGAGCTCTACGTTCTGAGCAGTCTGAACCATCTGTTTCTTTTCATCTTTTAAAGGGGAATCTTCAGATGTTTGTAATGCAAGAGATTTTTGGGGCAAAAAAAACAATTCTTGCATGTTTAAATCCCAGTTTAGAAAAATCTGAAAATGAGTTACTCCACATTTTTATTGTAGAATCCTATCAGATAACTTCAAACAGATTATTGCTGAAGAAGCTGCTTCAGATTAAGCAACAGCACATGCTTTTCTTAATCAAACAGAGCCACTGATAACATCTGCACCCCTTCTGGCTCTGGCTCAGAATGCCTTTCACCTCTCCCTTAGTTTCCTTGACAATTTTATTAAATAATTCTGGAAGCTTTCCAGTAGATTATTGACAGTGGTGGTAAGAAGTGGTGGGAATGGCAGGGAATTTGCCCTGCGGAAGTGTCCTGATGCAAAGTATCCCGATGATTACAGGCTGGGAAGAAAGTGATCAGCAGCCGAGAACTTCCAGAGGAGAGGGGAAGGGACATCCCAGGATGAAAGCAGGAAAGTAAGGGGGAATAGATTGACCCTCTTTGTTAAGTACGTCCCCTCCTGCTCCCACGTCAAGTAATATGAAGATCGCTTTGGTGCGATCTTAATAATTAAGATGATTAATTTAATCAGATGATTAAAATTAAGAAAACATATAAGGCTTTCTGGAGGCAGGAGTTTCTCATGACTATATAAACTTCAGTTATAATAATTTATGTATATATTATATGGGATATATATGTATGTTATATGGAATATACAGTATGTACATACTGTATATACAATATATATGGATATACATATTAAGTGTATACATATATATTATGCACACAAATTATATGTTTATATATTATATATACTTAACAGTTTATCATAGATATGTAATATATATCTATATATAAAATGTGTATATTATGTATTATATATGTAGAAAGGAAGATATACATTGTGTTTATATATATTGTATATATCCCTCAAACAAGCAGGGATATTTTTATTTATTTATTTATTTATTTTTTTATTTAAAGTTTTTTTTTTAAGATTTATTTATGTATACAAGCTGGGGTACAGGCCAGAGGCGTGGGGCGGCGAGAGGGTTCACCAGAGACAGAGTGGGGAGCAGAACAGGCAGATCAGAAATACACTGCTGAGGGGAGCAGCGGGTGAGGCAGGAGAGGTCTGCCGCACCATGTGGGATTCTCCCCGGCAGGGTGTCGAACTTGCATCTCACGCTGCTGACAGGTCCACAGCGCAGCGCTCAACCGCCGCACCACCAGGGAGGCCCCAGGGATATTTTTATATTAAGTGTATGTATGTACATGCATATGTGTGTGTATATTTATCTACACAATGATGATAGGACAAATTTAAATGTTCCCTGTTGCTGCCAGCCAGATCACAAGAGCCAAGATGCCTCTCCTGAAAAACAGTATTTAGTCCACACAACAGTTGACTGTTGAACAGGTTGATCACATGAGATGCTTAAAATAAACAGAACATGTAGTAAGATTTAATGTGCTAACATTTGGCTGCCTTTTTGAGTGTTCTAGTAGGAAATGCATTAGATATTAAAGTTTGACCGCCTCTCCTGTGCAGGCATGTACTGTGCAGGTGGGTCTAGGAGGGTGAAGATAGCCTGCAACTAGAGACTGAGGTACTAATGGGACCCAAAGCCTAAGTGTTGGTTGGGGTAGCCTTGAGAAGTCAAGTGCAGTTTGTATCTATTGAAACGTTTAGATGGCAAGTAACAGCATAGTGAGAAATGCTTAACAGTAATGGTTGTCTGTGGATTTTGAACCAGATCTGGGTTCAAATCAAAGCTTTGACACTTAACTAACTGCATGACCTGAGCAAGATGTTTAAGCCTTTCTGAAGGTAAGTATTCCTCTCTTCCAAATAAGGAAAACAATAAACATAGATTTATTATAAGCTTTAACTATATGAATTCACTTAAGGTACTTGTAAGAGTGCCTCTAGAACTTAGCTCAGTATATGATAACAAGTAAAATATTACCTACCCGAATAGACTTAAACACTTGGGAAATGTATTATCTCATGTAGCAGGAAACTCAGAGAGGCAATGGGCTTCACAGTTGAGTGACTAAGAGCATTAACGTTGTCATCATCACTCTGTTCTGCCATCTTGGATGGTGGTATCATTGTTGGATTGGTAGCAAATGGCTCCAAAGCTCTGAGTGTCACATCTAGAAATAGGATGTGCTTCTTCCAATAGGCTTCTTTTTAAAAGAAAGCTATCATTCCTCTTCCCTCAGTCTTCCCCTAACATCTCATTGGCCAAAATTGATCTCGTGGCAAAGGCAATGCATGGGTTACTCAGACCAATCAACTGCATGTCTGAAGTTGTGGGTGGAGTGGGCTTCCCTTGTCTGTGGAAATAAGTCAGTCTCTGTATGGTGCTGGGTTCCATGTGGTCCTTATGCTGAAGGGGATGGAGGAATGGTAGAGAATGGATACTGGATAGCCAGTTAACAACAGCAACTACACACTCCAGTGGGCAAAAAGCAAAAGCAGGCTGCAGGGGTAGGATAGGATGGCCCAAGAGAGTACAAGAGGCAGAGGCTAGAGAGAATCGGTGATACAATTTTACTCTCTGGGAAAGGGGTGTTGAAATATAGAGAAAGCTGTGAAGGACACCAAACATCACCCTGGTCCCTCATTAATTCACCCTTCATAAGTGGGGAAGATTAAGATTATTCTGAGTTCATTAATTCTTTTCACATGTGAAGAGGAAAAGCAAGTCTAAGTTCACTTGGTGAAGGCTTTAACACATCAGAAGCATTTTAAGTAAGATCGATCAGCTGATTGATGTCAAGAACTTCGAAGAGTCTAACATTTTACCTTACTTGCAAACAAAGAAGATAGCTTGCCACAATATCATGGATACTGAAGACTTGAGATTCCTGGGTCAGAGGCAAAGGACTTTATGATTCACAGCAATCCCAATAGCCAAAGTATGAGCACCTCTACTGGTCCCAAAGATAAAGCAGAAAAGGTCAGGTGACAACTACCCATATCATGACTTCTATCATAGGACAGGAACTCCAAGCTTAGAGAGTCCGGACATTTCATAATGGAAAGTAAGCTGCTCTTTGCTGCAAAAGGACATGTTCTCTTTATTCTACTGGACAGTAAGTCTATCTACACTCTCTTGGATTCTGGGAAAGTTTCCCACGAGCTGATCACTCCAAGGGCCACTCTGATTAATCTGGCCAATATAGGTTGAGAACAAATATTATGTTCAATTTGTCTCATACAGCATTTAAGTAAGATGCTACTCATAGGACCGAATCAGCAGGATGATTACCTGCCTGCAGCTTGGCCTTAGCCATATGCAGGGTAAATGGAAGTTTACAGGTTTTTTCCACCCTCCCGCCATTAGCGTCTGTGCTCAACACCTGCGGTCTTTCATGCGTGCGTGTTGGCGGCACCTGGAGTGTGGCGTGGCATGCGTAAGTGGGCACACCTGAGCCGAGAGATTGAGCATGTAAGCATGGCAGCAGAGGCTCGTGCAGCAGAGACCAGCAAAGAGGCCATGAGAGTGCCAGAGAGCCCAGAAGGAGTGAAGATTCCTGGACCCCAGGCCTTGCCTGCCCTGAACCTGGCTGCCTCACGACAAATGGTGTAGAAGGATCATTAAAAGCCTGAAAAAGCCACCAACGGCTCCAGGACTCCTTTACTCGTCTGCCCGGGTCATAGAGAACCTGCTCTGTGCCTCGCTGACAGTAACTGCACCTTGTCTCCCAGGCTTCCAGACCTAGCACTTGATCAAATCCCTTAAGCCCTCATGTTCTAGTTTAGAAAGTCTGGTAACTTTACTCCTTTTATCTCTGTACTTATTTTTTCCATTGGGCCTGCAACATTAGCCCATGTAAAGCAGGATGTGGCAGTGTAGTGCCAGCACGGCACCAGGCATGTTTCTATGATTCAGGCAGATGGGTAAGGATGAATTCTAGAGCCCTCAGTGGCTTTAAGGTTTTTTTTTTTTTTAAAGATTTTTTTATACATACAAGCTGGGGTACAGGCCAGAGGCATGGAGCGGCAAGAGGGCCCACCAGAGACAGAGCGGGGAGCAGAACAGGCAGATCAGAAATACACTGCTGAGGGGAGCAGCGGGCGAGGCAGGAGAGGTCTGCCGCACCATGTGGGGGCCGCTGCTGACAGCTCCACAGTGCAGCGCTTAACCACTGTGCCACTAGGGAGGCCCGGGCTTTTAAGGTTTTAATGATCTTTCTGTAGTGAGGCAACCAGGTACAGAACAGGCAAGGGGGACCGGCGGCGGGGAGGAGGTTGCCAGGCCTCCCAGCCCCAGGCAAATCTTCACTTTTTGGGCTCTGTCATCATCTCATGGCCTTTGCTACTGTTGCCTCTGCTTCTGCTTTTTCTGTCCCCTCTGTTACACAGCCCTTATATAGTGTCCAGGCCCAGGTGTGCCCTCACACATGCGCGCCCCACCACGAAGCACACGAGCAAGACCGCAGGTGTCCCTCATTAAATCTAATGGTGGTAGGGCGGAAAATCCTGATCATTCTTTCACTTACCCTACAGTCAGTGATTGTACAGTTTATCTTGGGCCTCAAAGAGGAAGTCTAGGGCCATTTTCTTAGCTAAAACAACCTGTTCTGCAACCATCCCAGACTGGGTAGGTTCATCATGGGTTCAAGCAGACTCTTTTTATTAACTGTTTTCATGCCGTCCTTCCCTGTACTCCGCTGCTCTCCCCCACTCTCCACCACACGGTCCTCTGCTTTCGCGCTCTGTTCTCTGCTGCTGCCACGCTGCTGTGGCCGTGCTCTCCTGCTGCTGCCCTCTCGCTTGTGATGCCGCCCTTTTATAGTGTCTCTCCAGGCCCAGGTGTGCCCACTTACACACATACACGCCACCACAAGGCACACATGCAAGACCACAGTTGTCTATTATTAACTCTAATGGCGGGAGGGCAGAAAATCCTGATACCTCTTTCACTTACCCTACACCACTTTACCAGTGAAGTGAGGCCAACCTGAATGCCTTTCAGGGATGAGTAGTAGCACTGATCACTTAAGCTAAAGTCAGAGACTAATTCTCCCCTACTTTTTCTAATTGGATGACTCCTGACATGGACACCTGCACCGAGGACACACCCGACTAACCGGTGAGTTATGTCTCTGGGAAGTTCTCCTGAGTCACCACGGGTAACCTCTTTTTGGAGAGGTCTCTGCTGTTATGAGGGCTGCTTGATACACTGGTGGTGTTTTCTGAAACACTGGAGGTTCTGTTATGACCACTGCTAAGTTGAAAGTCATATTTTCAAAGATTAATGCCTGGGTTCCACAAAAGTACAGTCTCAAGGGTGCCCATGATACCTATGAAACTAAGTGTTTGTAATTGTTGGGGGGGTCTCTACATAGGACCCAGATCATTGAGGGGGAGATTTTGACAGTGTTTCCACCATAATAAACTCTTGGCTAGCTGGAAAACTTAAAATTCCCAGTTCAATTAATTCAGTTTAATCTTTGCTCTTAAAAGAACTGCCTGAGGGCAGACCAACCTGTACTGTTAGTTCACACTACCCACTGGTTGATTTTTGTCTATCAGAGGAAATGAGTGGGTGATTGTTATGAGAAGGGGGGTGGGGAAGTCAGGTGGAGATATTAGATGTTTGCGGGTGATGCAGCTCTAAGTTATCCCCTGCTGCTCCTGACTGACTTTTCAGTAAGGGTGAGGGGACAGATGGGCAAATCACAGTCAGAGCCACCTGAGAGCTAACCAGTCCGTTAACCCTAAGGCTCCTGGCAACTGTTCCGGCAACCTCACCAGGGGACTTTCCTTTGTGAGGAAGCCTCCAGAGGAGCTTCTGAAAAACAAAATCCCTTTACCATCCCCCCCACAACCCTCCACCTCTTGGGCGTCTAAAGTGTTCCCATCCCAGGTGCTGTTGCTCCATAATTGGCACATCCAACCCTAGTATCTGTAATTTCACCTATTTTGTAATTGTCCCCTCATCAGATCTCTAGATTCTATTCAGAAAAAGGTGTAAGAGTGATTTAAAACTTACAGAGATCCATATGACCCCCACACTGCTCTGCACGGGCCACTGTAGGGGGATCTGATGATCTTGTGTTCAGCCAAATGGTAATTATTCTTATGATCTAAGACTTGGTCTCCAACTACTGAGTCCAGGTAGCTGACCAGAATTCATTAAGTTTGAATCTCTGCGACCCCATTTTGACTGGACTGCCATCTGGAGGGTGGACCAACCAGGCTGTCCTGGGCTTGCTATTTGGGAAAAGACATACCAGACCCAGAAATAGTCAAGGAGAAACCTTGGGTTTCCAAATAAGACTTTGTCAGGTAAATGAATTAATCAGGCTTTTAGCACCACTGGCCTCTGTGGCTATCACCTGCGGACCTTGATTGTGCTAAAGCAGGAAGCACCTGGGAGCGTGGGTGTGGGGCAAGTATGTCTGATTGTGGACACCTGGAGTATGGTGTGAGCATGTGTAAGTGGGCGCACATGAGCCTTGAGGCCAGGGCTACCAGACAATGAGTGACTATAGAAGACGTGAGACCATGAGAGGATGCCAGAGAGAGCCCAGAGAAAGCATATAGAGATTTGTGTCTCCACCAAATGAACTTGCAATGCTTTTGGCTGGTCCAACACTTTATATGGGGTGAAATCATCATGGCTGACACTGATTTCAGCCTTGAGAATCTCTTGACTCAATAACCACAACCACATTATTACCTGGTTGGTGATACTGGGTTTGCATCCTTTTATTGATTTGGACTTGGCTCACACAGTGAATCCAAGGAGTCCAACTCAAACTGGGATACTTACTGCCCCATCATCAAGGCTCCATCTTGTTCCAGTGTAAGTTTTCCAGGGCTGAGAAATGACTAAGGATTTATGTAGAATTATTTGGGTTAGTTTCTCACTCTCCACTAGGTCACCTGCCTCTGCATTATTAACTCAATCCCAGGCAGTAAGAATTCAAATACTAGCTAATTCCTTCTTTGTGTCTTTCCATGGCAGTTTGTCTCAGGGAAAAAGCCACAACCCATTAGAGCACCTGGGACCCACAGCAAGCAAACAAACACCCTAAGATATTTTGATCTTGATTAAATGGATCTAAGGTTGGCATGAAGCACTGTAGGAGTGGCTAAACAATAAGATGGCCAAGTTTTGCCCTTCTTCCAAAAGAGGCAAACCTCCTGCCCATCCAGGATGAACACAGTAGTAATTATTTGGTGACTCCTCTAACAGCAGGGCTGATCTGACTGCTGGGCTGGTGAGGAAATCTCCCTGTACAGAGGCGAGTTAGCCACATTCCAGACTCTTTCGCACAGCCGTCTTTGAACCTACTTCCTGGTACTCAGCCTGAAACTCTTCAATTCCTCCTTGTAATTGGCAAAAACGTAGAGAACCATTTAGTGTGGTCAACATGTTCACTACCAATTCCTAGGCACTCCCCTCAAACCTGTCCCTTGGTCTATGACCCCCTCATCCTGCCTCTTTCATGTTATGGTTTATACCCATCTTGGTCACCAGACTGTCAAGAACTGGGAAGAGCCTGAGATTTTAGCACCCACATTATCTAAGTTATGCACCGCAGTTTCATGGGTGCTGCAGAAAACATAAAACTCTTGGATCACAGACAAAGTATTTCATTAGTAACAGAAGTAGCCAAATAACCATTTGTGCCAGTTTGCCAAACCTTAGCTCCTACAGGAAAATGGATGAGGAGCCGACGCCATCTGTGCATAGGTGGATTGAGTCCCAAGAGAAAACCCTGAGTTTTCAAAACCCAGATCTTCTATCATGGACAGCAAGCAAACATGCCTTGTTTTTTATCTTCCAAGGTTGTTTGTTAAACAAACATGTTTAAAAAGAGAGTGCATAATGAAAGGAGTAAGCTATTGTGCTCACAAGGTGTGAGGAAATATGAGAGACCTACGGAGAATTATTTCCTAATAATATGCTTTGGCAGTTGCTTTTCTGAGTCATACCATTCTTTCTAAATCTCCTGTGCACCATAATCTATATTCCATTTCCATTTATCACAGGTTGGGACAGGATATTTGGTAGATGAAATGGAACCAGCAGTAGTGACAATTAGGGGAGACCTTAATGAATAGAAGCAATAGGCATTGGAAGATTTATTAGTTAGAAAGTTTTTCTTTTTTCTTTTTGGTTGCAAATGGCAGGAACCTACTTTGGTTAACATAAGTAAAGAGGAAATTTACTAAAGCTTTATGAATTAGCTCAGAGAAATAAAGGAAAAGTTGGACAATCGACTCTTGGGAGACCAGGAAACGGCAATTTTAGGGATGCCAGAATGAATGAACAGTCTCCAGGGTGTTCCTGTTAGTATGACCAGCTCCTACATTTTTTTAAAAAGATTTATTTATTTATGCATACAAGCTGGGGTACAGGCCAGAGGCGTGGGATAGTGAGAGGGTTCACCAGAGACAGAGCGGGGAGCAGAACAGGCAGATGGACGGAAATACACTGCTGAGGGGAGCAGCGGGCGAGGCAGGAGAGGTCTGCCGCGCCATATGGGAATCCCCCTGGCCGGGTGTCGAACTCGCATCACCGCTGCCGACAGCTCCACAGCCCAGCGCTTAATCACTATGCCACCAGGGAGGCCCCCGCTCCTACATTTTTGAATTCTTGTGTCACAGTTCACAATTCAAGTTTTCATGAGACAGTCTGGTCCCTGTTGGGTCACATACCACAACAAGGGCAGGTGAGGGTAGGGATCCTATCAGACAATTGAAACAAGACAGCATTCATTGTGGAAGGGGAGTCCCCAAAGGAAAATCCTGGTATTTTCCTGTATATAAGATTCATTTTCTCAATCTTGTCATATAATGAGAGATACAGTTGCTAGCAAGTCTGAGCTCACAAGTCCATTACCAGCGAGGGAAGAGAAAGAAGAAACAGAGGAAACATCTCTGATGGCCAGCTGTGTCACTGCATTGCGTGTGGTGGTTGGGAGTGGGGTAATGAAGTAGAACTGGTCCTGTACTAGAGCATTAGGGTGAAACAGTACACGAACTCTTCCCTAAAGAATGGTGCTGTCATGTCAAAACGGAAGTGGTGCTGGGTAAAGAAAAACAGCCAAGGTCATCTTTCCCACACTACCTTTCCTTCCAGTATGGAAATATTGTGAATCCTGATGTGAGCCTATCTGCTGAAGAGAGCAAACCAGAGTGTTCACAGAATAGCAACCCAGACCAGGATGGTTGTGTTTAACCTCTGGCCACCAGTGGGTGATGGCAGCAAGGCTGGTGGGGTACAGAAAATGACTGTGGGGTCCTGAATATTTGATCACTGGATGCTCCACATCATTCTGAGGCCACTGGAAGGCATAGCTGGAACCCAAGCCTGAGATGTCTCCTATTAAATGCCACCAGCTTCTTATTAGGAAGATGAAGAAAATCTAGAAGGTGGGCAGGATCAGAGAGCGGGGGCCCAAGAACCATAAACCAGTAAGAAGCTTACTGTACTTTCCCTGCATTCCAGGCTACTCTGCAACAAAAAGCTTAGTCTAACAGGTGGTGCTTATACAACACATCGGGAGGTAGGACTAGGTGAGTTATGTCAACAAAACTCTAACATCAGTACCGGCCAAGAATCCCAAAAGGCAAGATAGCTGCAGGTAGAGTCTGAAGACATTCCCGAGGCATCAAAGTCAGGGGAAGGCGTCCATTATGGGACCTTGGGGGTGGGGGTGGGGGGGAGTAATTTTGAATAAATGACAACCCTGTGAACATATAATGAAAATTTTTCTTACATAGAAATAAAAGCATCAGGCATGTGAGTGAATATGATTATATATCACATTGTATAAAATAAATTAGATGATGTCATTATATTAGAATAAGGTGTGTCATATAAAACTTCTATTGGCCACTTCTCTCTGTCTTGGATCATCATGCAATTATTATAAGGGCAACATAGAAAAAAGCCTCACAGGAGAACCTCACTGATGTTACACAACGTTCAGGGGCACCCCCAAGCCTGCCCCAGCTACAGAGCTCCCCACAAGGGATATGGCTCAAAATCTGACATTTGTAGATCACTTGAAAGCCATAGTTCAAGAGGTTAAGCTGTCATAAGAAAACAAAGGACAGACACAGGCAGCATTTACACCTCGTCCTTAGGGGAGAGTGAAGCCTCCTTCCTCTGGAGCCTGGCATTGAATTGAGACTGGCAATTTAAAACATGCAACAACAGAACAACCTACATGTGCATCCACTAGAAATGGATAAACAAACTGTGGATATACAGTGGAATATCACTTAGCAATAAGAAGAAATAGACTCCTAATTCTCACAAGAGTGATGAATTTCAAAAACATTATGTTAATTTAAAGAAGCCAGACAAAAGCAAACTCTGCACTTGTGGTCACATTTATGAGAAATGTTAGAAAACACAAAAATTATAGTGGTAAAAGTTGGAAGGGATTTGCCAGAGATGGGATCAGGGGGTTGACTGTTAGGGGACAAAACTTTTGAGGGGTAGTGAATACTTTCTAGTTTTCTTATTACACTGGTCAACAGTGAGATCGTTACTGACTTAAAAAGGCCCTAATTTGTAGTATCTTGGTGTGCTGAACATGAATATAACCCTGAAAATGTTTTATTATCTCTCGTTTTGAAGATATTTCATATAATTTATATGTTTCACTGTGTAAGCTTATTCAGTAGGACTGCAATAGCATTCTAAATCAGCCTAGAATGATGTAATATTGCATCTCATTGCATAATACCATCATGCACACATCATCCAGAGTTTCTGATGCAATGCAAGACTACTGCCAGGTGGCTGCTAAAGTAAGCTGAAGTCAGCAGTGCACTAGATAAAGCCCTGTTGGCAAGGTTGAGCATTGAAAATATTTCAGACTTTGTGCGAGACAGTTTAAGCTACTGTTCCATAGAACTGTTATTATTTTATCCATTTAGGCTCAATACAGAACAGTAATGCCTCGAAAGTGTGTTAATAGCATGGACAATTTCTGCTCTATTTGTGGGGAAGTGACATTTGCCAACCAGAAGAAAAGGATCACTTTTCGTCTTGACTTCAGATGCCAGGTTGGTGACCAAGACAAGCCTTGGGTACCGTATATATGCTGTGCTACACATATAACACAGCTTTCATGGTGGTTAAATGGCAAAAGACCATCAATGCCGTTTGCAATCCCCAAGGCGTGGAGAGAGCCAAGCAACCACATAAAAGACTGTACTTCTGCTTGGTTCCTCCTCTTTCTGGCGGAATAACAAAGTGAAAGAAGTCAAGAATAGTCTACCCAACATTCTGTCTGCACTGAGACGAGTTCCACATGGTGAGGGACTTCCTATTCCAGAACCTCCAGCAGAATATTCTCTCGATTCATCTGATGAGGACAAGGGTGAGCCCACCTGTTCTTCTCCTGTTCCATCAGCATGCAGTGATCCAGATTTTCACTGTGGTGCATCATCACCACACACAGACTAACACAGGAAGAACTAAATGACCTGGCTCATGATTTGGACTTATCCAAGAACATGGCAGAATTGCTAGGATCAAGACTCCAACAATGGAATCTTCTAGAAGAAGATGTCACAATTACTTTCTATCTAAAACGCCACCAGCAGTTGGAGCCTTTCTTCAGAAAGGAAAGTACTCTGGTATTCTGTTCCGATATTGAGGGCCTCATAAATGCCTTAGAAATCACTCATGACCCACAAGAATAGAGACTATTTCTAGACTCTTTGAAACTGAGTCTTAAGGCTGTGCTTTTGCACAATGGAAACCGTCTTCCATCTATTCTATTCCTGAACAGCTGTACAAGAGACAGGCAAAGAAATCTAAGAAGCAGTCTATGGCTTGATTTTTTACAGGTATTAACTGTAGGCCTATTGGCATGCATTTCGTGATGTAAACATCCATTTATTGCAGATTACAATAAAAACTAGAGTTAAAATTAGAATTTGACTGTCATATTCGTGTTGAGCACATACAGATTGATAGGAAATGACTAATGTTATTTCAGTAACATGACTTTTGTAAAAATTTGTTGACCAGTGTTATTGATGGTGATTCAATGACTATAGACCTTTGTCAAAAGTCTGCAGATAACATATATCTAAATCTTGTTTTGATTGTGGTCAAAACATATATATATGAGATCATAAAACTTGTTAATTTAGCCGTTAAGAGTACAATTCAATGGCATTCATTACACTCACAATGTTGTGTGACCAACTTCATAATCTATTTCCAAAAGTTCATCACCCAAATAGAAACTCAGTCTCCATTCCCTCTTGCCCCCAGGTGACTTTCATTGTACACAAACTATACTTCAATAAAGCTGATGAAAATGTTCATTGCCTCCTTCCAGTCCCTGTGATCAAAGCCTAATTCCTACTTGAGGTCATTTTCCTAACCACTTATTATACAACCTTCTTTGACTTTTCCTCTGTGCTCTGGCCCTGCATGCCCAGGCCCTTCCCTACCACATTGCTACAAAGCACACACAGCACAGCTTGCTTTGCTCAGCTGAGGACTGGCTCTTTGCCTCCATCCCCACAGCAAGGCATCTCTTTCCTTTCTCCAGCTAATCACCTCTCCATGACCTTCTAGTTTAGCCCAGCAGGGCAGATTTTGGCTCTCCTATGCTTCTATGTGTGAAAAGGGAGTGAAGAGGGAAAGATTACAGGAGCCTAGAAAGAGAGAGTCAGCTTAGAAGTCATGAACTTTGTTCTAAAGGTACAGTATTTCAGGGGTCTCCCCGTGGGGGGTCGGGGGGTGGCCACTGAGCTGGGGAGATTCCCACATGGTGGCAGACCTCTCCTGCCTGGCCTGCTGCTCCCCTTGGTAGTGAGTTTCCGTCGATATGCCTGTTCTGCTCCCCACTCTCTCTCTCTGGTGGGCCCCCTCGCAGCCCCACACCTCTGGTCTATGCCCCAGCTTGTATGAATGAATAGATAGAAATCTTTAAAAAAAAAAAAAAAAAGACACAGTATTTCAGAAGCAAATTTCCAGGATGGAGCCAAGGAAATAAATACTTTGAACTTAGTCCCTTTTCACCTCTGATCTGCCTGGCTTGCCACTGACTGAACCCAGCTGGAAAGTGGAGGGCACTTGGGGACAAGTTGATGAAGCCATACAGGTCAAACTTTCAGGACAAGAGCAGGGTAGGAAAGGGGGAGAGTGAACCTGAAGTAGCAAACCTGAGTTATCTAGCTTAGAAGGAAAAAATATAAATATTTAACTCACAGAGAAAGAAGTACTCAGGGCACAGGCTCAATCTCACTGATCATTACAACCTCAGATTCTGAAGTCAGAGGGCCTCAGACTACTTGGTCTACTCTTAATGATTATGTAATTTTGACCAGGTCTTGTTTTCATCACTGGGGTAATAAATGGAACAATAATAGTATCAACATAATAGAATGACTATAATAATCAAAGAGGGACAGGAATGTAAAACTCTGGGCACATTCTTGGCATAGGGTAAGAAACCAATACACAATTCATATTTTTTCCTCTCAAATTAGTACATGATAAACATCTATGCTGCATGGTATTGGCTAGATTATGGGCAAAAGATACATTTTATTAGGTATTTTATTAGGTATTATGGTATTGTTAAAAATAGAAAAAACAGACCCAAAATGAAGTCCCTCCTGACAGGTCCTGACCCAGACGATAATAGTTATTGCATTTTTCAACCTCATCCAAAGTGTAATCCTGAACTAATTCTCTGGAGTTTCCTAAAAAACACTAGTGAGGTCATCTGCATGGGACCTCAGCGCATCCCCTAGAGGTTTTACCTGAAATAATTTTTCCTCTTGCTAATAATCTTGCCCTACCCTCTTTTTGTCTATTTTTTAAAAAGATTTATTTACTTATTTATGCTTGGAAGAACTGGGGTGTGGATCAGAGGTGTGGAGGCAGGGAGAGTGAGAAGATTCACCAGAGGCAGAGTGGGGAGCAGAACAGGCGGATCTACTGAAGTACACTGCTGAGGGGAGCAGCGGGCGAGACAGGAGAGGTCTGCTGTGCTATGTGTGATTGTGCTCAGGCCACAGCAGTGCTAGTGCTAAGTCTTAACCTGTAGGCCACCAGGGAGGCCCTCTCTTTCTATTAATGCCCATCATTTGATGCAAGCCTTTGCAGTATCTAGTTGCCCAATTCATTAATCATTCAATACAGTTAATTAGATCTTAGAATTGTGACTTTTGTTTTTTAAGAATATATAATCTTTTGGGGGGATAATAGGAGAAAACAATGTCATGTCTACTTATTTAAATTTGGGTTGTTGGAAAAGTCATGTATTTTTGCATAGAAAACAGAAAAAGTACGTCATGACTATTCTGACACCCCAATATTTCACAGTTTGTAAGGATCAGGAATCCTTACACTGTTTAGCTCAAAACCCTGACTCACAGTCTCTACTGAGGCTGCAATTCTGCCGTTGGTCAAGTCTGAAGTCTCAACAGGGGAAGAAGATACTGGTGGAGAAATGTGTGTCTTATTCCTGCTTTGGGCTCCTCATGGATTTGGACTGGTGGGGGATCCTCTTCCATCAGATGGGTTAAATTCATGACAAGGGTTTGGGCTTTGGGGTGAGAGGACCAGACTTCTGTCTACCTTGATCCTGGCCTCTCTGCGTCAGTCCGCTTTAGCTCTACTTTTTTCATAGAAAACGCAGTGGTCTGGAACTGAAGTCCCAGCTAATCGCAAAGTCTTGCTTTTCCTTGCTTTGCTCTCTGTGAATATATTTCCATTGGTACTTAGCAGAAGGGATCTAAAGCAGAATTAAACTAATCTTGCATTCCAGCAGGTCCTACAAATCCTTGTCTCCACAAGTCATACCCTTTTCAAATGTGAGATGACATCTGTCGTGAAGACATTTGTTATGGCCTTTTTAAGTCTTCTTGAATTTAAATACTCCCTACGTCTTATTTTCTCTCAAATCAGGTAGGTTTTATGTCCATTATAATTTTGCTCACTCTCTAAAGCACAGCCCTGGTGCTTCACAGATACTTGATGCAGTCATTCATGTTTTTTGAAACATCACCAGGGTACAGTACAATTTTAAGAACAATTTTTCAGTTAGGATGCATTAGATCGTGTACGCGCACACACACACACACATGATCTTAAGCTGAGTTAAATAATAATGGGATTCTCTGGTTCACAAAAACCTAAGCTCAGAAGTTATAAAGATCCAGCAGGACTAGAAGGAGGTTCACACTGTGGTGAGAACTTTGGTCCTGGTGGAACCTGGTCTCAGGCTTCTCCTGCTAGCAAAGTACCTTAAGCTTTCCTCCCTTACTGGGACAAGGTAATGTCACCCAGAGAGACAGAGACAGAGCCATACAGAGGCAGAGAGGCAGAGACACAGAGAGAGATCATCCCCTTCCCTAACCAGCAGACCAGAGGAGTTTTAGTTGGGTCAACCAACTTGGGTCCCTTCCCAGTGCTGAACCAATTGCTGCTTGTACTGCTTGATCTGGGTTTGGGGAGGTGCCCACCTCTCAACCAATAACTGCCACCCAGAGGATGGGGCTTCCAAACTAGTCAAATCCTCCCTTCCCCGCCATCCCAACACCTAGAGGTGGGGAAATCTCATCTCATAGCTGGAAAATATGAATCCTGCTGAGGATCAAGGGAAGGAGAGTTGACTCTCCCATCAGGTATTCAGCTGATGCTCAGAACTGTGTGTCAGGCAGTCATCTAGACCCTGGGAACAGAGCAGAGAACAAAAGAAACAATATCCCTGCTATCAGAATGAAAAATAAACACATAAATAAGTCAGGTAGTACTATGCCTTTTTATATAAGTAATTTGAGCCTTCTTGGACTTTGATATCCATGGGGGTCCTAGAACCAGTGCCTGGGGCTACTGAGAAATGACTCTATGAGAAGAATTGCAATCACGACTTGAGAAGAATTGCACCATTACAAGAGGTTGCAGAGAAAGAGTGATGAAATACCAGATTAAGTTCAAAGCCAGAACACACAGAGAACCTGAAGGTCAGGAAGTCATGAGAGAAAGTATTTTTTTTGAAATATAACAGCAATCACATTTTATGATGGTGCAGAGGGTGAGAGGATACACCAGAGGCAGAGTGGGGAGCAGAACAGATTGACTGAAATACACTGTAAGGGGAGCTGCGGGTGAAATAGGAGAAGTCTGCTGTGCCATGTGGGTAAGCTCCTTGGCTGGGGATCGAATTCAGGTTGTCCCAGTGGGCCCTTAAGGTGGGCCATCCATTACAGTGGGCCATCACAGTGGTAGCACTGAGACTTAACCCCAAGATCGCCCAAGGAGGCCCTTAAGAGGTTAGAAAGCACCTGGGCAAGTTCCCAGGACAGTGGGTGCTCCCACTTACTTGTCCACATGGCGTGGACTCCAAACAATCTCAGGGAGAAGTTTCTATTTTCCTTAGCTGGTCAGCTTTAAAATGCAGTGGCTCTTAGCAAATTTCAACATTTTGGAGGGGTTCCCTATATTTTCTTTTTTGAGGTGAAAAATAAAACATTAGCCATATTTCTTATCTTGCACTTTAAATTTACACAACTTGATAAAAATGTGTCTATGCTGTGATCCTTTAGGGAATAACTAACTTGTGACACCCAGGGCAGTGTCTGCATCATTCCTGGCCGAAGCTCTTGTTTTCCCAGTTCCATGATGTCCCACAGGAGGGCACCAGATTCTTTTTGAACCTGTATGCAGCTGCTTTGGTTTTGTTGTTGTTGTTTTTAAGATTTTATTTATTTATTTATTTATTGTAGACCAGAGGTGTGGGGGGTGAGAGGACTCATCAGAGAGAGAGTGGGGAGCAGAACGGGCAGATTGACTGAGATACACTGCTGAGGGGAGCAGCGGGCGAGGCAGGAGAGGTCTGCTGCACCATGTGGGAAGCTCCCTGGCTGGGGATAGAATTCAGGTCGGGTGGGCTGCTGCGATGGGCTTTCCAGGTGATAGTGCCAAGACCTAAGCCTTAGGCCGCCAGGCCCTGGTCTTATCGTTGAAATTGTACCAAAACTCGTCACCAGAGGGTGCCAAAAGATTCCTTTTGAAAACCTAAAAGAATAGTTCATTTAGTTTAAATGACACCAAAAATTTATGTGATTATCATCATGAATAGGAACAATACAACAGATGAGGTCAAGTGCTAATATTTCAACATAGACCAAACCATTTGTTCTCTGTTCTATATCCTAGTACTAAGAGAACTTTTGCAGAGAAAACTTTCTGTTAATCATTAACAGATTCAATTAAAAAAAAATTAAATCCCACCTCCCTGGTAGTGACTAGCAGCCCCATCACACAGAAAGGATGGGGTTCTTGGGCTCTTCTGTAAAGAGCTCCAAGTCTCCCAATGACTGGGAAGAGAGAGCTGCATTTGTGACTTCTAGTTCCATTTCCATTTCAAGTTCACACATGAACAGAGACGAGACAGCACCAGGAGCACAGCAACAGGGCTTTGTTCAAATGTTCAAAGAAAAGTTTAAAACATAATTTTGAACAAAAATAAAAGACTGATATTAAAGTCCAAGGAGGCGCGAATCACTTATATAAAAAGGCCTAGTACTACCTGACTTATTTATGTGCTTATTTTTCATTCTGATAGGAGGGATTTTTATAAAAAAGTGTATCGAGCTAGCAAAACCCAAGTCCCTGCCCGTGTCTCCGTCTCAGGGCTGACCCTCCAGACTGGGCAGAGCCCAGGAGCCAGTGCCCCCACCCCCATTCCCACAGGTGGCGACTTCCTGGAGCTGGACAAGGGCGCAGCTGCGGGCTGCATGTTCCAATCATCTGGGTACCTAACTTTTGAGAGTAGGAAATAATGGTCATGGAGAAAAGGAATTTGGGGTCTTTCTGATGCCCCAACAGGACTGTCTGAATAGTGATAATTCTTGGAAATTGTTTTCTCAACTTATTTCACTTTCTCTCTTCTCACTTATGTAAAGACTTGGGTTAAAAACAACAATGAAGTAAGAGCCCTGAAGTCTGGAACCCAAGAATTCCAATTATGTTAAGTCAAATTGCCAAGAAGCATAGAGTAGGAGGGGGAGGAGGGAAGGGGCGATGCAGTGACCATTCTGCACTGGCATCTGCCTGACGCTAACTCATTTCACCCTCTAAAGCACTCTACCGGTGCAGGGCTTTTGCCATCATGGGCAGGTGAGCTGAGAACTAAAGATGTGACATAACTTTTTGAAGGTCACACAACTGGTAGAAGGTAGGACCTGGCATCAAACCAGATAGCTAAGAAATGCCATAATGTGTGAAATTTTAACAAAAGCGGACAACTAACCATCCATGGTGCTTGTCAAAGGGAACACCCCCCCCCCCATACAGTTTATTTGCCTTGAATGATGAAGCTGTGCCCACAAAGGATGCAGATGGAACCTAGGTTCTGCCCAGGGGAGAGGATTCCCCTCCTCTCAGGGTTGGAGGTGGTCTCCAGCTCAGAGTAGAAGTGACTCCACGCTCTGGACTGTGGCCACCTAGTAAAAACTTCCTCGGTCCCTCCAAGGTGGTAGTTTCCCTCCACTATTTATTGATATGCTGTAAAAAAGAAAAGTGCCTGTAAACAACTTGAGTGCACGGACAATCTAATTAAAGTAATTAAGGTAATAGCTTGTGAAAAAAGTAGTAAAACTAATTATTGTAGAGTAGCTAGCGTGTGGGAAGATGAAATTGCTGACATTCTTCAGGTCTAAGCTGCTCGTTTTGGCACAGTCTGCCAGTTCCCTTCCAAGGATCTGATTCCTCCCTCCCATCCTCTCCTGCTTGTCATCCCAGTGTTTTAATTTCCTTCTTGGCTACAGTCAGAGCCTGTGACTCTCCAAAGGTTCTCACACCAAATTTCTCCTTCTCATCAAGCATCTGACTTGGTTTTTAACTCAATCATGAGAATGTAGGATTTCAGCACTGAAGGAACCCGTAGAACCCCTGGGAAGTAACTCCTGTGCGGACAGTCCCACTCGATGTCTAGCCAGTCTTTGCTTGAGCAGCTCTCAGTGACAAAGAAGTGACAGCTGTGCCTGCCCTGACAGCTGTCAAAGACCTTTTTGTTTTTGTTTGTAAGTGACACTCTGTCCCTTTATGGTCCCTATTATTCATTCTATCCCATGGGCCATAGTGGATCAGAAAAATACTTCGTCTAGACTTTGAAGGCACAACTGTGTCAGCTCATGCCTGCCCAGGATCCCCAGTGTCTGCACCCCGCCTGCTAGGTGCTCTAGCCCCAGGAGCAGAGCCTAGTTGAAAGGACCCACTGTTTACCCATGAACCCCTGAAATGAAGCCTGGCACAAGGAGGACAGTCTTTGCTGGAAGGAGCAACGTTCTTCCAAATTTTTTAATGATTGCTAACTGATTTGGTGATCTCATGCACAAGTTCATTGGGTGTCCTGTAATCTAATCCACCCAGATCAGGAAATTGGAGAAGTAGGTTTCATTTATTCAGCAAATCTCAGCAGCTTCCTCTTTGCCAAGGTGTCTCAGGTAGGAGGCAAGATGGTGGACTCAATGGGCTGCCCCTTATCACCCTCACTCCCCTTGGGCTGCAGTCCCCCTCCACAAAGCACTCCAAGGGCTTCTAGCTTTTCATCTGCTTAGCCCCAGCAAGATGCCTGGGAGTCCTGGAAAGTCCTCTATCTGCTGAAGTTACCTTACCCTTTAAGATGAACATTAAATTGGAAACCCAGCATCTCAGCACAAATCTCTAGCTATTTCTGGAGAGCTTTTCTGCTAGTCTCCTCTGTGTTCAGGCTTCCTGCTTCTGCTAAAACCTCAGCCCCCACAACACTCAGGCCCTTCACATCCTTGTGCTATCACTCCAGCGTGGAAACTGCTCCAATGCTTGCATACCCCAAACTCTACCCCAAGAAAGAGTTGGAAGAAAGAGGAGCCACAGAAGAACTTTAGGGGGCAGGGCAGCTCTGAGAAAGTCCTGAGCAGGTCCAGGAAGGAGATGAGATCTGGAGCAAAGATCACCCATGGGAGCAGTCCCAGTCGCGGGCAGCCCCACTGTAGCTCCCCGCTGTGTTCAGCCTCTGGCAGGAGCAGTCCTGTGGCCTTGGTGTGAGGTATGCAGTGGGCCCCAAAATGCAGCAACTCAAGGCAGATATGAGTACACTTCTACAAGGTCACAGCACCCTCTGGTTTAGGGCAGACTTTTACATCAAGTTACAGAACAACACAGCCAATCATGTAAAACCGAATATTGGACACCCCTAAGTTTAAAACTCACTCCACCTTCCTTAACCACTACAGACTGTCTGATGGAGGTCCTTGTGGCCTGGTCCTCTTCTCTTGCCAACAAGTCCTGATAGGTGTCTAAAACAAGGCAGTTTGTCCGTAGGGATTTCATCTTTCATATCCACTTACCCATTTAAAAAACAAAGGGTAATTTCTTGGAATGAGTCACTTCCATCTTTAAAACTGACTTTTTTAGCCAATCACAGAACATTTCTGCACTGTTTCTATAGAATTTTAGATTCTTAATTGTAGGTATTCATTGATAACCGAGTGCTAGATTTACTTGGCTCTGATTTCCCTGAGTATCTCTCTCTTTTCCTGGAGCCACCTGAACTCTCCATTAAGGCAGTATTGTTCCAGGCAGTTCTTTCTTCCCACTCAGGGGTTGCCTCTTCTTGAATCATCTTCATTTATTGGAGGGAAATTCCTGACTGCCCTTAAATACTGCTCTTTGGTCACTTTCCATTTCTCCTACATTATTCTGGCTGTGAAACCAAAACCAAAAAACTAAACTCAAACAACTTAAAATAAAAACCTAGCTCGATTTCACAAGTTCCTGAGCATGCCCCCTCAACCACGATCACTTTAAAGTATTTAAGGAATCTTTCATTGTTCTGGCTTTTTCTAAGGCCGTCCTTCCATCACTGTCGACTTTAGATTTTCTCAGTTCACTTTTACCCCCCTTAGTATTGTTTCAAAGACCCCTCCCTGTTTTTATCTTCTTGTTAAGAGTGCCGGCTTTATAAATCAAGAGCTTTCTGTTTTTCCCAGGGAAACTTTGGTCCTTCTCTCTCCTGTCATTCTTCTTCATTTATTAGTTTGTCTGAGGAAGTTAATTCATTTCCTGGACACAGAGGGCTTCTGAAAATCCTCAGTTTGCCTTATTATCCAGTTTGTAAGAGTATCTGGTTCTTTTAATCTTTTTTTGAACCCTCGTCTTCTTTATAATCAACTCAAACGGCTGTGGTTCTTCCTACTTGGTTCTCCATGATTTTTACATCTCTGCTAATTAAAGTCAAGCTTCCTCTTAGCTTTCTGCCAATGGATTTTTAGGATTGACTCAAAAACAATTTTATTTTGGGCTCATAGCCTTTTTCTCTTGTGCAGAACACATGTGTGATAAACATTGATTTAAAAAGTCAGCAAATTCTTATTTTCATGAAACAACTATACTGTACTTTTGAAAAATCATTTCTAATGAGTTACAGGATATTGCTTCTACTTAGGTCACGTGGGTAGTCAGAAATAATTTTTAAACATTTTTACATGTTTTCTTTAAACAAACCTTATTTTCATTAATACTTTCTCCTTAGCCTTTAACCACCTACACTTGCTAATGCTTGTGTTGTAGGTGTTTCTTCTTATGTTTCTGGTGGAAATATTTTACTTACTATCCAATTTTAAACTTTTGCTTTTTTTTGGGGGGGGGGTTGGACAATTTTTTTCTAAACTCCTTGTGAAGTCATTCTTGGAAATTCATAATATTACAGCAACAATCTCAAAGGGCTGCTTGAATAAAGATAGCTGCCTTGGAGTTTGACACTCTGAAGTATTAAGGGGTTAAATTATGAGCTATAGCAAAGGAACAATAAGGTGTGCCAGAGAGAGAGAGCACGCCAGCATTCCTAAGTCATTTCTCTCAGATGCCTTGGAGCCCCCCACCCCACCAGCCCGCTTTTGTGGCCTACTCGTTTCCTCTGATTGTAATTCACTCTGTATTCCTTCCTGCTCCTCTGTCTTGGCTAATTGTTCTTTTCCCACGCTACAGGGTTTTAATTTCCTCAACTTATCTCCTTATCACCCCTGTCTACACTTCCTCAGTTCTTTCTGACCAGTCTCCAACTGGGCTGACTTTGGTGATACTGGCACGAATTCATTTTCCTTGTATCTTAGTTTGCCAACCCCTGAAATGGGTGTGTTATGGTTCCCTTTCCTCCAAGGCCACTGCATTAAAATCCAGATATTCTAGGACAGTCTTAGCAATAACAAACTATCGCCATGGTGAGTTCTGTGTGACATTCCCAAAGTGAAACTGCCCTGGAAGTCCAAGGCTGTATCACCCACATTCCACGCCCACCCCCACATTCCCACAAGCAGTTTTAATTCTATTTGGCCTAATTTTTAACATTGGGATCAGTAATCGATACACATTCTGACTTTCAGTGTGGCACATTTGCTAACGAGCGGTTTTCCTTGTACTCTAAAAATTGGGGTGACATTTGGAAAAAGTCTTCTAAATTCTTTTCTTTCAGAAAAAAAAAACATGTTCTTTCTACCTTGGTGATTTCAAAACACGGTGTGATCTAGGAACACCATCAAAATGGACATTTTGATTTACAATAGGGGTTTCTTTACAATAGGGTTAAGAGGGGAATCTTAAGTCTTCTAAACAGCATCTCAAGTTTTCTAAAAGTCTATTGGTGCGATTACCTTGGGGGAGTCCGACATTATATGCAGATGCGTTGACCTCAGGCTGTGAGGAGGAGGGGGAGATGCTTCTTATACTTTATTGTTGTGTTTTGTTTTGCCCTACCAGACTGGATCCCTCTTTTTTTTCCCCTAGTGCCTGGGGGTTGGGGGTGTGGCGAGTTGGCTTCTGACTGGGGAGGTGGAGTGGAGGCCTTTGTTTTAAGAGGGAGGTTCTGATTACACCTGACAGGGCTGAAACTTGATTCCCACAAAGCTTACTCTCACCTTATCTTCCTCTAGCGGTGACGATTACAGAGGAACGCGGCAGCACTTGTCATTTCCATTCAGTTTGTATACTGCTGACTATGATAACAAAAATAAAAGTTCCTTCTTTTCTTCTTAAAATCAGCTCCAGGGGGAGTTCTCCCAACTTTTTTTTTTTTTAATATATAGGTTAACACAACAAGTTTTCCTCTCAAGGCTAAATCTTAATGTTCCTGGCCGAGATTCTCACAGTTCAAAAATAATCACATTTAATAAAAAAAATCTTGCCCCAGAAAAAGATCCACATAACCTGAGCCATGGCAATAATCTTGCGGTATTCGGATTCATGTCTGTAAAAATATTTGGATACCAGATGGCGAATTGTTAGGTGCATTCACCCCAAACCAACAGTTAAAAAAAAAAAATCACATACAAAACATGGTGGGGGTGGGGGTGGGGGTGGGGAAATCATCATAAGTTTTTTTTCCAGCCCTGTTGCGTGAGTAATGGTAAGAGCAACAGCTAAAACAATAAGATCACTGTGTTAAATTCTTGATACCTTGTCAGGAATCAAGATTTCAAGAAGTGCTGAAAATATTTTCTCCCTCTGAATAACGCATACCTTCAAGTCCAACTCCCTTTGACAGCGTACCAAGTGGACATATTTTTTAAGAAACAAAATCGTTCGACTGCTGGAGGAAACACTATGGGAGGACCTATCTCCTGCACAGAACTGGATTGGGAAGGGGCCAAATTAAATACAGCCAACAGCCTAGGGCCCAGTCATTAATCTGAAATGACTTTTTCTCTGCAGCTTGATTTTGTTTTTAAGTCAATTCTATCAACTCTAATGGGTGGGGAGGCATAGGGTGAATAAACCAAAACAGGATAATAAAAAACTAAATTTTTATCTAATGTGGAATGTATGATGTTTGTGGGGGGTCGTTGTCTCTGGCCCTCTGTGATCATGCCCCGTTGGGCTCTGGCTGCCCATGTGTTGTGTTAGAGCAAACGTGCACTGTTTCCTGAAGGAAATCTGGCCCCTGCTCGTAATGGCCTCTTGCAGAGGTAGGTGTAGGCACCTGGCTTAGTAAGAGCCTTCGTTTTATGAGTGGATTTGAAGGTCTTGGGTATAGACCTGCACCTAGAAGAAATACAGAGTTTTGACATGTTAGATTCCTGCCAGACAATTTATCTTAACATCTCAGCTGCTGGATTCTCTTTGACGCCTGATTGGAGAGAATAGCATGTAGAGAAGGAACAAGGATATCACCTTTTTTAGAAAAAGAAACAACAACATTTTTTTAAAGATTTATTTATTTATGCATACAAACTGGGGTGTAGGCCAGAGGTGTGTGTGTTGGGGGGAGGGGCAGTGAGAGGACCCACCAGAGACAGAGTGGGCAGCCGAACTGGCAGATTGACTGAAATACACTGCTAAGGGGAGCAGCAAGCAAGGCAGGAGAGGTCTGCTGCGCCATGTGGGAAGATCCCTGGCCGGGGATATAATTCTTGCTGCACAGTGGCTGCGGAAGCTTCATAGGCTGAAACTTAACCTGTTGTGCCACCAGGAAGGCCTTTTTTAGACATTTTTAAACTTCATTGCTAGATCAAGTCAGATCATTAAACAACTTTGCCTTTGGTCCTCAAACTCTCTTCATTCAAAGTTGTTTTGTTAGAACATTGATGAGGAAAAAAAACTGATACCCACTCAGGGCCACTGTCTCTGGAATTTGCGTGTTCTCCTGTGTCTGCATGGGTTTCCTCCAGCTACTGCAATTTCCTCCCACCAACCAAAGATGCGCATGTCAGGTTCATGAGTGTCTAAACTGTCCTGATGTGAGTGAGTGTGGTGGGTGCGGTGTGAGTGAGTGGCCCTTCAAGGAAGGACATCCTGTCCAGGGCTGGTTCCTGCCTTGTGCCCCAGCTCATGCCTTAGGCTCCACCCACCTGAGACTCTAAAATGGAACAAACTGGCCTCCCTGGTGGCATAGGAGTTAAGATTCAGCACTACCACCACCTCAGCCTGAGTTTGATCCCCCGCCAAGGAGCTAGCCTACATGGCGCAGCAGACCTCTCCTGACTCCCCGCTGCTCCCCTCAGCAGTGTATTTCAGTAGATCCGCCTGTTCTGCTCCCAACTCTGTCTCTGGTGAATCCTCTTACCTCCCATTCCCTGGCGCTCTGGCCTACACACCAGTTCTTCTACATATAAATATATAAATTTTTAAAAATAAAATTTAAAAAATAGAATAAATTGGAAAATGAATGAATCAGTATAAGTAATTGCTTAATATTACGAGTGTTTGGATCTTCACTTAGAAGTGTGGTAATGCTTTTGTGACTAGGAATATGTCACAGGAGCTTAACTGCTCTATCAATTAGCTTCTGGCAAAGTTGATTTTGCTCCATGTTGTTTCATTTAACATTGCAGTTTTCCAAGAACCCCTGGACTTTAAGTGAGGACTAACTATGCATCATCTTGTTTCCTCAGAGAAGTGAGTTTCTGAGGACTTCACTTTGTTGATAGGCCCTAAGTGAAAGGCTCCTTGAGCAACACTATGAGACCTATTGGAAACTGCTTGTTTTATTTGTATTCATGACATCAGTGTCCAATTTAAAGTTGCATGTGAGAAACATCTTTGGTGTTCAAGTCTCCTGAACCCCTGGTATGTGTCTCACAGAATACCCTGAATCCTGTAACTGGCATGTTTCCTTCATTCTCAGTGCCAAATTTGTAGTCCCTCTTTAATGACGTACAGTTGAAATTTCTATGTATTGTAGTTATTCTTGGTTTAGTTTTTATTCTTTCTTTTTTGTTTTTCTTACATTATTTCTTGCTTCACCTTACTGTCTTTTTCTCTTTGCTCTGGCTTATTGCTTTTGTTTCAATTATATTGCATGATTTTATTAAGTGATTTCAGATGCATTTCAAGATGAGGCAGGGATTAAACAGTTATTGCTCTTGTGGCATATCCTGAGCAAACATCAACAAGTGAATATTCCTAGAGATACCCTCAAAGTCTGAATGATTACAGGGGGAAATTCAGGAATGACTTAATTACCCCAGATAGTTGCAAGTTTGATAGACAAAGACAGCTTTTTAAAAATTAATTTTACTGAAGCACAGAGGAAATTGAAGGATGTGTTTGTTGATCTCAGACTGGGGCAAGATGAGGAAACGATTTCCTGCTCGATGGGCCATCCTGCTGAGAAAACCAGAACTCCTAAAGGGTGAGGAAGGTGCCACCTGACCCTTCTCTGGAAATGGCCCTGAAAAGGGCCCATCTTGAAAGGACTGAAACCAAGGTCCACTTCATCTGGAGGGAAGGGGACTCTGCTGAGAGGGTGGAGCTGGTGTGGAATTCATTCCTGATAACGCAATGTAATGCTTTACCCCCCTTTCTATCTTATAGTATCTTTATGCTTAAATTCAAACAAGGATCAAACAAAACTAACTTGATCCTTATATCTGCCTTCAGCAATGAAATTTATTTATGAAGATAAAGACTGTCAAATAAATTCAACAATATGCCTGGCTCTGAGAATAGATGGAGTCCCTGTCCTCAGTGTAATTTCTCTTCCAACCTTTTTGTTTGTTCATGAATTCAAACAATACTTGTAGAGTATCTGAAGGGAAGACTAGCAGAATAATCATGGCAGGCACCTGAGTTATATGGGTCAGAGACAAAGCAAGCCCACCTGAGGAGGTGGCACTGAAATTGAGAACTGAAGATGAGGGGCTGGTCCAGGGACCCACAAGGGGAAAGGAGAAGGCTGAGCTGATGGAACAGTGTGTGCAAACCCTGAAGTGGAAAAGAGATGGGTGGGGCGGCTGGAGGGCCATGAGGGGGGTGTGAGTACGTGTGAGTGAGGTGACAAGGTACCCTGTGAGGTCATGCTGTAGGAAGGCATTTCCTCTTTTCCCAGATAGCCTCCTGGCCCCACCCTCCACCTCCTCCAAGTCTTTGCTCCAGCCACCTTCTCAATTAGACCAACCCTTACCACCCCATCTAAATTCTAACAGCCCCTTGCTGCAGTTAGCTCCTTTTATACCTGTCACTTTCTGACACAGTATACTATGATATTTATGCATTCTGCTTCTTATCTGTCTTCCCCTGACCCCCTTCCTAAAGTCCCAGGAAGGCAAGACTTCGTATCTGTTTTGTTTACTGCTGTATCCCCAACATTTAGAAAAGGGCCTGGCATGTAGATCAGTAATCAATAACTGTGGCATGGAATGAATTCAAAGGCACGGAATGTTTAAGCAAGGATATGACCTTATGTCTTAAATATTTTTGAAAAGAACTCAGGATGCTGAGCAAAAGGAATGTTTTAAATCTAAAAGACACCTTTCTTCGTTGTTCTACATCAACTCTGGAATCTAAAACCAAGACTTGGTTGGGAAGATGTTAAGCTGATTTCCTTTTTAAATCACCCTGGTAAAGAAAGAAGCAACATGGGCGTTACAGAGGCTTTCAGCACATGGCCAAGAGCTGCGCAAGGAAAGCTAGCGCACCATCAAGTCAGGTCAAGCCAGAGGCACACACAGCCTGCATGCATGCCCGCCAACAAAGCCCAAAATAGCTGGGATCAATTCAACGACAGGTTACAAAGGTGTGTTTGTGTCTTGATTCTCTTTGCCGAGGCTTGCTACTGCCTTGAGGAAGAAACTGTTTACTTTTCACATCAGATTTTTTTTTTTTTTAAATTTCCAGGTTTCACTCAAAAGCAAAGCAATTTGTACTGGTTAACTCTTTAAGAAGTCAATTGAAAGAAATTGCCTCAGGATGGAAGTCAATTGAAAGAAATTGCCTTGGGATGGTGCACTCAGATTCCATTAAGAGGAGATTTATTGGTTACACAGGCTTAGAAAGCCCACTCCAGGCTGATTCATTCATTTGACAAATATTTATTGAACATTTTCTATGTGCATGCCCTTGGTGGGGAGTTAAAGGCATAGGGCTTATCCAGGGTCCTTACAAAGCTTACCTTCTAGTTGAGGAAATGACATATGTGCACAAGAAGTTAAATTAAGAATCAACAAAGTAAAATGTGCCCTAAGGCAGCTGGTGAATAAGAGCCAAACAGGTGGTAGAAACCAGGAGTGCTGTAGACTCACTCCCAAATGCCAGTGGGAGTAGTTCTCACTACCTCAGACAGCCACACAGTAAAGAAAAATGTGGTGACTTTTTCAGTATGAAACATACGTGGAAAGAGCCAACTATTATGAGATTGTGTCTTTTGTACGTCAGGAGTGATAACATGTCTTTTCTTTAAGAAAGTAATCATGATGGTTTGTTTTTTTTTTTTTTTTGAGTCTTAATTTCAGCAGGGTAAAAGATTGGCAGTACTATTTTGGACGTTATTATTATTTTGAAAAAAATGTTACTGGTCCAAACTAGAAAGTGGTACTCATTGAGCAAGAAGACGGACAAGAGGGTCTCAGTGACTGAGGGGACGGAAGGGGCAGGATTCTGATGGTCTGGCTGATGCAGATGGACAGTCTACACTGGGTCCCAGTACATCTCTGTGGAGTGGAGTTTAACCGTGCTCTGAATAGAGATGGCGAGAACAAAGCTGCCAGGTGATGGCGGGGACACCTTTGTGGGGTCTCTCCCTTTGGGGGCACATCTTAGCTATTACTGGGAAATAAATTTGAAGAGTAAAATTGGGCAGATTATGGAGAACCTAGAAGGTCCAAGTAAGAAGAAAGACTTCAGAATATAGGCAGCTTTTTTTTTTTAAGATTTGCTTATTTACTTATGTGTACAAGAACTGGGGTACAGGCCAGAGGTGTGGGGGTGAGAGGTGAGAGGATTCACCAGAGACAGAGTGGGGAGCAGAACAGGTGAATTGACTGAAATACACTGCTGAGGGGAGCAGCAGGCGAGATAGGAAAGGTCTGCTGCCCCATGTGGGTGAGCTCCCTGGCAGGGAGGGGGGATTGAATTCAGGCCTTAGCGGTAGGCCTTAATGGTGGTAGCTGAGATTTAACTCCTAGGCCACCAGGAAGGCAAATGAGCAGCTTTTGAATAAGCAGTTGGAAAGTGGAAAAGCAAGGGGGAGGAGGGTTATTTTCAAAAGATTGATCTTAATGTAAATTATGGACTTTAGATGATAACGATGTGTCACCATGTGGTTTCATTGGGGGTAACAAACATACTACTCTGGTGAGGAAAATCTATAGTGAGGGGTTGTGGCTGCATGGGGCCAGGGGGCAAATGGGAACTCTGTACTTTTCACTTGATTTTTCTGTGCACCTGAAACTGCTCTAAAAAAAATGAAGCCCATTTAAAAAAAAATTAAAAGATTTATCTACCAATAATAGCTGAGCACCAAGCAGATAAGGGGTGGGGAAGAGCCTATTTTGTGAGTCTTCAAACTTTATCATTGGGATCTTTTGTAAGTAAAGGAATATAGTCACAAACTAACTTGAAAGGGGTCTGTGTAAGCAAACAAGGTGTCCAGGAGTTTAAGATTTATTAGCAAAGGATAATTCCACCTCTGGAAGGTAATGACTCTAAAGGCAGAGACCAGTCCGGAAGCAATTGCAATAGCCCAGACCCAAGAAGAGGAGGGCCCAGAACAAAATCAGGAAAGCACATGGAAAATGGGAGGAATTAGGCATTAACAGGAAGGAAAACCCCTGGCACTCAATGATAAGTGTCATCTAAGGGGAGGGGTCCATAGAGGTGACCCTAAGGTTTGGCCAGCTGGGTGAGAATTGCAGTGCAGTCCAGAAATGGGGAAATAAGGATGGAAAACTGGGGGTTGGGGGTGGTGGCAGGAAACTGGAGAGGAGCTGCCTTGGGTTGAAGGCAGCAGCTCTCTGGGGAGGTGGGAGTCACACAGCAATACTTTCTAAGTGCCAGGCACTGTGCTAGACCCAGCGTCTCCAAGGCAGCCAGTTGTGTGAATGGAATTTCTAAGTTACTTCAGATTCTAAAGAGGGTAGCATCCTCAATAGGATATTTTCAGTCCTGTGACATTTTCAGTTCTGGCCCCAAGACATCTTAGAGGAATAGAAAACAATATTATTTGCTCCAAGGATCAGAATAAAGACAGGAAGCAGAGGTTACTGGTTCCCTTTTCCGGGAGTGACCCTGAGGATGTTTACAGGAAAGATTCCTTTCTGTCTTTTGACTTGTACAGCTTTTAGGCTCGAAATAGGACCTCCATAGTAGTACTCCTCAGGGGACAGAGCAGACACAAATAGGAGATAACCAAAACTTCCCAGAGTCAAAGCAATTTTGTACATCCCTCAAAAAGAGAGGGGGGGAGAAAAAGCTGGGGCAACATGGGGAGAATCTTCTTTCACATAGGATTATATCTCAGTCCTTTCCCTTCTCTCTTCAGCCTCACCCTTCTCATTCCCCCTTCTTTCCTAAACATCCTTCCACCTACAAAACAAGAATATTAAATGAACGTGGGACAGGAAAAACCTGTATAATAAACGTTTTCCCCAAATCATAGGTTATTTTAAAAGATCAGCCATCACTGTTGTTATTATAGTTAGATCAGGCAAAATGATAGTGTTTCATAAGGACACACCCACTTTAACATGAGCTGAAGTGAGGTTTGGCCTCCCCTGGTGCTCAGTGGGGTTGTAGAGTTGGCCTCAAACACCAGGGTACAAATCCTTGCTTATCACTCCCAAGTGGGGTGACTCTGGTCAAGTTATCCAGGTTCTTCATCTGAGAAGTAGAGATAAGAACAGCACTACCTCATAGGGTTGTTGTGAGGATTACATGAGGTCACCATGGAAAGTCATTTAGCAGAGTCCTTAGAGAGGCAGAAAGTACAGTGGAGGTCTGGGTTTTGCGGGCCCTGCAGATGATGCAAGCTTGAGGCCCTCTTTAATAAAAAGGAGAAAAATTTTACTTTGCAAGTTTTATATGAACATAGGACTATGTGAACGCATTGCTAAGGCACATCACTAAGGAAGATGGGAACATCTCGGGAGGCCCTGGTAAGTGAGAAGTCCTGACGCTTAGTTTCATCCGTTTCATGGTCAATCCACTTCCGAAGAAATGTTCAAAATAGATGTTAAGCCTTGCTGTTGTTTACTTGGAAAATGTGCATGGAGCCCTTACTGTGTGCCAGGCTGCACGCTCCCACTAGGTGTTGGGTTGTTACACATCTGGTAATTCTATGCCCTAGCTAAAGAGGAGGTCATTAAATATCAAAGCAAACCAGCATCCTTATCTAAAGAATGTGGTCTGATTTGACAAACCATCCCAAAGCTAATAAATGACTGCAAAGCA
>PVIJ01000200.1:188353-349464 GCA_004024925.1 Scalopus aquaticus
CCCGCCATCTCCAGAATGCTTTTCACCTTGCCAAACTGAAACTCCCGTACTCATAGACACTAACTCTCCATTTTTCTTCCCTGGAGCCCCTAGCAACCACCAATCTACTTTCTGTCTCCATGATTTGTGCTACTTGGAGTAGTCAAATGTTCTAAGTATATTTGTATTTTAGATCTGTAAGTAATCACTTATATCATAAGTGAATTCATGTAAGTAAAAATCATAGTATTTGTCTTTTTGAACTGGCTTATTATTTAGCATAATGTCCTCAAGTTTCGTGTTGTAGCATGTGTTAGCAACTCCTTCCTTTTTAAGGCTGAGTAATATTCCATTTTGCTTATCCATTCACCCATCAGTGAACTTGGGTTGATTCCATGTTTTAGCTTTTTTGAATAAAGCTACTGTAAAAGACATGTGTCTGCAAGTGATCATTATTTTTATGCTGCTTTAGACCATTTCCATCCCCATGATCACTGATTAGAAAGTGCTTGGATTATTACATTCCTTGCTTACTTGTGAATTAAATAAAGCAGTCAAGTGCCCACAAACCAGTAATCAAACTTACATTCTTCCATATGGTTGATACCATATCTTGTTGCCAAGGACAGTGGACCAGGTTAGAACACTAATCTAGTACTTAGAAGATCTGGATCCTTAGGAGATTTGGGTGCCAACAATGCAGTGAATATTAACTACCTATGAGCTATTGAGGCAAATCCTTTTGTATTGCTGAATCTTTTCCTTGCCTGTCTTGTGTGTGATTTAGACTAGCATTTTCTTACTAGGATGATCCACTCAGTCTGTTTCTTGGAAATTCCCTCATTCCCAAGCAAACTGGTACAGTTGGTCACCCTTCCTTCAGCAAGTATTCAAATCTGACACCAGATTTATTAAAATGTCCTAGATTAAATGACACAAGGCTGCTGACCTCTCCCCCAGTTTCCCAGAAAATATCAAAAGGGGAATTCAGCAGCCAAGTCAGGCTGGGACAAAATTCCAAATGTGTAATTTTTAACAGACCTTTTGGGGGAGAGTTGATTTCAAATCTTGTTAAGGAGTCATCCCTCACAAATGTTCTAGTTAGGGAGGTTTGTATGTTAACGATTAGACAAGAACTCTTAAAATCTCAGCTGAGAGCTTAAAATATTTCCTACTTTCAATAAATAGCTTGACTTCACATGGAACCAACTGTAAAACAGGTAGGACTCTTCCCCCTTCCCAAGGCATATGTCTTATGTCATGGGAGAAAACCAAAACAAAATTTAGTAATAAGAAACCAAATTAGGGGGCCTCCCTGGTGGCGCAGCGGTTGAGCGCTGCGCTGTGGAGCTGTCCGCAGTGTGAGATGCGAGATCGACGCCCAGCCGCGGAGAATCCCACATGGTGTGGCAGACCTCTCCTGCCTCGCCCGCTGCTCCCCTCAGCAGTGTACTTCTGATCTGCCTGTTCTGCTCCCCACTCTGTCTCTGGTGAACCCTCTCGCCGCCCCACACCTCTGGCCTCTACCCCAGCTTTAAAAAAAAAAAAAAGAAACCAAATTAAACTAAGGTCCACTCTTGGTCCAACCTGCATACTAAAAAGAAAGCTCAGCCTGGAAGATGTTGAAATGTCCCTTCTCTTGCATAGGAATGTGCTGATGTGCCAGCCTAAAGCCCCAAATAAGCCCCCTTTACTGTGGAGGATGATTCAGCCAAATTCCAACTACCACCAGCAAACAGGAAGGGCTGGTATGTGAAGGCAATGAAGATTCGAGGCTCCCCTTAGCAGTATATTTCAGTAGATCCTCCTGTTCTGCTCCCTTCTCTGTCTCCGGGGAATCTTCTCACCTCCCTAACCTCTGGCCTACACCCCAGTTCTTCTACACAAAATTTTTTAAAAAGTTGAAAAAACAACTTCTAGAGTGAAACTGAGTCTTGGTTAATTTGGGCCAAAGAAGCACTTAAGTTCCTCTTTATATATTTTTAAATCGCATATTTTCAGATTATTTGAAAATTCAATCCTAGGTCCATGGGCAGTTAGAGAGCATTATTGATTTGACTGAGTAGTAGAGCTGAAAAGGAAGCCTTGGGCCTACTTGTGTCACCTTCCCCTACAAGTACATAGACATGAAAAGAAAAGACAATTCCCTCTATCAATTATTATTCCCTATAGACAATGGTTTAGTGACCTCTTTTTAAGGTCTGTCATGATAGACTCTATGTTTATAGATCATTACATTTTACAAAACCTTTCCACATGCACTTTCAAACATCATACATTAAGATAACTTGACACTATTATCCTCTTTTAATAAATGCAGACGCAGAAGCCCAGAGAAATTAGGAATCTTGCCCACATATTTGAAAACTGGCAAATGGCAGAGCTGGGCTCCAGTCTTGATCTTCTGAATCAAAATTGTGCCTCATTAAAATGCAAAATAAAATACTTTTTAAAAAATATTTCAGCATTTTTGCTAACTTTTCTCATACTGTTGATATCATCTAAAGATAATGATTAACAAGAGTTTAGAGAGTGTGTTAAAAGAGAAAAAGGTCAAAAAGTAATTTGGGTAACACCTACATTTAAAGGACCAGCAAAAGGAAGAGAAGCCAGCAAAGCGGGTCCATGTGGTGGTGAGGGAAGAGCAGAGGACCCCGTCAGCTCACTGCTGCCTGCTAAGCTCAGAGGATACTTCATCTGTAAGGATAATACTGGGAAACGACCCCCGGCTTTGGTGTTCAGGTAGCTACTGATGACCTCAGGGAGCACAATTTCACAGAACCATAGTCTTTGTCAATCCAAATAGTCACCCACATTACTGACAAACTGCCCTGGAGATTGGCTGCTTTCCCACCCCAGAGATACCTGTGAGTGGCTTCCGGAGGCCACTGTTGCACTTTTAAATAATTGATTCCCTAGTTCATTCTTAAATGTTGAATGCCTGCTGCCCACCAAGCACTGTTTTGCTAGGGATGAGAGCAATAAATAAATGTTCAAGCTCTCTGCCTTCATAAATTTACCTTCTAGTGGGGAGATATGCTTTAAACAATAAGAAGGGATGTCAAGTGGTAAGGTGTGCAATAAACAAAATTCAGCCTGGAATGATTGTGGGGAAAGAGAGGGGCTGTGACTCCTAGGAGTCAGGGTTATCTGTGATATGAACATTTTAGGAAGAGGCCATAATGAAGTGAAGAAGTAATGATGTGAATGGATAATCAGGGTAAAAGCATTTCAGGTAGAGAATACAAAGTCCCTGGAGAAGGAAAAGTGAAAGGTGGAGAATTGGAGTTGAGATTAGGAAAGGAAATGAGGAAGGAGGAGTATGACACCCCCTCTGAAACTTCTATACTTATCTTCGACTTACCATAGCTTTCAAGACATTGTATCTTGAAATACAAGATACAGACCTTGAAAGCCAGGGTTAGCTCTTTGTCACCGATATTTTTGTCCAGAACTGTAAAATTTAAATTGACATTGACTGAGATGGGAAAGTCTAGAAAAGGTTCAGATATAGGGGCAAAGATCAGGAGCGAAAGTTTTGACATATTAGGTCTTTATATGCTTCTTACACATGCAGTAGGATATACTGAGAAAGTGGTAGAAATATTGGGGTGGGGGGTTAGGGGGCAGCCCAAGCTATTAGCATATAGATAGCAAGTAAAGTCACAGACTTTAAAACGGGGTGTAGACAGAGCAAAGAGTAGGACGAGCTCCACAGCATTAGCCCTGGGCACGTTCCATTCAGAATCCAGGAAGTTGTGGCATCCAGAAAGGATTGAGATGGAGTAGCCAGTGAAGTTAAAACACTCAGAGAGAATGTTGCCTTAGAAACTAATGAGGTGAGGGTTTAAAGACTGAGGGCAGCATCAAATGTGAACAATGCTACTGAGTCCAACAAAACGAGGATTTGGCAACATTGGCCATCTTAACACTGGAGTGAGGGGAAAGTGGGAAGAAGACTTGATTGGAGTATGTTTGAGAGAAAAGGAGGTGGAGATAATAAACACAACAAATTTTCCAAGATATTTTGTCATAATGACAAAGAGATGTTGGGCTCAGACCAGCAGTCTGTGGGTCTTAATAATCTTTGTGAACTTCGCCTCTTCTCCACTTACTTTTTGGCCTGCGTCCCTAGACTCATCAGTTCCTTTTCCGTCTGGTAGTGGATTTTGGCCTTCTTCCTCTTCTCCTCTAGGGTGGCTATTACTGCCTTCTACTTTCATCCAGTCTCAGGAGCAGGCAAGCTTTCTTGTAGGCCTCAGATGCACAAACTTGAGGGCAGCAGGAAACAGCAGGTTTTTTCTTGTTACATAGCACTGGGACCTCACAATGAGGTTACGCCGTAATTTTGTGAACTGTTTTCTCTGAGACAGATGCTAAATTTATATTTTCAACTACAAATGATGCTGCAACAAACACATCCCCCCAAAATATAAAAACCCTTTCCTTGGCTCATATTTCCCTCTCTAGTTATTGCTGTAGTCCTGCACAACAAAACTTCTTGGGAAAAAGTCATCTATGCATTGTGTATCTGCAGCTGGGTAAAGCGTAGACGTGTTTGGAACAGCTGTGAGTGTGAAGGCAGAGACCTGATAAGAGAGGAGGGGCTCTTTCCAAAGTGGTGGGCACTGAGATCAAAGCCCTCTGCAAATATTTTGATAGGAGACGGCTGTGTTATAGCAAAGCAGGCCCTGACATTCTTCAGAGGAACTTTGCTCAATCCTGGTTCCTACTTTTTCTAATGTCACCTTGGTCAAGTTACTTCTTTGAGCCTCAGTTCCCTCATCTATCAAAAGGAAGTCATGAAATCTCTCTTATAAGTTTGTTGTAACAATGACCAATTAACAGAATAAATACCTGAAAGTGTGAAACAAATGCTAGGAAGTGTTGTACAGTAATATGCTCCTCTCATGAAAAAGAAAGGGGTCAGCTCCAGTCAGAATGGATCCCCCCAGACCAGAGCCTGAGCCAAAGACTTGAAGCGCGATGCTCCTGTTACTTTTGCACGTGTGATTCTGGGAGCAGGACTGGGAAATAGGAGTGAAACAGGGAGGGTGGAGAGGCGAGTATAAAGATGTGCTACTAATTTGGTCAGAACCTCCGTGACTGGTGCTTGATCCCAGGAGACCTTCTGAAATGCACCTCAGAACTGTGACTCGGAGGACTAAAGAGGGAGCATTTGCCCATCTCTTTGCATGCAAGGTCCCCCTTGGGGTATTGATTCCCCCTCTCCTTGGGTTTGCATGCACTTGAGGGCCCCAGAGGAGAAAGTGTAAGGTAAAAGGCAAGTTGAGGCAAAGCCAAATCAAGTTGTGCCTTTGAAACTTACTCAAAATGGGTTCCTGCAGCAGTTATGGGAGTAAGAGGTAGGATCGTGAAGATTGAAATGGTGCACAAGAAAGAACCTTCTATGATAGCCATGAAAATGATGACATGATGTGGCTCATGCATTATGGCAGGTTAATATAACATCTACCACCTCTTTGTAGAAAAAGAGGGTAGATGGGTGCCTGGGAAGTTTACAGGTGGACTCTTCACAAACCTGGGTCCAGAAGACAACACCTGGCTGACCTATGAAGCTCAGGAAAAATATCAAAGACAGAAATACTAGAGCATGCTTGGAAGCTGATTAAATGAATTTATGAGCAATACTACATAAACCTTTTTTCTGATATGCAACTCCAGTTGAGTTAAAGTAAGTTGTATGTGTATGTACACACAGACAATTGAAGCCAATGTTTCAGAAAACATTGCTTGCTTTACTATGTGTCATGGGCCCTGATAATTTTTTTAAATTTAATTTTTAATTAAAGTATAAAAAGATGCTAGCATATATGCTAAATGTAATAAATTGAAAATAGGCAGAAGTAGGTGCAATCAAAGCTGAAATTCTTCCTTCATACCTACCATTTTGTCAAATCCTATTTCCTAGCTCAGAGGAGTATTGAGAAGGAAGAATTAGATAATGTATCCCTTGAAAGCATTCTCTATGCATTTCCATTTGTGTGTACACCCTCATAGTTGGTTTTTGTAAATGTGATCAGACATACTTTATTGTTCTGAAACTTGGCTTTTTCTCTTTTTCTCAAAGGTATGTCAATACATTATCATCCACCTCATTTTTAAGAAAAGTGTGTAGCTTTCCATTGTGACTATACTGTAATTTACTGAAAGCATTCCTTTACTGTAGGCCCATGAGGTTGTTTCTAACATTTTTGTTGTCTCAAACAGTGCTGTAGTGACCATCTGTAGTGCTGTAGTGAGTTTTTTTGAGGAAGGGAATCTTAGAATGAACAGATAGCTACATTTTCAAAGATATTATCAGCTTGTCTTCGTAAAGGCTAGGTCAGTGCATATGCTGAATGATAGTCAATTTGTCCATCTTGGGAGGTTTATTGCTTGGTTTTAAGTCATGCTTTGTATGACCTTCCCCACTATGAAAGTATAAGCACTCACCCATTTTCCAGTTAGTACTTTCATAATTTTGTTTTGGATTTAACATAGAACTTTTAAAATTCTATTTTTTTTGAACTAGTGAGAAGTGGGGAATTAACTTATTTTTTCCAAATGGATAGTCAATTTTTCCAACATAATTTGTTAAATATTCTGTCCTTCCCCAGCATTTTAAAATGCTTCTTTTATCTTACATTCTTATATGTGGTCTCTGGTCAGGGCTTTTGCGCACTGTCTGTTACAACAGTGATTCTACATGATTTAACCAGGGCAGTTTGTTTGATAATCTGATAGGACAGTATTGCTTCTGTTGTTCAGTTTTTCTAATTTACTCAATTATTCTTGTGCATTGACTTTTGTGGACAAACTTTATAATTATTTGATATTACATTATAAATCCTATTAGAGTTTTGGTCATGATTTGCTTCAGTTTTCTATGTGAAATATTATCCCAAGTTATCTATTTAGAATAAGGTTTGAAGGAGAAGGGTAGATGTTTGAGGAGAGTGAAGGTAGAAAACAATTGTTACAGAAAGTAGAAGAGAGAGCTTATCTCTCCTGCAGAAGAAGAGACAAGCAAGAATATAAAATAGCATCCATCTAGAGTTTGGGCGATTTTATCAGTGTTGATTTCAGAACCAAGTACACATGATGGGACTAGGCGTGGCTAAGCCAAGCCTAATAAAGGAAGAGAGAAATGTAGACATCTTTATTTCTCTGTCTTACTTTCTGTAAAGATACAATAGAAATAATCGTGTTTCCTAGTCACCAAATAAGAATATATGTGAATGAGCAAAGGAGGTGAAACTTTTTGTTGTTTTTGTTTTACTGTTGTCTAAAACATCTTCATAGAGTAAAAATGTTAAGTTGTGGGTAAGAAAGCGACTTTACAACTTTGCACTGCATAAGTAATTATATGCATGAGTGAGAGAGTGAGTGTGTGTGCCTGCATGTGTGTTCTTTATCATGTTATATTTGAGGTACTTTCCTTGTGACTGAAGAGCACTTTTGGAATAAACTCCTATTTTTTGAGTGTGTATATTTTCCCCTCACTGTTTCTTTGGTACTAAGCTTTCTCAAGTGTATTCCCAGGGGGATCTAGAAATGTTGGTACATATCCACTTGGCAGCTTAGGGATTTGTTAGAGTGTGGGAAAATTCTGAGGTTGTTTTCAGGTTACAGCATCTGAATATTTCTTTGCAGGTCCAAAGAACAGTTTACTTTTACAACTGCAAAGGCACCATAGTCTTGGTCATCACTGAGAGGAGAAGTTGCTGCTATCTTTGTAGAAATATCATTGAAAATAAAATCCTGAGTTAGAAAATGGAAGACCTAAAATCCAGATGAAGTATAATGATCTACTGTTTCAAGTTGCTTATTGGTTTTCTATATTTCATTTACTTAAACAAGCAAAGTTAAATATCTACTAAGAAGGCAGTCATAACGGATATGACCACAGATCTCATAAACCAAACTTTTTACATTTACCCTCCCTGTGAACTCAGGCTTCAGCAGGTGATTCTTTGTTCCACCATGGGGGAATAACTCAGCATCTCTCCCCTGGGGGTTCCCAGACTCTTGGGATACTCCCCATTCCCATCATAACTCTCTCAGCTTGACTGCTTTGTAGGTGGGGGAAGACCCAAAGAAGTTGTAAAATTCCTAATGACACTCTGGACTCAAATACCGCAAAAAAAAAAGAGCAAATGAAGTTGTGTAAGCTGGTAGGAAATGACCTGGTCCAAAGACATCTAGTGAGCACTTTTATAGCCCCCATTGACCTTTAGAAAGTTCTCCATAACTCTCCAATACGGCAAGTTGGACTCATGCAATTTTAAATGAATTGTTCCAGTCTAGACTCTCATTGAACCAAAATGTGGTCAGATGGGTGACCACATTTTTCAAGAGTTGCAATCTCATTTTCAACTGCTCTATGTTTCATTTGTATAATCAACCACAACTTACTCCCTGAACTCTAAGGGAAGACAGTGATAATGAACACGAAGCATCAATGCAAGCTTGGCACTTAAGCACAAACAATAAAATTCACATCTCAGATTCTGACTCCTTTATACCTAGCCAGTCTACCTAGCCAGTGAATTTTACTTAAAATGTATATTTCTTACATCCCTCCTCTCTTGTCCATAGGACTGTCAATGCTTCGAACCTTCATCATCTCTCATCTGGTCCATTATAAAGCCTGTGAACTAGTATCTCCCATCTCTTGAAAATGTACATCTACTCACGGTGCTTCTCTCCTTAACATTTTCTGTGACTTATCTGCCCAAATAGTTGATCTGAATTTCTTTGAGTTCTGGCCCGTATTTGTTTCCTGTATGAGCTTCTGTTGTTCGCTTATTGGTTCTCTTTTCTCCTACCCCATGGAACTGCTGACTTGTAGTGCTGGTCCCTTTGCCCTGGGGAAAATTTCAAAATATTTAAAGAACGAGGACTGAGCAATCAGAATGAACCCCACGACCACTCAGAGCTACTGCATTAGGTCATTCTGCTGAATATCCGCTCTGGTTGCTGTTTCTAGCTCTTTGACCTTGATTCTCCTCTGAGGAACTCCTCTCTTTTTTCAGTCTTTTTAAAAAAATTAACCTTTTTAATTTTCCTCCATCATTGTTCATTTTTGTACAGTATTTGATTTCACCTCTCAGGTGTAGTCCCCATAAATCTCCCTCCACCACATCACTTGTGAACCATCACCATGGTCCCTTGTACTCTTTCCTTCCCTGTTTTGGCCCCTCTCTATCTCCCTGCCATGCTGTATGCCTTAAATCTATAGTTGCATGCAAATTTTGTCTATTTTTGTTTTTGACCCTTTGTTTGGTGTCCTCATATTCCTACTATCAGTGAAATCATTGATATTTTTCTTTTTCCTTCTGACTTATTTCACTGAGCATAATCTCTTCCAGCTCCATCCATGTTGCTGGGAATGGCATGACTTTATCTTTTTGATTGCTGAATAGTATTCCATTGTGTATATATACCACAAATTCTTGATCCAGTCATCTGTTTTGGATATTTAGGTTGTTTCCGTATCTTGGCTATTGTTAAGTAGTGCTGCAATAAACATTGGAGTGCAGGTTTCCTTTTAAATGAATGTTTTTGTGTCCGTTGGGTGATTCCTAGGGCTGGAATTGCTGGATCATATGGTAGCTCCATTTTTAGTAATTTGAGAACCCTCCACACAGCTTTCCATAGTGGTTGGACCAGTTTGCATTTCCAACTGCGGTGTAAGAAGGTTCTGAGGAACTTCTCTTTATGTGATTCACAGAGGACTAATGCTTAAGAAGGGGCTGGAGTAAAGTGTCAGTGTCATTTAGAAAAGTTTATGAACTTGAAGACCCCATGATGACCATTTCCAGTACCCATGTTGAGCCTGAAGTATTTACACAGTAGGCGCTGTTTGTAGAACCTGGAGTGACCTTTTATATTTTTTGAGATGTGCTCAAAAAAAAAAAAAGGTTCTTCATCTCTGGTTGTTTTTTAAATAGTTTTCTCCTGCTTCTGTTTCTGAAAATTTAATCAGGAAGAGACATCTCCCTCTTACACAGACCCAACAGCAGATCAGTTTTTTTTTTCCTTTCTGCTTTTATTTTAACCACTCTCAATCTTTTTAATTCTATGTTGACTGGGAAACATTATGTCCTCAACTGACATAAAAGTACAAGTTCCAGTATCTTTTCTAACAAGAAAGAAAATAACACATGCTTTTCCTCAGTTCAAATAATGGTTGGGTAACTAGTGATCATTAATCTTATTTCTTGCATCAGCCTCATTAAGAAATTGTTATGAAGTCACTGCTCAATGCAAAGCACTAAACTGGTATTGAGGGAAATTTAAGGAAGTAACTGATACAATCCCAGCTTTCCAAGAGTCGACAGTTTGCTGTGGAGATAAGATATAAACAACTGAAGTAATAACTTTCACTTAAGCCCTATATTATGTTATACTATCACATATACTGTCTTTCTGTTAAGTGAGGCTCTCTGGAGGAGTTGTTCTCCAGTTGAGCACTGGAAGGAGTTTCAACGTTGTCCCAGCAGGACATCTAGTATATGTGACGGTTAATGATAAAACAAGGCGGAGTAGAGCAGGACCTTGACCTTGATGTGGGTTCTAGAGAAGTACTTGTGTCAGACTGCAAAGAAAATTGTGCCAGGAACACAAAATTGGACTTTAGAACAGCAGTAGATCCCTGAAGGTTTTGTGAAGCATGAACTTGATATAAAGCAGCATTAAAAATGTTTATGAAGGCAGCAGCCCTCTGCCCGCCTGTGCCTATGCATGTCTCTCTTTTAGCAAACCTGTCCATTTCAGGGCAGCTTTCTGTCTGCTTGTATCTATGCAAGTGTCCTGTAGTCATCTCTCCTTTTTTTTTTTTATAATAAACCTGCCCTTTTGGATATTAAAAAAGAAAGTTAATCAGGGACTTCCTCGTGGCACAGCGGTTAAGCGCTGCGCTGTGGAGCTGTCGGCAGCTGCGATGCGTGTTTGACGCCCGGCCAGGGAGATCCCCACATGGCGTGGCAGACCTCTCCTGCCTCTCCTGCTGCTCCCCTCAGCAGTATGTTTCCATTCATCTGCCTGTTCTGCTCCCCACTCTGTCTCTGGTGAAACTTCTTGCCGCCTCATGCCTCTGGTCTGTACCCCAGCTTGTATGCATAAATAAATAAATCTTTAAAAAAAAGTTAATCAGGCACTAATAGGTAATGAGTGTGTGCTACAAGGAAACAGGCATTGTGGGAAATATCAAGGGCTCAGGAATCAAGTATTGGGTTTGAGCCTGGTTCTGGCACTTTCTAGCCCGCTGGGCTTGGACCAGTTACTGATTCTCAAGTCTCCACTTAATGAGCTATGGAAATAGAGATAATATCTTGTTCTAAGAGCTATTAGAGAATAATAGTTCACATTTATGCCTGTTTTCTCATTTAATCTTTACATCACTGTTCTATTGTGGTATACATAAATATAAAATATTTGTATAAAATATACATTATGTATAACTGTATACTTAACAATTTTAGCCATTTTTAAGTATACAGGTCAGTAGTGTAAATACATCCATTACCTCCATCCAGCCATCTCCAGAATATTTTATATTTAATCTTCCCAAAGTGAATCTCCAAATCCATTAAAAAATAGCTGTTCTCATGTCTCAGTTCCTGGCAGCCACCTTTTCTACTTTCTATCTCTATGTAGTTGACTTCTCCGGACACCTCAAATAAGTAAACCATGCTATAATTATTTTTTGTGTATGTCTACTTTATTTCACTTAAAACAAAATCCTCAAGTTTTATCCATGCTGTACCTTGTGCTAGAATTCCCCTCCCTTTCAAGACTGAGTAATATTCCACTGGATGTCTTCCATCACTGTTTTGCCATAAAAAAGGGAGTTTAGAGAACTAAACTTGTGCACAATAACATATAACTCATACGAAAACGAAGTAGGATTTGAACTGGAGCAATCTGATTCCACAGCACACTCTCCTTTCCCCTGCAGGTCTACTGTGCACCTGACACAAGGTGATCGGCAGGGTGACTATGGCAGAGAGACATTCTGTTCTTGATTATCTAGCACCATGTCCTCAGCTCATCCTGGTAACTTAATGCGTCTTTTCCTTAAAAAACTCTTTTTACAAGCTTGGTGACCACACCTGAGGGGAGAAATCCTATACTGTCAAAATATTAACAAGTATGTAAAACAATGGTAATTCATTAAAAAAAATAATAATCAAAGAATCCCTCCTCATATAAGGGCCAATAAGGGCCAAATAAGGGTCTTGCTCAAGCCAGGCCAATCAGAGAAGTTTGCTTTCTGCCTCCCACCCCAAACTGGGACTGAGACAGGAGTGACTTAATCCTTGTATCACAGAAACATTGGCGTCCTCTCTGGTGCTGTGAGATGCTGGGAAAGCAACGCTCCTAGCAGTCTTAAGTTAGCAGAGAGGTGGCAAGAGGAGGGGGGTCCTGAGCAATCATCTGACCCCCGCATTTAGACATGTCTAAAGCCAACTGCCCCCATCAAATTCCCCAACACTTGATCCAATGCATTCCTGGTTTTGGCTTTTAAGATAATAAGAATTGAATTTCTGGAGCTTGTGAGAGAATGAAACTGGACTAATTCACTAGATCAAATGACCCTCATGGGAATGAAAAAGAAGAAATGAGCAACAAGTTGTGTGGTTATGAGGAAGCAGACAGGTCAAGAGTTCTCCTGAGGTATGGATACCTGTTGACCAAGAATGATTCTATTACTGAAAAGGTGGAAGAAGTTCCTACTTGGGGTACTGTAAGAAGAGAAAGTTACTGGTACTCCCAGTAACTGGGACTCCAAGTGCTAGCTAGCTTCCAGAGGTTAAATGTGTGACATTACTATGTCTGCTAACTACTTCATCTTCTTCCAGAATTCTGAGCTCATGAAGTATGCAAGGTCTGATTGGAACAGGGTTTTTGGACTTGAACTTTATCCTCCACCCCCACTCAGTAAGCGAATATGATTTCTCCTTCCAGTAGAGTCCACTTACCAATCTGTTGATTCGTTCATGTAGCACATGCTTGCTAAGTACTTACTAGATGTCGGAGTCTGTGCTTGTTGCTGAAGTTATGGGATGAGAAAACAGACATGGTCCCTTTGCTCTAAGGACCGTGTGGCCTGGTGGAGAAAACAGAGAGGCTAAATTATCACACAAATTAATATCATGAGAAATTGTGTGAAATGCTATGAGGAAAATATTTCAAGAGGTATGTTGGGGGAATACGATTAAGGTGGAGGAAAGTAAAGGGATTAAGGACAGTTTCTCTGGGGAATAACATTTAAGCTAAGGACAGGTTGGGGTGAGAGTTTGGCATTGAAATGAAAAAAGCAAAGATGGAAACCAATGGAATTGGTCTCCTCCACAGAAAAGAAACAGTGATTCACCCTTCAGGAATGTGAGGCAGGAAGGTTTGAAATGGGTTTCTTTGAAGTGGAACTACACAGGGCCCTTGGAGCAGGGAACTGGCAAATAAATTAGGCATTGTGGGGACCCCCACCGCCTGTTGCCAGTCACCTCTCAATGACTCTGCTCATTCATTCATTCATTCATTCATTTATTTGCTCATTCAAGAAGTATTTATGGATAATTCACAGGTGGAGGGCATTACGCCAAATGACGAGAATTCAGGAACAGGAAGATAAACTCCAGTTTAGTTTTCTGCAAGAGGACAGAACAGTCGAGCCCTTCCTCAAACCACTCTGAGAGACACCTACATTTTTCCTTTCGAGAATCCTTCAGACATATACATGTGTGTATGTTTCCGAGGCCTTCTTCCTCCAGATACTCACCTCTAGCAGACCTGGAAACTTATTTCCCCGTCCTAGATGTACATCTTCTTTCCAGCAGAAGCAAAGCCCTTTTACCCACATAAAACTAAGAAAGAGATCAGAGAATGCAACATGGCAGACTGACACCAAACACGGGGAGGCTGCCCAGTCCCTCCAGATAAACATAAGGAAAGGTCATCCAAACACAGGAAGACAGCCGTCCCCTTCCCTTTCCTCTTACCCCCTCCCCTTCCTCCCCCTGGCTCCCTTCTCCCCAGAGGGTGGACCCAGCCTTTCCCAAAGTTTATTCTCAGAGCTCCAGGCTCCCACAGTGGAACGTGCTGTGGACATGGGAATACAAGAGCTTGGCCAACAGGGAAAACCAAAAATATAAACGGAGGGATTTAATAGATTCCTCTCTCTCTCTCTCTCCCAAAGTTGCAGCAGGAATGTCTGCAATTACTGCCTTTACTGTTCTCGATATATCAGCTCTTCCTGGGAGGAGGCCTGAAGGCATCTGTCAGCAAACACAGAGCAAAAGAAAAAGTGAAGCTCTCTCTTGGAATCTCAGGGCTATTGACTTGATTCACTAAACACATGCTGTAAAGGTTAGCAAACAAGTCCAGAAAGCCTTGTCTCATATATTGACAATGAATTTAACAAGTGCACAAAGAACACTAAAAAGTGCAGGAAATAATTTATAAGGCTACATTTTTTAAAAATGCACTATTGGAATTTTATAAATAACCAGGAACCCTGAACCATAAATAGGAAGTCATTCATCTTTTGTTGACATATTCTGGTCAAAACAGTGGTAAAAACATACACTTTGGTTTTTATTCTCCAGTGAAGAGAAAAAAGGTTAATATCACAGTTCAAGGAGACTAAACTAGCATTTGTGATGAAATGTTCAGTACTAGTTTGAAAACAGACAGTGTTTGAAAGCAAAGCATAATGGTGACCTTTTTCATTAGCTGTTGCTCAAACAAAGATATGTTCCAGTAATATCCGATGCTTCCTTCCTGCCAGGCCCTCCACCCAGCACAATTTAAAACACTTGTGTTACATCCAAACCAGAGCACGGCTGTGTGTGGCTGAGTTTCAGCAGCACTGTGTTTATAGTTTATTATGACTTTCTGTGTTTTTTCATGTTTTGTTTTGTTCATTTTGTTTTCATCTATGAATGGTCATGAGTTGGATTTGCAAAATTAAATATGTAAAACTGCATATAAGAGCTCACTGTGTATTTAATTACTCTCCTAATTCTCCATCTATTTTTTGTGGCAAATAACCTACTAAGCCATTGACTGTAAGACAGGAATTTATTCCATTTCTTTCTGGTAAATGTTTTTATGAATACATTTCAATACATTAAAAGCAAAAACAAATTTTAAGAACTATGTCCAAACTGTTTCATTAAAATGCTATAAATAGACACAAATCTGAGGAAAGAATGTGGGGAAGTAACAGAGATAAACTGAGAGACTGCTTTAATTAAGTAATCCTCCTGCTCTTCAAAGCTGAAGCTCCTGAGTTGGGTAGTATAACAAAAATGTTCAAAGTCAAATCACCTTTTCCACAGGACAATAAATAATGAAGAATTTTTCTACTGATTAAAGGCGTTCAATCCTTCTAGAAATGATCACCTATAATTTATATAAGCCATTTATATTTTCTACAATAGGCATAGTTTTATAATAGAAAAAAATTAATACATGTTATTTTATTTTATTTTCCAAGTCAAACTATCCAACCCTATTAAAGATACTTTTCATTAAAAAAATCATTGCATTTCTGGCAGGACTTGAGTAGACAATAATTTATTTATTTTTATTTTTTATGTAAAAGATCTGGGTGTATGCCAGAGGTGTGGGACATGAGAGGATCCACCAGAAACAGAGTGGGGAGCAGAATAGGCGGATCTACTGAAATGTACTGCTGAGGGGAGCAGCTGGCGAGGCAGGAGAGGCCTGCTGTGCCATATGTGGGTAGTCTCCTTGGCTGGTGATCGAACTCAGGCCGAAGGGGTGACTCAACCCCTAGGCCACCAGTGAGGCCCTGGGCAGACAATCATTAACAGTCTACCACATCTTTCAAACTCCCCTCTACAATGGCCTATCGAAATCAGAAAACCACTTGAAAGCCCAGGGAAGTCTTCATTTGATACTCTGACTAGGGAAAGTTTCGAGTGGGGGTTAACATTTTACACATCGCATGTTGTTTAACAACCTTTCACAAGCTGATCCTGACTTTCAGGAAATGAAAATGGCAGACTTATCCTAAAGATCCACAATCTAAAAAGGAACAGATGCTCTTTTGAGGATGCTGTCTCTGTGGTGATACTGGAAAGTCCAGATTACCTGACATACTGATAACCACGCTTTGGAGTCAGGTCTCAACAGGTCTCTCTGGGTTTAAGGGAGCCAAGTCACTGTTAAAGGCAGAGAGAGAGAAGACATAAAAATACATTTCATGGTGGGCTGCCCAAGGGGAATACAAAATGTAAAAGACATAAATAATAATAATAAAAAAATACATTTCAGTTTTTCCCCGCATCCAGACGTCTGTGCCAAGATGACTACTGTGAGTCAACGTTAATGAATCGCTCCTCCTGGAACCAAGAGGAAGTCTCTCAAAAGCAGGAGGGAACGGTTTTTCCCCCCATCAATCCAGCTTCAGAGACATTCTATTAGTAACATATGCCCTTTCCCCCAAAACAACAATGAAGTGCTGTGTGCTAACAACATTGCTTAAAAAAAAAGGCAAAATTCTGCATTCTTATAAAACTTGTTGGAAAATAGTATTTCAGACTGAACCATCAGCACAAATACACAGTTATCAAAAGTGCACACACTTCACCAGGCATCTCCAGCGCCTTCGGCTTTCTGGTCTGTTTTGGCATCTCCATTTTTGGCAAGGTCGTTCCTGTCCTTGACAGCACTAGAGTCCCCTCTTCCCCTTTGGGTACTTTCTCTCCCTTCTTTGCGGGGGCTTTTTTAGGCCTGGGTTCTGGCTTTGCAGGAGTAGGTTTAGCAGATAACCCGTTTTGTGGATTGTATCTGTGGTTCGCCCTTCGCCATGCCTCTATCTCCTTCAGCACCCACGTCAGCTCTTCTCTCCAGCATGCTGCTGGTGGTACAAAGGCGCTGGACCAGGGCTTGCAGTGGCAGGCCGGCTCTGGTTGGTCAGGGGTCATTTTCCACCTCTTCATCTTCGCCCTGCTGCTCTGTGTGTCATTTTAAAATTTTACTTTTTTATGCTTATGCAATAGTAAGCATTCTAAAGTACATATACATGATTTAAAAAGAGCTGCATGCCAATAAATCCCATGGAAGTCTATTTAGGGTGATTCAAAGCTACAGTCTACCATCACAAGAAGCATTTGGAGTTTCTGGGGCCTCCCTGGTGACCTAGGGTTAAGTTTCAGCACTATCACCTGCTCCCCTCAGCAGTATATTTCAGTCAGTCCACCTGTTCTGCTCCCCACTCTGTCTCTGGTGAATCTTGTCACCGGCCCCCCACCCACGCACACACCTCTCTCCTACACTCCAGATCTTCTATGCTAAAATTAAAAACAAACAAACAAAAACAAGATAGCTCTTCTAGAAAAGGGGTTTTATTGATTTACGTAACTGCTATTCGGAGGTAGGGCTGGCCCAGCCTGACTTGATCCAGAGGTCCGACATTTGGGTTCCAAGTCCTACTCCTGTTACATTCTCTCAGCCCTGCCCTTTTCTTTGTGTGCTGGCATCCTCAGACTAGCTCCTCTCACAGCTGCGGCAACTCCAAACCTCACAGTCACGTACCATACTGTTCAGAGGAAGAGAGAATCTGTGTCCTCGAATCCTTAACATAAGCCCCAAAGCCTGATAGGACAAGCTATGTCACCAGCCAACCACTGAACCAATTATTGGGACCAGGGCAGTGGGTAACTCTGATTAACTTCAATCAGTCAAGGACTTTCCTCACATCTGAGTGGAATCTATCCTTCTTTAATAATATTGCTGATAATGAGAAATCCCTATTTCCCCAAAGAAAATCTGGGCACTAATGGGAAAGGGGAAGAGGCAATGGACAGTGGGGACAACCAATGAGCCTCCAGCTCAGTACTTCATAGTGATCGTCATGAAGGTTAAATCATATTGGGGATACAAGACACCTTGTGGAGTGCTCAGAGCACATGTGTGCTCAGAGTTCCAGCTATTGCTGTTGGAAGGATCATTAAAGCTCTGCTCTTTTATTCTCATCAGGCAGTATACAAAATTTTAAGAATTGAATAACGTGTGATAAAAAGGTACTGAGACTTTCAAAGAAACTTGCTAGAACATATACATACAAGAGTGTTGTCACACAAAGCAGTCTCAGCACTTTTGACACTGGGAAACTTATCTATTTCAATGCTTCCTTCTCCTCCACACTTTCTCTCTTTCAAAAATTGTCGCGCAACTTGGGTCTGACCTAGCAAGGTAGACCGAGCCTCACCGCCCCAACATTCCCCCATCTCCCACCCCTTGCCCTCTCATCCAGGGTGATCCAATCAATGACCCAAGCAAGCTGCATCTCAGTCTTTACAGAAAGTTCGGTCTGTGGACACTGAGAGACTCTCTCTTCCTAAAGGATCATCAACTACCAGTAGGTAAGCTTGGAATTGCCAGCAGTCATTTCATATGGAGCCATATAGAGGAAGTCTGTCTGTTGCAAGAGAGAACAAGAAATAGAAACCTCTAAGAAAGCCCAGAAATGAAAGTTGAGAATGTCCTCCAAGCCCATGTATCAAGTATGTCTAAAGCCACCTCTGCCCTTGGATCTTTCAGTTATATGAACCACTAAATTCTTCATTATTTTAAGCGAGGCTGCTTAAAATTCTATTATTTGAACTGAAAGGGAACAGATTAATGTAACGTCTAAAATTGTTAATGCAAGCAAATTCTTTTCCACAACTTGTCATCTTTCTAGTTTGTTTCTTCAACTAAGCCTTATCAGGGCACCCAGTCTTCCACAAACTCCTCTGCTTTCTCCACGTGCATTAGTCCCCTCTTGCCTTCACCTTCCTTCCTTTGCGACTCAGAAATATGGCTCAACATTCCAAAAACTCCCTTGCCTCCGTCTGTCAAAAATTCAATCCATGGAGCCTAACTCCCCACTTTCTCTAAACCTGGATGTGAGCAGTTAAACAGCACTAGAGTAAAATCACAGAAAGGACAGATTGATTTTACTCTGTTTGTGATCAGACCTCAAATTGGTCCTCAATATGGTTTAGCAACCCTGCTACATCTCTGTGGTTGGGTTTCTGGTGTTCCCCAATGATGACATTAAACCTTTTATTACTTTCAGCTTTCACCCCCTTCCATCTCCATTGATGACCTCTGCTTCATAGACAAAACAAAACCATAAAACTAACTGCTAATATAACCCACCCACTACTAAGTCTGTCTTCTCTTAATTAAGGAGTTACCTTCCCTATTGAGGTCCTATTCATCTGAGATTTGGATCTCATCCCCTCCCACCTTGTCTGAATCCTGCACTATCAGTTTACTATCCCCTAGCCTGATCTCTAACCTCACTAGACTAGATAACTGTGGGCTTCTCCAGAGTCACTTTTTAGCTTTCTCTACCCTGCTGATGATGAGAGAGGCTGAAGTCTGTGTGAACTGCTCTGGCAGTTTCCTTGCCCTCTCCCCTCTGGTGGGGTTGGCCAATGGGAAGACCCAGCAAAAGATATGGAGAAGGGAGGAGCAAAGGATAAGCTACAGTCCTACGCTATGTAATGTTCTAATCAATGGTGAGCGACCCATATACAAAGCAGGTCCCCAAATTCCTAAGCCCTAGTGATGCTGTAGCTCTCTCAACACAGCGTTTTACTCCAGTGGCAGCCTCATTCATCTCACGCTTACCGCGACTCTTGATAGAATCATTTTCCTTTGTGCTTGATTTAATTGCATATTGTTTTGTTCATTATGGCCCTTAAGTGTACAAACCCCAGTCCTAATGTTGCACTTGCAAAATGAAAAAATTACCTAACATGCTTTTCTCCATGGGACCCCTCTGTTAAGGGATGCACAATTATATTTACTTCTCTGATTTGTATTCCTCAAAGTCTTCTTGGATTGGCTGTTTCTTTTAATCCAAGTCAGAGTCCTCTCAAGAGAACTCTCTCTCCTTCTGGGCACTGGTCATTTTTCCCACCTCCATTTAAATTTAAGATGATTATTCCTGCCTCAGGGTATCCTACAATCTTGTACGTTCCCTGTATTGTAGCTACACCATTGTAAATTGGCTCTTCCTCAAATACTCACTAGTGGTGAGTATTTCATCTGTTTCCTGCTGACTGACACTCCCCTTAGCTAATGAATTCTTCTCATCTACATATAAACATGCTCAAGTGCCCTGGCCTCACAGATCCTTAATCTTTACCTGTTATTTACTTTTGGAACACCTCCTGATCTTGTGCTCTTGTCACCAACTGGAATTGTTTCATCTCTGAAACCTTAAATTCCAGTATCTGAGCACAATCTCCTAATCTTATCAATGCATATTTTTAAATTGCGTCAAAAGCACCAAGCCTCTTGATTCTTCCACCTCACCCCCAATTTCTCAGTCTTCTTTTATTATAATTTCCTCCTGCAGGCAGGCAGCTTAAAAACAATGATCTATCCTTTCCAACTTTCTCAGTTTAATATGCTTAACTCCATTTTTTCTCATTCTTCTACATCCTTGCTTATAAAAATTCCAGTCCTGGATTAACCCCACTCACCTTCTCTACCTGAAATCTGATGGAAAGGAACATGTACTTGCATGTATTGGTGACATTCTTCTTTTAAGATCTTCAACCTCACCGCCAACCTTTTTAGGTGTTCTTAGACAATATCTTCTCTTTGCCCTCAACAACATAATTTCAAACCATCTTAAACCAAAAGAAGTATACACTTGCCATTTTATCTTTCTTACGTCTTTTCTCACCTTAATTCACTACAATATTTACCAGTCTCATGCTGAAATTGCTTTTGCCATGGTCAGCCATAAATTCCTAATATTTTAATACAATGGAAACTTTAGCCTTTGCTCTATTTGGTCTCTCAAGACATTTGACACTGCTATTGCTTTCTTTCTTGAAACTCTCTCCCACCTTGCCTTTTAGGACGATGCTATCCCTGCCCTCCTCCTCTTATCTTCTAAATGTTGACTCTTCCCTCTGAGTCCCATTCTTTTCTCTCTTCTCATCTCCCTCTTCTAATGTTCTTCTCCTGTCTCTAGGCTTTCTTATCCACTTTTAGTGACCACTAGCACAGGTAACCTATACACAGATAGTCCCTAAGTCTAGAGGTCAAAAGAGGTCAAATTTTGTTCTAAGATCTAAATCAGTATATGTAATTGTGAGACTTCTGACTATATGTCTGCCCAGTCCCCAGAATGCAACATACTACTAATTAAATGATGTTATATTTGGCTCCAGTTCTCCCTCATTATTGATTGGCACTATTTTCCATTTGCCCAGTATCTGAAGTCACCTTTGACTCCTAAAGCACAATTTCTTACTCATTTATTTGATCAGCAGGCCCTTATTGATTCTATTTCTTTTCCAACAGTTCTGAAATCCTTTATCCCCTCTATTCCTTGTGACCTCATTATTTCTTGCTTAGAATGTTATTTAAAAAAAAACAACTTCCGGCCAAACTCAATAACTCTGATCTTTTTCTATATCACCAAAATGAGTGATCATTCCAAAACAAACTTCTTATCATGTTACTTCCTTCTCAGAACACTTCAGTTACTATTCACTGTCCTGGTGGTAAAATTCAGACACACTATCTTGTTATAATAATCTCTAGTAGTAAATTCCTTTGGTTGCAAGGAACATAAAATAGCACTGGTAAGCACTAAAAGAATAAAAGAGGTCAGTTTGGTGTAACGATTTAGGAGAAGTTCATGGAATTGAAGGGAAACTTGAACAACCCGGTGCCAGAGCACTTGAACCAGGGCGGCTCTGAGATGTCAACAGCAGAAGTCCTAAGACCTTACCCAGTGCCACCACCTACCATTGTGCTGATGGCGCACTGTTTGTGTGGCCCTTCTTTCTGGGGTGGTCACTCATGGGACGCTGATTCTCAAGTTCTGCACCCTTTCCTTCTAGTTTCACATTACTCAAGAATAATATTCTGATTGGCCTCGCTTGGGAAAAAATCAATTAATTTGTAGTCTCATGGAAGGACCAATGGCACAAGTGTGACCATCAGAAGCTCCCTCTGTATATTAGACATTCTCAGCGGATGGGGGCCCCTGTGAGCTGACTACTTCACTACCTTTAATGGGTGTTCATTATTTTCCCACTTCCTTCAAATTGTATTTTATTTTCTAGGCATGGTGTATATTAAGGACTGAATGTTTGTCCCCTCAAAGTTCTCATGTGAAAGCCTCACCCCTAAGGAGACGCAAGAAAATCAATGTCTGTTCTTGAAGTTGTCTAGTCCAGGCCTTTTGTTATGTCAGCTTGAACTAACTGTGCTACTTACTCTCCCCTGGAGCAAATCATGCTCTTTCAAACTATCTTGTTTATGTGACCTATCTTTTCCACCCACTCTTCACTTAAGTTTGAATTAACTTTCCCTTCACTACACCACTCCATCCCCTTCCCTTCTGTATGTTGCAAACATTCAGTCTTCTGTTAGGAATCAACTCAAGAATTATGTCTTCCAGAAAGCCTTCCTTGATTCATCCAGATTGATTCCATATTCCTCATCTACATTTCCATAGCTTCTTAAGTTTATAACACAGTTCTCATTTTAATTCCCTGTTAATGAACTTATGAGATCTTTGAGATCAGAGGCTGTGTTTTTCTTAAATCTGCATTTGCAGAAGCAAACATAGTACCCAACTCATTGTTGAAACTCAACATAGATTTGTGGAATGAATAAATGTAACTCACATTTCATTTAGTCCCACATGAAGTCTGTATTCAATAAAACACTTTCTTCAACCCTCTTTTGCCTGGTGACACAGCTGGTTATGAATGTATGACTCTCCCTTGTGAAATTATGAATATCTGGAAAACAATTTTTACCTTTTGTTGTCATATCACCCATGACATCTTTCTCTGCCCTATTGGTACCCGTTCAGTAGACAATATATTTTTGTTAAAGAAAGAAAGAAAGAAGGAAAGAAAGAAAGAAAGAAAGAAAGAAAGAAAGAAAAGAAAGATAGAAAGAAAGAAATCCAATGCACTGTAAGCCTCATTAACAGATGCTCAATATGAAAAGAATATTTGTCTTCCTAATGATTCTTATGTGGATCAGATCTTCCCTGAAGTATTGTGTTCAGTTCTGGGCAACAACTATGAATTCCCTCCTTCAACAAATATTTATGGAGTTCCCACTTTGTGCCTAGCACCTTTCTTCTATGCTTAGGGCTTAGAAATTAAACAGAGTTAGGCTTGAATGCTACCCTAGTTTTGTTACTTACTATATACATTTGTCAGTCAGGATAGGCTAGGTTTTGCTGCAGAAACAATCCCAAAATATCAGTGGCTTCCCATATCCTAGTTTTGTTTCTTATTCATGCTACATGTCCATCATAGTCTGACTGTGGCTCTCTTCCACCTAGTCTACGTATAAGGACCCAGGATGACTCCTGGGACATGCTGGCTTTATAGCAAAGAAAGTATGGAGAGCCAGGCACAGGATTTTGAAGCTTCTGTCAGAAATGACAAATACAGAAATGTATGTCATTTGGTTGAAAGGTATGACATTTGATATGTCATTGCCACATCTGGATTCACACAGAGAGGAGCATAAAAAGGGTAAACAGTAATGTAATCTATCATATTGTGTATTCTAACCTGTTCAGGTCTCTGTTTCATCATTTAAAATAAATAATATCAGTATTAAAGATTGAAGATGCAAAATAATGCGTATAAAGTATTTGCTACAATGAAGTCTGTATGGTATCTGTTTCACTTTTAAAGTTTAAAAACCCAGATAGTCAGTAAAATAAATTATAGTTAGAATCCCCAAGCACTTCAGAATAGAGTAAATCAGTTCTCTCTTTGATTGTTTTTCTTTGAAGACCCCACTGAAACTGAGCATGTTTCCAGCACTAGCTCAATATTTTTTCCATCAAGATAAGTTTTGCCAGAATCAAGATGTTCTCTGAAGAAATAGGTTGGATAAAAATCCTGATTTACTATTCATTTCTTTCATGTTCAAGTTCTGTTTTCTAAACGAGATGATAAGCAACTGGGACAGGTTCATGTCACATACATTTTGTACCACTAGAAATTAGCACAGCTCCCAGCTCAAGGAATTTATAGGTATTGAATGTTTAGAGGTGAAATTATAGCTTTGTGTTGTCATTTCTCAATAGCCACTGACTTGGTAAGTACCATTTTGGAGATTTTTTTTTTTTTTAGTGTTTAATTTATTTGTTAAATTTACACACTATTTTATACTGAATAATGTCAAAGCAAAGGGCATGATTGTCTTATTTGGCATTTAGTTTGAGTTACCCAAATCCTGATAAGGTTGCTTCTGGATTCACCCACTAAAAATTAAGGAGAATGATAATTTACCACCTTTTCTTTACTCTTCCTGGAGTGATTAAAAGAAATCTTATAAGATAAATACATGCAATTTGCAGCGACATGGACGGAATTAGAGGGGATCATACTCAACGAAACAAGCCAGAACTAAAGAGAAAAATGTCGAATAGTTTCACTTATAACAGGACTATAGGGAAACCAAATAGGAGAGAGACACTTAAAGGGTGGGGGGAGGGGGAGGATAAGGGCACAAAATGGAGTAGAAAAGGACACAAAGGACCATGGAGATGGATCACGGGTAAATTGGTGGTGGGTTACCCAAGGGGAATACAAAATGTAAAAGATATAAATAACAATAAAAATATATATTTATATATAAAAAAAGAAATCTTATATAGAGTTAAAAATTCTTTCAACTAGGTCATTGATTCTAGGTTATTTTAATCATTTGGTAATCATGTGAGATATTAAATGCAATTTTAAAAATAATAGGCAATTGGGGGGTCTCCCTGGTGGTGCAGAGATTAAGCGCTGTGCTATGGAGCTGTCGGCAGCGGCCAAGCGAGTTCGATGCCCAGCCGGGGAGATTCCCACATGGCGTGGCAGACCTCTCCTGCCTCGCCCGCTGCTCCCTTCAGCAGTGTATTTCTGATCTGCCTGTTCTGCTCCCCACTCTGTCTCTGGTGAACCCTCTCGCCACCCCACTCCTCTGGCCTGTACCCCAGCTTGTATGTATAAATAAATAAATCTTAAAAAAAAATAACAGGCAATTGGGAATTCCAAAGTGAGACTTTTCTTCTTTAAAAACCTCATTTGAAATGAGGGACAGGAAGGATCCTCAGAAGTTACACAGGTGACACCTCCAGATTCTCTACACCCTCAGCCCTGTCAACTATGCACACTGTACCTCAGCAATTCCATCCTGTGCAGAATATCCATTATAGCATGCAATGCTTTGATAACAGCAGCAATGGTACGCAGACAAGCGTTCAAACTAATGACCACGTCTCTGGTACAAAAAACTCCCCAAAACCAGAACTTTCCACGCTTGTGATCTCATTAAACTATGCTCAGCTGCAAGAATCTTACATGGCTGGCTTTGGAATTTAAAAAAATGCTTTACTGCATATTTTCTTAAGTGTAAAAAGTGGTTGCTGGTAGCTGGTCTGTGTCTTTGCTAAACTTTTCAACTTGGTTAAATACCAGGACTAGGAGGGAAATCCCATGTCCACAAAAAGAGAGTGAATACACCCTCCTTGACTCACAGAAAGAGAAATGCTGATTTGAACTAGACTTGAGTAATTTAGCTTCACTCAGATGTTCAGTTCTAATTGCTGCCTGGGGATAAACCACACAGAGAGGGAAATCATCTTAATCAGCTCTTGGTTGTTCCTCTTCCACATGAAGCAATCCATGGCTCTCTCATCACCCAGCGAAGTATGAAAAGGCCATGGAGAAACAGAGGAGAGCACTGGTGACCCTGGAAGAGAGCAAATGACTCCCACATCCTATTGTGTCTTCTTTCTCCTCTTCATTTTTACCAACCACTAGCAAAAATAGACCATCCTTTAAACCAGTGGTTCTCAAAACTACTCAGTACCACTCGTGAACTTCATTTTTCTTTTAAAGGCAGAGTTTGGGACTTTGGGTCACGTTTACTGAATCAGACTCTCTGAGTGGGAGGGTCAGGCATCTATGTTTTTAAAGGATTCCTTGATGAGTCTCATTACCTGTCAATTCTGGAAACTATGAAAGAATTGCCAGGCTGCAGGGTACATTGGTCTCTACCATTGATAAAAGAGCTGTAACTGGGGCTTTAATCCATCTTGACAATTAAGAAATGTGGCAAGAACATGATTCCTTCCCACGTCCCTCCGGGGCTGCCTCCCACCACACATGAACCATGCTATCATGTGCAGAGGAGAACAAGGCTACACACCACAGAATATTCCAAGCAGGGACTTCAGTGATTGCATGTCTGTCCACTTCGCAGTCCTAAGTCACCACAAACCCAGGAGATTTCACAAATCCCCCAGCAATGCTTCCAAAATTCCACTTATTCCTCAGAATCGATTTTCACCCACTCTAGCTGCTCCCCATTATACTTTACACTGTACAGTAATTGCCAAAGGGCAGGTAGCCGGACCTTAGTTGATTTTATACAGAACCCTCTTTCCTTGGAGTTCTTGTAAGCATACCTATCAGGGGAAATCATTTAAAAGGAGACGCCTGCATGCACATGATTCAAATTCTAAGTTCCCAATGATAACGCAATTATGTGCAATTGCAATTCTTTAAATTCTTTCAGCTTCTTTCTTGCTGCCAGAGTGATGAATGCTATGATACATGCCTGAATCTCTGTGATGCGCTGCCATAAAGTTCTGTAACTCTTCTCACTGATGGTGTTGAGCTCAGGGTTAGCTTTAAGTGTCAGACAGTTTCCAGGGAGAGCAGCCTCTCGCACACCTCCTGCCCTGTGCCTGCCCGGGGAGATATGATAGCACAGGGGCCTCAAGTCTTTCCCAATTGTGCTGTTGTGTTTAGCAAACATCACTTTAGAAAATTACAGATTTTTGTTTTAGAAAGTGAGAAATGTGTATCACATATATCTATGTGAATATTTTATAATGAATATATATGAAGGTACGTGTGTATGGGGGTGTGTATGTGTGATATTAAGGTGCATGCATACACCAATATACTTTGAGCCACAAATTTTCTCCTGTCTTTTTGAATCTCAAAGAGCAATATTATGGCCATTTCTATATCTAGTAATTATAGCAGAGTACATTGTGATGTGTGGAGATGTGATTAACCCTTGAAATGGTTGAAATGTTTTTTATGTCACTGTTACCCATTATTCACAGTTGAGCAGTAACTCCTAGAAATTCAGGATTGATGGAGAAGGTGGCACAGGAGAATGGAAAGACGGATATATGTCTTCTTTGCTTATCCTGCCATTATTCCATCTGTAAAGTAATTTGATAGATCCATTTCACCCTCCTAGTTATGGAAGAGGAGTGGTTATGCAATATCTAGAGAATTGCACTGCATTTTACAAGAGAGAAACAAGATAAACTCTAGATAGTCTTTCTCTACTTCCTGAAACAACTTTCCTTTCTGTTCATGCCTCCAAGTTGTTTGTCTTCTTTCATTCTTTATTTCTGCTAGGAAATAAAGTTATGGAAGAGGAGTGGTTATGCAATATCTAGAGAATTGCACTGCATTTTACAAGAGAGAAACAAGATAAACTCTAGATAGTCTTTCTCTACTTCCTGAAACAACTTTCCTTTCTGTTCATGCCTCCAAGTTGTTTGTCTTCTTTCATTCTTTATTTCCATAACTCCAGGGCAAGCTCTTGGTCACTGGGGAAAATGTAATATTTAAAAATGTAAAATGAAACATAAACTTTATCTTTTTAGCCAGCAGTAAGAGTGCAATTCAGTGGCATTCAATTTCTATATGTATTGGTGAATTTCCTGAGTCCACCCAGCTCACTGTGGCTAGCCTGAGCTGCCTGTGGGAGAGACTAATAAGAGCATACAACTGAGGATAATGGAAGTCTTCAACCTTCCCATCTTCCTCTTTGGGTTTCTTAATGGTTTATTCATTTTTCAGTTTATGGGACTATTACTGTAAGAAGTCTATCTAGAAAAGACTGCGCCAGACTGGGTAGGAGATAAACAGTGCAGACCATCTCTTACACTGGTCAACAGTGAGATCGTTACTGACTTAAAAAGGCCCTAATCTGTAGCATCTTGGTGTGCTGAACATGAATATAACCCTGAAAATTTTTTATTAGCTCTCGTTTTGAAGATATTTCATATAATTCATTTTATGTTTTACCTTGTAAATGTATCCAGTAGGACTGCAACAACATCCTAAATCAGCCTAAAATGATGTAATATTGCATCACAGTGCATAATACCATCATGCACACATCATCCAGAGTTGATTGCATCATTTTCTGTTGCAATGCAATACTACTGCCTGGCGGCTGCTGAAATAAGCTGACATCAGCACTATATAAAGCCCTATTGGAAAGGTTGAGCATTGAAAATATTTCAGACTTTGTGCGAGACAGTTTAAGCTACTGTTCCATAGAACTGTTATTATTTTATCCATTTAGGCTCAATACAGAACAGTAATGCCTTGAAAGTGCATTAATAGCATGGACAATTTCTGCTCTATTTGTGGGGAAGTGACATTAGCCAACCAGAAGAAAAGTATTACTTCTCAAGTGAAGAAGGCTTATCATCTTTACTTCGGATGCAAGGTTGGTGACCAAGACAAGCCTTGGGCCCTGCATATAGGCTGTGCTACATGTACAACACAGCTTTCACAGTGGTTAAATGGCAAAAGACCATCAATGCCTTTTGCAGTCCCCGTGGTGTGGAGAGAGTCAAGCAACCACATAAAAGACTGTTACCTCTGCTTCGTTTCTCCCCTTTCTGGTGGAATAACGAAGCAAAAGATGTTGAGAATAGTCTACCCAAACATTCCATATGCATTGAGATGACCGGTTCAACAACTTGCTGCAGGGTGATGCAAAACAAGCATGGAATGCTTTTTGCCTAGTGTCTACAAACTTTCTTGGGAATGTTAGGGCAGAAAACTACAAGGAACTAGTAGAAGACATGTTGGTGCAGTATCAGAAACTTGACTGCAATATTTCTTTAAAGATCCACTTCCTTCATTCCCATCTGGATTTCTTCCCTGAAAACTGTGGTATGGTTCGTGATGAACATGGCAAACGTTTTCATCAAGATAGCATCAAGATAGGGCATCAATGGAACAAAGATATCAGGGAGAGTGGTCCACGCCAATGCTGGCTGACTACTTCTGGACACTCCCCAGAGATGTTCCTGAACATCTGTGCAAGAGGCAAGCAAAGAAATCTAAGAAATAGTCTATGACTTGATTTTTTATAGGTATTAACCGTAGGCTTATTACTATTGGCATGCATTTTGTGATGTAAACATCAATTTATTGCAGATTACAAAAAAAACTAGAGCCAAAATTAGAATGATTGTCATATTTGTGTTAAGCACAAATTGATGTGACTAATTTTAACAAAGCAGTAACATGACTTTTGTAAAAATTTGTTGACCAGTGTTATCTATCAAGAGCTCACCTGTAGGAGAAGAAAGTGGGACCAAAAGTCCTCAAATCAAATGAAATTTGAGAGAGAGAGAGAGAGAGAGAGAGAGAGAGAGAGAGAGAACAAGAGCAAAGAAGTGGAAGGAGGAGGAGGAATTAGGCTTAACTGGGTAGAGATCAGGAGATAAATAAGATTTGCAAGGAAGGAGAAGGATGGTCTTGGCAGAACCAGTAAAGAAGAGTACTTGGCATATAGTAAGTGACTTATAGCTGTTTCTTGCATGAATGAATGAAATGCAAGTGTATGGGAATGATTAGATGAATGAGGACCCGATATAAGCCAGGGTGGGAACTGAGGAAGTACAAGGGAACTATGAAAAACGGTGTCAAAAGTTGGATGTGGTCAGGCTGTGTGGTGAAAGGCTGTATCAAGATGCTATGAAACAGATTAGAGAAACTGCTAGCCAAAAAGAGCAATTTTCACTAAGTACCCATCAGAATGAATAGAAATTCCTGGAGGAAAGGACTATTGATAGAATGAAAACCCCAGTCAACCCCACTCCTTTAGAGGGCTCTTGGGGCACTGAAGTGGGAATAGGGTGGAGGTTGCTCTCAAGAGTTAAGAAAGAAATTTAGACCGAGAACAAAAGCTTAGCACACTCTTACTCAGTGTGTCACAAAATTAAGAAGCACTGGTGTACTGCCACAAGCATGGACGAAAGCCTTCCCAGGCGGTTCCTGTGGCCACAGAGCTGAGTCAGACAGTACTGTCTTCAAGGCCTCCATCCTACTTTGGAAGAGGGAAAGGTAGTTAGTGATTTTGATATGAACTGAAAGTGCTGTACTAGAGTTTTGTGCTAAATGAAATGACATAGAGTAGGAGGAGCGATTAGTGCCACCCCACAGGGGTCAGGAAAAAACCTCAGACAGATGACTTCTAAGCCTTTGAAGCATAATATAGAAGTTTGTCAGTCAGAGAAGAAATTCCAAGCAGAGGGCACAACACAAAGAAGCATGAAATTGCAAGGCAAGTAAAGTATTGCTTCATACTCTAAACAGCTGCCCACTAATCTATACTGAAAAAACTGAGACTGCTGGAGATTAACCATCTGGAAAACCTCACAGCTGTTCTCTGAGAACTACTGTCTTAAAGGAGAAACGCCAACCACTCGGAATAGCAAACCTGGCCAAAACACAATCAAAGAAGCCAGAAAGTCGGACAGTGTTGTCCAACATTCATATGAATGTCAGCTTGATTAGTAACAAGTTGTTAGTCAACTTGATTCCAACAAATGTATCTCTAAGTGGTCTAATAGGATTCCTAAGAAATGCCAGGTGATCAGTATTATTACCAGCTTATTCTCCTACGTATCAAATAGTATTTTTTTCCTAGCAGTCACATTTGTGCATTTACCCAATAAGCTTGAATTCAGTCTCAGGGAGAACTGTCATAAAGGTCTATGATGAACTGAATTAGCAACGGGAGTTTGACCATGTGGGCAGCCCACGGCTGTGGGGCTATTGAGCAGTTACTCCTATTTATTGAGAGTAGGGTTGGTCCAAAACCCATCTTTCCAGGCTGGCATGCCTACTTAGTAATTAATGTGAGGTTTTTATATGGCTTAAAATATTTTAATGTGGCCATGCCCTGAGGGTCCTCAGCCAAGTGTTTGGTTAATAAACTTAATAACTAATTAAGACACTCTCAATTTGAACCTCCATTAGGTTAATTTTTTAATGAGTTTCAGAATGTCTCTCAGGACATTTCTTCCCCAGCTGTGGTGAGAAACATACACACACACACACACACACACACACACACACACACACACACACACCCTACATGCACATAATAGGTAAGATGTTAGTCTTTAATTTGCCAGTCCTAGCTGTGTAACCTTAGCCAAAGTCACTGAAATTCTCCAAGCTGCTTTTTCCTTACCTATGAAGGAAAAGATTTGGACAAGATCTGCAAAGATCCTTCCAGTTCTTACCTTTTTTGTTGCCTACAGTTGAATAGTTATTCACAATACTTCCCTTTCAGGAGGGCAGAGGATTCTAAACTACAGAATACACTGAGTGCATGAGCATAGGTGTGTGTGTTTAAATGAATCAAATAATCTGGGTACAGTAGAATTAGGGTTGGATGTATTTTCAGTGTGCAGAAAGATACCTTGAGAGCGTTCACTAACTGATGCACAGATAAAATTTGTAGACAATTTCCAGATTACCATGGATTACCAGATGATCAAAATGTGTTTATTTTCCCCAAACTACTCAACCCCTCTGCCCCTGAGGGCTTGAATTGCTTTCTCTCCAGGAGTTACATCTTGAAGTCCCCATCAGCAGCTGATGGAGGATAACTAACGAATCTGCCTCCCTCCTGCAGGGATCTGAGGGAAAAGAAATCACCAGCCTAGCCTTTTCCCTTCTTTTCTCCCATCACCATGTCAGGCAGATCACATCATGAGAAATTTACTTTCATGGGAGAAGGGGCAAAAGATGTCAGAGAAAGGGAAAGCAAAAAAAAAAATCTATTTAATTACCTCGTGAATTGTCCTTTTCCTTCCCAGGTGGCCTTGGGGAGTGCGATCTCTAGTGTCTTCCTCTTCCATTCGAAGACAAAACACACATATACCCCATCCCCACAAACCCTAGAATAAAATGCTGAATCTGATCCCCTGGTGCCTACAAAAATAATTGTTACTTAAAAAAATAACGATTCAGTAATTTGTTTAAAATCCTAGTTCAAAACATCACTTGCTTTTACCCCGAGCAGTTAATTTAGGGGAGATGATCTGAAGACAAGCAAGGTCTGAATGGTTTCGTTGAGTTCAGCCAAATGTTGATTATCCAAATGCATGACAAATCCGCTTTGCAGTTTCTTGGTGGCATGACTCCTCAGCCTGCATAGTTAACTCATCTTTAGGAATGAGCACATGGCTTGCTGTCCAATTTGTTCAGAGCTGGCTCTTCCCAGAAAGGCAATATTATTTTATTTAAAGTTCATTGAATTCCAGAATTCTAGAAACATCCCTATTTAAATGTTAGACTAAAAACACATTCTAAAGTAAAGCAAGGGCCTCCCCGGTGGCACAGCCGTTGAGCGCTGCGCTGTGGAGCTGTCGGCAGCGGCCACGCGAGTTCGATGCCCAGCTGGGGAGAATCCCACATGGTGCGGCAGACCTCTCCTGCCTCGCCCGCTGCTCCCCTCAGCAGTGTACTTCTGATATGCCTGTTCTGCTCCCCACTCTGTCTCTGGTGAACCCTCTTGCCGCCCCACACCTCTGGCCTGTACCCCAGCTTATATGTATAGATAAAATAAAATCTTAAAAAAAATAAAATAAAGCAAAAAAGTGCACTCTGCTCCAAAGCATGGAAAACAAAGAATTGACTGTTTGGGAAAGTTCCTGCTGTGTGAAAACTGGTCGAAAACATGCCTGTTTTCGTTTTTATAATTTGCAGAGAAAGCCTTCACTAACAATAAGGGTCATAGCTATGGTTGTTAAATCCATTGGCTGGTTAATGCTAAGACTCTTCAGTCATATTTATTTAGGAAAGTTAGCTTGCCTTTTACAATGCTCAGGAGCAAGGTGACAATATTGCAAAAAGGAAATGGAGGCTCATAGAGGATGAGTTCCCAGTATAGCAAAAATGGACAATAATAGAAATAACAATGGAGTGACAATGTGACAAAGTGACAGTGGAGAATGAGAACTTGGGACTTTCTAATATATATATATATATATATTATATATATATATATTATATATATATATTATATCTTTAAAATTCTCTAAAAGTCAACCTATATCGAAGCAATTATGGTTTAATGTGATCATTTGATACCTTTACAAGATTGTCTCCATGAGATCATCTTATTCTTATTTCTTCAGTCTAGCAAGATGCTTCCCTACTCTGTACGCTCTTATGAAACTTACAGTAGCTGAATATCCAGGATGGCTTCCAGAACTCTTTTTAGGTTAAAAACTCACTCGCTGCTGATATGGTTCTAGGTCTTTTTTTTTTTTATTGATGTTTATGTTTTTTTTAATATATATTTTTATTGTTATTTATGTCTTTTACATTTTGTATTCCCCTTGGGTAGCCCACCACCAACTCACCCGCGATCCATCTCCATGGTCCCCTGTGCTCTTCTCTATTCCATCCTGTGCCCTTTTCCTTCCCTCCCTCCGTCTCCCCCCGCCCCTCATTGTCTCTCTCCTATTTGGTTTCCTTATAGTCTTGTTATAAGTGAAACCATATGGTTCTAGTTCTACCCAAACAACCAAATTTGGAATAAAAACTGAGAATTCCAGGTCTTTGGTGGTACCAGAGAACCTAAAAACCCAATAATGGAACTAATTTATAAGAAAAGAAATAGAAAACTTGCTGCTGTTCCATCACTTCTTTGTCTGCTAACACTTTCTCACTTGTGTGTTCTCTTTTGCTCTTTTCCTTCCCCTGCTTATGACTTTTGCCAGTTGGCACTCAGTGATCCTACTGGACATTAGTCTAAACCAACACTAGGGCTAAGAATACTGCCAACCCCTGCCTGTCCAAAGCTTTGAGGCAGGAAGAATCTTGCTTGTACTTCGCCAGGCTTGATTTATACACAGGTGCTGCTCTTTTGCTATGTAAAGCATGTCTGAAGTAAACTTGCAGGCATGATCCATCCAAGATTCACATTTTTGCTCTGTTACCTAACAAGGAGGAGCTCCTGGCCATTCTTCAGCATATTAGGGCAACTAAATTGACTCCCTCACAGGAGCCTCTCAAGCAAATCATTGTCCCTATATGGTATTGATGGGAAGGTAGAAATTGTGGTAAATATCCCTAAAAGCAGTTAGATTTTTCCTGCCTTCTTGGTAGGATGTTTGTAGATGTAGTCATGGCAATAAACACAGAACAGCCCGCTGGAACGTTTAAAAGCAACTTTAGAAATCCTCCTGCCCAGCAGTTTCCAAACATGGTTCATGCATATAAGAATGATGGTGGCACTTGTGAAAAAGTTCGATTCTCAGACACTAAACCAAGCCCCTCTAAGTCACAGTCTCCAGGATCAGGGCCCTAGAGCTCTATTTCAAGTAAGTGTCTCGTAGGTAGCCAGGTTTCAGAACCACTGGTAGGCCCAGCCACAGTTACCACTCGCTCTACAAGCTATTTTTGGGGGGGGGGGGGAGCGATGATGACTGAGAATGAACATAAGGGCTTCTTCGGGAAGATCAAGATCAAGGTAAAGTTAGAAAAATTAAGATTTTTAAAAAATAAACCGGTGATTTCTTTGCGCATACCTCAGTGACCTTCTCAAGCCCTGTAAAGAGCCTAAACTAAAAACAGATGGGGACTGTACAGCAAGCTGAAGCCCTGCTCCAGCTGTTGTTATTCAAATAACCTTTGCTCCTAGAGAATCGTGTGGAGTGGCTGGAGCCTGGGGTTGTCACTGGGTCATAAGCCCATTCGGCCAGAAGCCCCCTTATCTCAGGCCAGTTGTCCTTCTTCCTCTATGCTTCCTTAGTACCCCAATCACTGCCCTATCATACAGCTCACTTCTATCTTGTCACAGTGTATTAAAATAATAATTGTCTCTTTGTCTTTTTTCCACTGTAAATTCCGTCTAAAATTTTTGTTATTGTATTGCCAACATCCCTGCAGTAAAAACTCAGTATGTCCTGAATGAATAAGTTTATATTTTAGATCGTTCCAGCTTGGTTGGAATTTTCTCTGCAGTAACATTTATTTTGAACACATTTATTCTGAAAAGCAACCTGTGTCTTTACAATACCACCCCACTGAAAACATGTAACAACATTCATAGAGGTTAGGTGCACCCACCCAATTCCACCCATCATATCCAGCTTGGCTGTTTTTGTAAATAAAGTCTTACTGGAACGTAGTCATGTCCACTCATGAATGTTATCATGTATAGTTGCTTTCATGAAATAGTGAGAGAGATGGGTAGCTGCAATGGAGAGGTAAAGGTTGTATGGCTCATAAAGTCAAGAATATTTACCATTTGGTTCTTTACAGGAGGGTTTGCTACCTCTGAGTCCTGCAGACCAGGCTATGTGATGATAGACACATTGCTTAGCTTCTCTAAAGCTCAGTTTTCCTCATTCGATAAGGCTCTTGTTTAGAATAAATGGGAAAATCCTTGTAAAACTGCACATGGTAGGTTTTCTGTAAATATTAGTTATCGTATTTGTGATTTTAAAAGTTTGTCTATATTTTTGGTCCTTTTTCTGCTGTTCTTCCTCTGCTTTAAATTTAAAAAAAAAAAAAGCAAACCAGAACTTTCTTTAACTTTAGAGAAAACATTGCTATTTGAAAGAACTATGGATTCAACCACTCTTAGTGATAAACCATTCAACCCCCCAGAATAAAGACTAAAAATTTCATTTCTATGAAAAAGACCAAGGCAATATCTTTGGGAGGAGTTATCAAATATTCTTTGATATAAGGTGCTTATTTTGCAAAAGTTTCAATTGTAACAGATAGAAGTGGGGCTTGACTTCACATACATTTATCTCAAAATTTGGTCATCTTGCACATTACTCCACTGTTTCTAAAACCAAACACCCATGGCACTTCTATTAAATGTCTTGAAAAAATGTGGAGGTGGAACACTAAATACATCAAATGGCTTTTGTTGCAAGAAAGGTCTGAGTGATAAGTAAGAGACCAAGCCAAGAATCTCCAAGGGCATCTTTTCCGTAACTTATAATCGTCATTGCTGGAAAGCCAGCTGACCACTCTTGTTTAGATAAATTGCTTAAGTCCTTTAATCAGACAGATGTCCTGCAGAGGGGATTGTAGCTCATACAAAGGAGGACAGCTCTCTGATTCATCTAACATCTTATTAGTTTTTCTTTCTGATCATGAAGCTTAAGTGGAATTTCAGTTTTTCCTTTAGCATTCAGGATTTCCAAAGTCTTGGCATTGACCAAGACTTATAGGAATTTATAGTAGTAAGAATCTCCTTGATTCCTTTCAGCATTCATCTACCTTTCTGAAGAGTTACCTGCTTGGGCACTACATCTAATTGCCCAAAACAATAGGAACTCGCAGTTTTTGTCAATGTATAAATTCATCCTCTAAAAGTTGAACTTTTAGAGTAGTGTGGATTTGTATATTTGGAATGTTCATATGTTCATTAGGATCTATCCAGAATAAAGAAATGTCTTTTCACATTTCCCCTTGAATTCCAGGAGATAAGCTTGCTGTAAGCTTGTGTCTATTGAGATCTTCCAAGAAGCAGTCACCACAAAGAAACTACACACGCTCAGGATTCACTGGGGGGAAGGTTATGAAGGCTATAGGCAGAAATAGAATAGGAGTAGACAGGAAGAGACACCAGATTATGAGACAAGTCCCACATACATGAAAGAAGAGAAGGGGAAGGAGAATTGGATTGCAGCCCAACTCTGAGGAAGTCTTAGCCAGGGCAATGGCTCCTACCAGAGGAGTCTTGTGTTGGTTGGGCCAAAATGGCCCAGCTCAAGTACTCTGTGATCTTCATCATTGGCTGGGACCAAACTGGGAGACAGTGGCCGAGGAATGAATGCTAAGGGTGTATGCAAAGTACAGTAGCAGATGATTATACTCCCCGTATCCGGTTCTCTCAAAGGGAGATCTAAGCAACATATTTCCATGGCCACCACAGTCCACCCCTTGTTCCTCACAAGGTGTCTACTTCCCCATGCAAGTTCAAAGGGAAGCTCCTCTGTGGTCCCCATAATCTACTCTTCCTGAGGAGAAACTTCAAGAAAGGAAGTTAGTAAGACAAACTATCATCCTCTCTGCAGTCTTAGAGTCAAAATTGATACTCACCCTCTCTGTCCTCTGCTGTCCATTCTAAATCTCCCTCATCCTCAACCTTCACTTTGATAGGCTCTCTGGTACGTAAAATCAAATCCTTATCTCTAAGGGATATTCATATTCTTAAAGCACTGGGGTTGCTATATGTGCCTGTTCACAGTTACAGCTGAGTAACAGGTTACCAATAGATGTCCAAGTGGCTAGGTCCATGTATTCATCTCTACCCCATTGTGTAAAAGCCACTCCATATCTTCTGCTGATCAGGGTCAATTATTTCTGCCTGTTGGTCTCTGGACATAGATTATAAATTGTTCAGGTGGAAGCTGAACTTTGTAATTCAGTGAGACTTACTGTAATTCAAAATGGCACTTTATTGGTCATTCCAAAGGTTTGATGGGCTACTTCTACGGGCCATCATCCAAGAATCGATCCACTGATATTCAAGTTGTTACATAATCTCTTTCTCTTAGGTATGGGCTGGACCTACTTCTAACAAAAACAACACAGTAAAAGTAAAGGGACATCATTTCTGAGATTTGTTACCAAGAGATTGATTTCCATCTTGCTTGCCTTCTGTTATTATTATTATTTACTTACAATCCAACTGCAATGTGGTAAATTATTTTCTAGAGACGCCCGTGTATCAGGGAACTGAGGGAGGCCTCTGGCCCACAGGGATCAAGGACCTGAAGCACTCAGCCTAATATCCTCTGAGAAACTGAGTCTTCTGTACAATAACATGAGTGAATTTAGTTGCAGATCCTCCCTCAGTTGAGCCTAGAGGTGACTCTAGCTTGGTTGACAGCTTGGTTGCAGCCTGGTGAGAGACCCTGAACCCGAGGTCCTAGTCAAACCACACACAGATTTCTAACCCACAGAAACTATGAGATATGAGTTGTTTTCAGCTATTAAATCTTAAAACAATCTGTAATGCAGCAAGATAACAAATGTACATTCCTATCTTGCACCACTTTTTTTTTTCCTTCACAAAGCTATTCAGGCATTCTGCTTGCAGCTCTGTCCATTCCATCCTTGCGGGTGGCTATAATGTAACTGTTGTTCATTTTTGGCTTTTTCCATATGTAAAGTCAATCCATTCACAAGTTAAACTCAAGCTTTTTCCTTCTGTTTAAGCTGGACATACAGCTTGCATCTATAATAGATGCAAGTTTAGGAAGAGATGCTATTAGAACCATGAGGGGTGACATGGGGGGCTGCATTACCTGATCATGAAACTTACTTTGCCTTCTAGTGCTGTTTGGGTTAATCATTGATAAACCAGGTCCACCATTTAATGAACATCTCCTGGATCTCTCTGACTTTATAACTTGCTGGGTCTAAAATAACCCAACTCATGGGTTATTTGGGACCCACTGGCCAAGCATTCCATGTCTACCAGGGTTCATCAGGAGCTATTTCTCAAAGGATACATAATGTTTAGCTGCATGACCGTGTCCCAAACTCTAGGGGCCTACATTGTGATTATTCCATTTAGAACTTACCATAAAATCCACTTTTCCACCACTGACAACCCAACCAGGATAGATATGCCAGAACATATCGCCTAACCAGCCAGATTGCTTATATTGGACCTGTTATAGAGCATTTGTAATGAGACCGACTCAGGGCTGGTAGTCTCCCATGACACAGTTTTAAGGGGTGACACAATATTTCTAGGTGCAGAAGGTATAGAAACCAAATGTTTATCAGGCACAGTGTTTCCTTCTTTATACTAGAGGGTGATAGACCATTAGGCCCTGGGAACTTTACTGAAGTGGTAGATCCCTGAATTTTCATAGAGTGTATTTCGCCCCCTCTGGAATGCATGCATCTCACCAAGGTCTCCAGCACACTAACCACCTCTTGGTTTTTGGCCTGATCAACCTGATGTTATTGATGTAATTATGTTCTCATGGAATAATTAATAATGTCCTATAATTAATAACAAACATAATGTTTATAAATAATAAAGTCCAGTTCTGTTTTTCAGACGATATTGTAACAAACTGTAGCCCTGGAGCAAAACTATGATATTATTGATTCCCATGACTTTATCCATCTCCAACGTCCAAGTTTGTTGATCTCAATTATACTCGAGAACAAGGGAAATGACCTCCATTTGGATCCATGGGTCCTGTGAACCTATGGTAAACAAGGCTTCACCCAGGATCCTAAGGCTCATGCCTAACCTATCTGCTTAGTTTGTGCCCCTCAACCAGAAAATCAGTTTTTAAAGAGTCACCACATTGTAGGTCTTAGCTTCGGCTGTATTTCCAGCATGTTCAAGAATGCTTGCCACACAGTGAGTGCTCAATAACTGAATAAATCTGCTGTATTATTATTTTAATTTGCAAAGCCTTAATTATGAGTAAGCTTGAATTTCTTGTTCTACAAACCGCCTTTTCTTCATCATTACTGTTATCATTAAAAATATGATAATGGGGCCTCCCTGGTGGTGCAAGGGGTTAAGTCTCAGTACTATGAAGCTATCTGCAGCCACTGAAGCACAAGTTTGATCCCCAACCAGGGAGCTTCCCACATGGCACAGCAGACCTCTCCTGCCTTGCCTGCTGTTCCCCTCAGCAGTGTACTTCAGTAGATCTGCCTGTTCTGCTCCCCACTCTGTCTCTGATAAATCCTCTCACCACCCCCACACCTCTGGCCTACACCCCAGTTCTTGTATGCATAAATAAATAAATCTTTAAAAAATATATGATAATGATGATAATAATAATAGTAAATTTTGTTTTCTCTGTTCCTGGACAGAAGCAATTTCCATTTCAGGGCAGACAAAAGGACTGATCCAATCTCAAAAATCTGATTGCATGAGGTGAACTTGGCAGTGGATTATAGAGACCATGAATATATCCTAACCCCTGTTCCTTTAGTATTCTGTTATCAAGTCTAGAGAGGCACTTACACTACATTATATATAGTTACCTTTTTACTTGACTAGTTCTTCCCGATGATTAGATTCCTTAAAGGAGGAATTTTGTCCTTTCATCACATATAACTGGGACCTAGCACAATACCTGACAAAAAGTGGAAAATGAGTAAGTTAATTAAGTGAATGTTCATGAATAATTGAATAAAGTCAGCCTGCATGGGATAAGCAGCAACTAATGCTTCTAATTTAGGTAAAAACAGATTCCTTTTGTGCTTCACTCTAAAATGATTCCCCATAGTCAAGCACCAACATGGCAAATGTTTCAGTTGTCTAACAGGATTTGGGCCCAAACTGGACTCAGCTCTGGGCGTTTGAAAAGGCACTTTTTGGACTTTTACCCAAGGGCATTTATTATTCTGTGTGATATGTAATAAATGTCTTTAAGAATAAACATTGCTTTAAAATAGAAAAACAAAAAAGACAATGCTCTGTTGACAGACTTAAAAGTTATTTTACCATGAAAAGATTTAATCTTCTTACATATGTGTCTACATTTAGATGCATAATGGATTATATGTGTGTCCATATGTATGTAGATATACCTGCATACATATATAGTCATTACTAAAGTCTAGTTTGGCTTGGTAGAAAATACAAAAAGACAAATAGAAGTTCATTGTTCAAAGAATAGTCTGTATTTCTGCTATGGAAGATAATCATTTGGCAAATTAAGTAGACCTACTTTAATCAAATATGCCAGTGTATTCATTCAACTATTCAATTAATAGTTACTGTGTTTATTGGACAATGACAATGCCCTAGGAACTACCCTCAGCGCGTAAGATATATCAGTGAAAAGGAGGCAGAGAGAGCCTCCTATTCATGTGGAAACATAATAAACATAATAAAATTGCATGATATTTTAGGTAAATGGGAAAAAATTTGAGCAAGACAAAGTGGTTCAGGAGTGTCAGCGTATATGTGTACCTGGGGGGGAAGGGAGTGGCAGGAATGGGAAAAATCGCAGGAGTGAGGAGGTGGAAGCTTTCAAAATTAATGGGATGATCAAAGTAAACCCCAATAAGAAGTGAGATTTGGCCAAAAACTTAACGAAGGAGGGAAGAAATTCGTAAAGTAGGTAACTTTTAAAATGAATGTATCAAATATCTATAGGTCTTGCCTTCAATACAAATATTTCAATTAAATTAAGAATGTTAATGGTTATTTTCAAAATGAATATCTAAATTGAGATAGAGATAATTTTCAATATCAAAATAGTAAACAGAACTATTAATACTCATTCTTTTCTGTTTGTCAGAAAAAACCTGTTTTAAACTAAAGCTAATACAGGCAAAAATGATTAAGATAGCAAAGAAGAAAGGAAAGGTAACAGAGTAAATATTAGCAATACCCATACACTAAAGAAACTCCTAGTCTTTTGAGTAGTCAAGTTTTCTTACTATATAGCACAGACTGAGGAAATTCAAAGGATTGTAGTAATAAGAAATCATTATTTAGGGGGGTATTTGCTATTGGCCACACCAAGTTTAAGTCTTTCTTGCGAATTATTTCATATAATTCTTTCCAATAGAACTCATTTTATGAGTGAGAAAACAAAATCTTGGAGAGATTATGTAATTTACTTTAGGTTACATGTGCGATCAGGATATGATCTCAGATTTATGACTTCAGAATCCACCACCACACTCTCTATGCAAGTCTATCTCTCTGCCACATTTTACTATTGCATTTATGTCTTGGATGAGATATAAAAATGTAGGTGAGTTAAATCTTCACCAGAGCAGAGGAGAAATAAAAATTAGATTTGACAATCACATCGTACTTCTACCAGGTCCCAGAACTTAAGAAAAACATAATTTACATTGAAGTCTTGTGATTAGATATCAAAACTGTAAAGATGTATCTTAAGTGAGAACACAACAACAGCACCCCAAGATCTAGGATTGCTAACCCACCTGTTGAGAATCTGAGCCCATGGTAGCCTGGTTTTATACTTTAGAAGGCTGTACTAACGTATTTTGAGAATACATTGTAGAAAGCCAGAGAGAAAATACTGAGCAGGCAACTCATCTATTTCTAAGCTATGAAAAGAATTTCAACACAGAATACAGTGTTGCATAAGCCAGAGATGAACAAATCCTTGAGGAAGTCATGATAGGGTAATGAAAAGACCCTTGAAGATCTGAATTCTTATCCTGGCTCTTCCATTAACTCACGTGACCTTGGACAGTCATCTTACCTCTACGAACATTCCTTCCTCATGCACATGATACCATAAAGCTTACAGAATGCCAGTGAGTGTACTTCCTCTAAGGGCTAATAATTGTGTGTGTCACAAATAACTTATATGTCTCTGGAACTAGGAATTTGATTCAGAAAATGTAAAATGGGAAACCCAAGTGCTAGGGAGGCCGTCAATACCAGAAGGTAAGTTATCGCGGATTCATTAAGAATTGATAACAGACCCTGAAGAGTCTTCTTAGAATCAGTTATGGGAACCAGAGTTATGTTTAACCCAGACCCTCTCTGTTCTACACCCTGAGCCTTACTACTATGCAGATAAAAAGAAGAAAAGGTCACAGCATTAAGGGGCCCAGGTCAGGAAATGAGAGGGAGAGAAGAGTGGAGTGAAAAAGAAAGGAGAGGTAAGGAGATATTGTAAGCTCTTGAATCTGCACAATAATTACAATAGTTGGGAAATGTCAGCCCTTCTCTCTCAAGTAGAGAGGCTCAGAATCTTATGCAAAGCTCTAAGAATTCTCCAGCATAGTTTTGAGGTGTGAGAGTATTGACTTTGTTGAGAACATTTTCTGGAGTAGCCTTGGATTCAGGAGGTCCCAGAGTTTGTGCAGGCAGGAAGAAGCATAAGAAAAAGCATGCTACAAAAGGAACAGAATAGCAGGGACCACTCTCCAGTTAGTGCCTGGCATTTGAGCCTGGCTGACCCCAAGTCTAGACATGTCAGTCAATTTTCCTGTCATCCCCGACTCCCTGGCTAGCTTTGATTTAGAAGGGTCAACCCTTCCTCTCATTCCAATTGCCTGAACTTTGAGCAGGTTTTGATTTCATTTAATCAAAAACAGCTTGGCCAGAAAGAATACCACCATGTGTCTTGCTTGCTGGCTCATAAAATAGGCCAGAAGCAAAGGCATATTGCTTCTCTCTAGCCTCCCTACATCCACATACCTGCTTCTGTGCCAAGTCTGTAACAGCTGCTTGAGTTCAGAGGCACCCTGGAATTTTGGACTTTGGCTGCACAAGACCAGAGACATCTCCACACCCTCTTGGTTTTGGTGTCCCCCAATGTTTTAGTGAAATGTTCCCTGTCCCTGCAGAACTCACAAAGACCGGTCACCACCCCCCCACCTTTGAGGCAAAGGGGTTCAGAGAGTCCACGGTAGGGCTAAGGATAAAGTCACTGGCAGTTCCCAATAAAATGATGATAAGGAATTGGGTAAGAACATCCCATAGATGGATGACTGGGGTTTCTTAGGCAATAATTGAGAATTTGTTTCTTCAGATCTGAGTAGCAATTCTCCACCTTCCTTCCCAAGGCATGTCCCTAGAAAGACTTTGCTGGAAAGGGATGGTCTGAGCCTGGGCTGCCCATATTCAAGTATTAGGCCTTACTGGTTAGACAAAACTGAATCAGTGGGGTTAAAATATCCTATCCATGCAACTTATGGAGCAGGGCTAGGGCCGGGAGGGTGGCAGAGAGTCAGGAATGCTAGAGCATCTCTGCCAGGGCAGTTTATGATACAACTCACTGGAAAGTCAGACTAGCCTAGTAATGCCAAGTGGGGAACAGCAAAATCACATGGTAGCCAGCAACTAGAGGGGAAGTCAATCAAGGTGCTAGAGCCAGAGATGCAGCTTAAACAAATGACAGACAGAAGACCAAATGGAAGTGAGGCAGGGAGGCTACGTCTAGGGAGTGGTATAGTTTATTAAGATGAAACTGGCAACCTGCCATAGCCCTTCTGTGTACATTTAATATACCTTCTTAATATGCAGAAGCAAGGCCTTGAAGTGTCAGTTTCTCACTAGTCTTCCAGCACATGGGCCAACACCTGCTGGGAACAGAAGCTCTGAGACAAAGTGAGAAGGACTTGTAAGAGTCAGGGGGAAGGTAGGGCAGAGAGGCAGAGGTGGCAGCCCTGAGGAAAGAATGGCATTACAAGACAAAGACCAAGCAAAGGTATAGAAAGTACTGCCTGGTTTAGGGATCTCAAGGTCAACACAACTCACACAGGGGGCAGCTTAAGGAACTGGCCTTAGTGGAGTCTGGCAGACACCAGAAATGTGCTAGGATGGAGGATTAGGAAATACAAAGTGAAATCTTCTAGGGGAGCCTATCTGATCGGAGGTGGAGAAGTGTAAGAGATGCCCATCCCCAGGAAAAAGGGATAGGCAAGGGTGTTGTGGGGAAAGCAGATGTCAAGTTGATGGTGGGAATAAGGTGGGATTCCTTTAAGTCAACTCAAAAACTTAAAAGAAGCAAGTGAAAGGGAGCTATAGTGAGGCATCCAGGTGCATCAGGGAGAAGCATTGCTCGAAGGCACTGAAGTTCCTGGGTCTAATGTTTCTGCCGGTGAACCAAAGACCAATTCCAGACCTCCACTGACTAGTAGGACAAGAACTGTTGATGTTATTCCCAAATGGTACCTTCTCAGTCTTGAGATGGAAGGGGTAGACTTTAGATGTCTGGGTACCAATAGCTGGGTTCTCCAGAGGTCTACTCAAATTCTCAGGTCTTATTGGTGTTAATTACCCTTTGTCATTGGGTGGAGCTCACTTGCCACATTCCTTCACAGAACACTGATAGGCCTATGGATGGGCTGCCCTTGGATGAGACATCCAAATATCATTGAGGTCAGAATGTAGGTGATGTGACCTTTCTTCAAAAGGGGCAATGGGCATTCCAGGAATTGAGAGTGTAAGAGACTCCTCTTCAACACAAAGATTCCATCCCATTTGAGGAAGATTCCAACCAGAAGTTAGAGTAAGACAAGATTTGCTCTTAGAAAAATAAAAACTGATGAGGTTGCCAGAATCATAGACCCAGGAGGGAAACAGAGTCAGATGCCAGTCAGATAAAATAGGTACATGTGACAGAAAATGGGAAAAGACTAACACATAGTGCATACTTGAATGCCTACAGCCATGTCATAGTCAAACGTGGGACAATATGATAAATGGTGCTGGATTGATAGACATCCTATCTTGGTGAGGATGAGGTCAGAGCTGAGCCATATTGAACCAACACGACCAACACATGCTGGTCCTCTGTAGAAATTCCATAGATGCTTTGCCATTATATAGGGAGGGAACTTTTCCTCTCTGAGGAGTTTATTCTTTAACTAATGGTGGGTCAAGATATACTTCCTGGACTTTGGACCTGGGAACTCTGAATTTAAACATTTCATGCAGATTCTTCCATTCCAGCTGAAAGGGCATTACAGGTATTTAACTTTTTTTCTTTTAACAAATGTGTTAGTTTCCTGTTGCTGCTGTAACAAAACGCCACAAAGTTGGATGATTTAAAACAACATATTTTTATTTTCTCACAATTCTGGAGGCTGGAAGTCCAAAATCAAGGTGTTGGTGGGACCATGTTCCCCATGAAGCACTCGAAAAGAATCCTTCCTTGTCTCTTCATGGCTTCTGGTTGTTACCAGAAGTCCTTGGCATCCTTAGTTTACAACTTACATTGCTCCAACTTTGACTTATCTTTATATGGCCATCTTCCCTTTATGTAGGTCTCCGTGTCTCTTTTTCTTCTTATAAAGAGTCCAGTCATCAGATTAAGGTCTATCCTAAACCAGGATGACCTCATCTTAATGAATTATACTTTAAAGACCCTATTTCCAAATAAGGTTATATTCTGAAGTTCCAGACAGACATGCATTTGAGGGAGATAGGATACTGTTTGACCCAGTAGAACATACTAAATAAACGTGTCCTAATATTTGGTCAAATTAATATTGGAAAGAAAATCTTATGCTTTTCTTGGTCTCCTCTATTTGTTACTTATATCTCTAAAATGGACAAGTGATAAAAAGATGACTGGAATCATGGAACCATAAATCTTTGACCATCTGGCTAGCACTGCCATAGATTCTCAAGGGTCTGGGAAGAAAGGAAACATAGTAAATGAACTGCTTATCACTAGCAGGGACATTGGCTCTAAATCACTTGGGGCCCCTCATTCCTAGAGATTTGGGATGAACCACTGACACAGAATAAAAAAAGAAAAATTTTTCTTACAGATCCAGAGTCAAGACCATAATTTTCCATAGTGACAAGAGGTCACAAAGATTCTTGCAAATGAAAAATGTTGCAAGAGAAAGAGAAAGTTCATCTCTCTATAAAGAAGCAGCAAGCCCCAAAGATAAAGGTATGGACTTTGGAGTGAAGTTTGGTAAGAGTTAAATCCTGTTTTCTCACTTACTAGCTGGGTGACTTTGTACAAACTAATTAGTCTCTTTTAAGGCTCAGTTTTTTTTTCATTAAAACAATAGAGATGGTGATATCTTCTTCACAGAGATTTGTGAGAGTAAATTAGATAATCTTTGTAATGCATTTGGTACTGAGGAAGTGTTAGCTATAATCTTCACAAAGGCCTAGAACAATTGACTTAAGATGCCCATATCAGGCCTTTTATCTCTTGGATCCCAGGCTAATTTTCACTGGAACTTCATAGAGCAAGAGGTCCTCCCATGTAGGAGGCACCCCAAGAACCTCTGTTGTCAACCACCTGAGAGACAAGGTCTTCAGAGAGCACTGTATGGGTCTCTGGGTCTCTTATCATTCAGAGATTTTTAACCTAGAGGTTACAAATTGGCACTTCCCAGGACAGATTCTGACTCTCTAAGTTTTTCTTGGCCTAGATAAATTTTTTTAAATATGAAATATGTTGGCCACATTAAAAAAAAAATCCAAAGATGTTCTTTAAAAACTAAATTTGGGGCTTGAAAAATTAGGAGACCAGATAATGCTATGTTTAGTTTTTCCTATGACTAGCACATCATATACTCTATAAATAGACACTCTCTGAGAATGTGAGGAGGTAAATTGGGACTTGCGGCTGGTGACCCTACGCATGACTTCAGTGTCAGGAGCTAAGTGGTCTGGATCCTACAGGGAATCTGGCTCTCTGTTTGCCCCAATTTCTATGGTGTTAAGTTTTCGACCTCTGTTTTAATGCTTTTGTATATCACACCTGGTAATGGCCGTCGCAGCTGAATCCAACATCTCTTACCTGGCCTGCTACCAGTTCCTTGATCTAAGAAGAAAAGACTGGGGCAAGTCATCATTCAAGGCATATGCACGTGCTGGATTTCACTCAGGTGCTGTCAGGGATTCTGATAGAATTCCAGTACCATAGCCATATGTATGCAATGTCATTAGACTCTGTCATCACCCTGTGTCATATCCATTAGTTCTCTGAATCTTATGGGCATATATCATTGGACTATATCACCTGTGTCTCAATATTCCTTCAGTCACTGCAAGATTCTTGAAGTGCCTTCTAAATGGTAAAAGGATAGTTTTGCAAGGAATATAAAATGAGTCTTTGAAAATTCTTAATTCTCAAGCTGTCCCCACCCAATGACTGGATTGTGTTCTAAGAATTTGCTTGTGAGTCTAATATAAATAACCTAAAAAGTATGTTTCTATAGAAGCAAAGTTTTTGCCTCCCCCACCACACATATACACATCTGAAACAAAATGAAATAAATGTACCATAAACTATCTAAAGATTAATACTGTTAAATCTATCTTTGGGTATTTGCAGTTGGAACTCTGTTTATATAGAAAATGTATTTTTCAATATTCTTTTATTTTTTAAAGTATTGACTCTTTAGGAATTCTGAACCAAGACCAATGGTGGGAAAAGTAAATTACTGAGGGAGTTTGGGGAGCAGTGTCATTTTTCTACTCATTTGTTTGTACAAAACATTTGTTCATTTAGTATTTGTAGGATAAGTACACAATCTGTGTAGTAATTATCAAAACTCTTTATCACTTAGAATATGTGATGAATACAAAAAATGTCATGGCTTGATCAAAGTGGGTTGTCTAAAACTTAAAAATGTGAATTAAAACTATTTAGATCTAGTGGGTGTGTTGGAAAGAGTCTTAGTGAGGAGACAGATGACCTTGCTTTGAGTTCAGTCTCTGCTATTAACTTGTTGTACAACTTTGGGTAAATAGCTTACCCTCATTGAGATACAGCTTTCTTATCAGAAAGCTGAATAGGAATTAAAACAATTATCCACATTTCACAGACTTGTTTTGAAGATGAATTGAGATAATGCGTATGATAAAGCTTTGTACACCATAGAATGCTATAGAACCAAAAATAATTTAAAAGGAAACGAATGCTTTTTAAGCTCTTATTATCCCAAGCACTGTGATGGAATCACTATTAATAACTAGCCACCGATACTAATTGCAGTGGTAGCAGTAATATCCTTAAAATTGCCGCTCTAAACTTTCCTTTGTGGGATACAAATAAAGAGATCAGGGCAACACTTCTACTCAGAGCAGAAACCAATCCACCTCCTCCAACTGAAAATACTCACAGAATACCAGGCTTGTAAACATCCTGCCTTCTCATTTTAATGACAATGTTACAATGGATATGATGCTGCATCCCAGCCTACACCCCAGAGGAGGAGTCATATTGACTCATGGCACCTTGTGAATATTATGAAGAAATGTCCCATTTAAAGAGTTGCATATGGCAACTTTCAGCCAGACTTGGACTTAATATTTCCATGGGATAAGGAAGAGGAATGGCTTTGGGTCCAACTAGAACCTACTCATGGTAATATTTCATTCCTAGAATTTGAAAGGTGGTGACCTGTGTGGGTCAGATTGCCACATCTGCTCTAACAATGCACTTCGGATTGGGTGACTTAACAGAAAGTTATTTTTTCACAATCCTGGAAGCTAAAATCAAGGAGTCAGCATGGCTGATTTCTTCTAGGACCTGCAGATGCCTATCATGTCTCCCTGTCTTCACACTGTCTTCTGTCTGTGGGTATGCGTCTTACTCTCTTTTTACAAGGATACCAGTCATTTGGATTAGGGCCCACACAAATGGTCTCATTTTAATTTAAGTACCTCTTTAATGACCCTGTTTCAAATACAGCTGCATTCGGAGGTACTGAGGCACTTCACCCTATGAATCTGGAGGTGACACAGTTCGGCTCATAACACCTTGTCAGAGAAATATGTGATCTGTTTTCAAGAAATGTTCCCTGTGATCTCTATCTCCTTATCTTTTCCTCCTCCCCTCAGTCCTGCTCCACCCCCACGACCAAAACCATCTAGTCCCTTAAGTTTTCATAACACTTTAAACACTGCTCCACAAACACAGCAATTCTATTCACACCGGCAGCTCCATTTCACCTACTTAGGGAGTTCAAAAAAGGCTTGTGCAAGTTAAAATGCCAGTTTTCTGTGGAATATCTTTGAAGAGTCCTCCTAGAATCCACTGTCCCTTGCTCCATATCCTACACTCCTTTTTTTAGCCACTGAGTAAATCTGAGGTCTATCCAACCTCTTATCTACTGGCCTACTTACTTCCTTTGATTCTGGTTTCTTGGTAAGCTTGTTTTATCTTTTACTCATTTCTCCAGAATGTAAATTTCATTTTCCCTCTTGGTTCTTAGTCATAACCCAGAAGGAAATCAGTAGAAGTTGCCTTGATCTTGCTGATTCCAACTAAGAATATTGTCTTTATCTACTTGCAGGCGAGAACTAAACCATGTTTCACCTCATAGCCCAACTCTGTCTGACTCCTAAGCAAGGCAACCTATTGTCTTGACACCTGTTTGCCATTCCAAATCTGCTCTCCACCCTGAATATGCTAAGCTGCTGGTTTCAGTGATGTTACATAACAGGTGTTTCATCAGTTTTTGGGCTAGTAGCATATATGCTTATATTTGTGACCTCATAAACTATAGCACATTAGTTTCCAGATAAAATTTAATTACACTGATGAATACCCTAAGTTGAATATGCCATCAAATACAATAAGGCTGGCAAATCCATGATAATATTTTTCAAGATCTTTGGAGGAAAATGGTTTAATAGATATTTAACAGAACAGCAATACTTTAGGATAATTCACTTATTGTACTATTTTTTTCCTGTATTTTGCTTCTTCTAATTTAAGCTTTTCATTGTCAGCTATTGAAAAAGTTTCAGAATAAAATCATTTAAATCCAGTCTCTAAATAATAGGGTAATAATAGTTTTTCTGATGCTATGGAATGTAGCATCCTCTTAATGAACTTAAAAGGAGACTTTGTTGAAGCAGGTTTGTAAAACTAAATATTTTCAACTGTTACAAGCAGTCACTTCCCAATCCTCAGACACGCATGCTACAGGCAACCACCCCTATATAAATACACTGTTAGAAAGACAAACACTCATTAAAGTCTCTAGTGGCAGCATTGTTTCACAGAGTTCAGCAATATTTGTTCAGTGGGTAGATAAAGAAAGAGACTAGGAGTGTTTCCACTGGGTTCTACTCCTTCCTAAAGCCAGCCAGCCTTCTCCAAGAGAGAAAGGTAGTAATATTTGCGAGTGCTTCATCTTGCCTCAGGACAACTTTCTACTTCTAGAGTAAGCCAAGCTCTCCTTGATTCGTTGTTAAGCCTTTTTCAGGGCCATTATTCTTTAACAACTTGATAAGACCTCCAAAATAATAGGAGGTAATCTGTTGACCAAATTTTATACACACACACACACACACACACACACTCACACACATTCTCACACATATAAATTCCTCTCCAGGACAGATGGCCTGCTAGCCATCATGCTCTTTGCTGTGTTTCACTCAAGCGATTTCATTCCTCAGTTGAAAACATGTTAGTATAGCTTACATATTTATTCGTTAACAAAGAATAATTCAGGTAGGTACTCCAATCTAATTTCATAACTTACAAATATTTTAAAATCTTGATCTATCAATTAGTGTAAAAAGAACTTTGGTCTTGGTTCCTGTCTGGTTAGGCCAATGACTAACCACATGATTTCTGGGAAAGCTGGAGTTGCCTTTAAAAAATAAAGGCAAGGGCCTCCCTGGTGGCACAGGGGTTAAAGTCTCATCACCATCAAGCTATTGTCAGCCATCGCAGCATGAGTTCGAGCCCAGGCCAAGGAGCTAACCCACATGGCACAGCAGACCTGTCTCGCCTGCTGCTCCCTTCAGCAGTGTATTTCAGTATATCCTCCTATCCTGCTCCCCACTCTGTCTCTGGTGAATCCTCTCACTGCCCCCCAATCTCTGGCCTGTACCCCAATTCTTCTGTGCAAAAATAATAAATAAAATTTTTAAAAAGTAAAGGCAAATGTTGCAGATAGATGACCACTAACATTCCTCTGACTCAAAATTGTGGTATCTCTTGGAAAAAATGGAGTTAATCATCCCGCCTTGTAAGGTTTCTTGAGGATGGGGGGCCATGATGTACTCCACAATGCAGTGGCATCCTCTGAATGGAATATGCGGGTGAGGACTAGCTGTATTTGCTTTCTTATCTAGTCAGCATGTGGTGGAATAGATGAAAGAAAAACAATAGCAGAAAAAATGTTGACTCCTCCCCTTTAAAGACACAAGAAAATAATTTCAGGTCCTAGAGTTATTTATGATTCTTTCAGATAAAGGTTGGGTGAAGTCATTTAACTTGGCATGGGCTAGTATGTTGGTTACAAGCAGCTTAACAGAAAATCAGTGTCAAAACAAAGCAATATAGTTCTCTCATCTGATTAAAAAAAATCAAAGTGTTAAACTGATCTTTACAAAGGTATATCTAGTATTTGGGTGTATGTACTATCATTTTCTTTAAATGTTTTCATTTATTCATTAATTCCAAGTACTTTTCCAGGGGTTGGGGATACAACAATAAACAAAACAGGCAGAACTAATATGTCTCTACCAAATCAGTAGAGGGTAAGTGCTATGCAAAATTTAAAATAAGGTGAGGAAGATGGGGAGAATCAAGAGAGTGAAGGCTGTTTCTGTAGCGTCATTGGGGAACACATCAATTGCATGGAACATTTGAGGAGAGACTGGAAAGGAGCAAAGAGCAAATTAGATAGATATAGGGAGGAAGGGATCCTGGGAGGTGTGGAGGAATCCCTGTGTATGTAGAGGGAACAGCAATGGCAAAAGCCCTGAGACAAGAGGGCACTTGGCATATCCCAGAAACAGTAAGAAGGCCAGAGGGGCAGAGGAAGAAGAGGAGTGATTCTCCACTATCTTTTTTCTAAGAAAATTATGGTGAAACTTTGTCTTGACATCAATTTTCATTAAGTCCAACAGAAAGTTTTTATTGAACCTCTCTTGTTCTGTGCCTCAGTTTTTCGCTTGTAAAATAGGGATGAGACTAGTACCTCACTGAGTTATTGTGAGAACTAAATGACTTAGACAATGTAAGAATAATTGAGACAATGGCTAGTGCAGAGTAAACCATGGAGGGCTATTTATTATTACCGTCAACATCACATTCATCTCTTTTCAAAACAATATCAACAATTCTATTTTTTGACACATATATTTTTTTCACTGACCATTTTTAGTGGGACAGTTTCTTACATTGTTAGAACTGTAGGTAAGGTCATGATACAGGTGGTTCAAATACAGAGGCTTATGTCATAAAATGTTTAACAGAAAGAGAAAGAACATGAAAATTGGGATTTGAAATTTCATAATTTAATCTAGACATAACTATGATATATTCATAGGCTCACTTGAGTTTTTCTTTTTTCTCAGTTAGTTACCTCTCTACATGACAACGTAGAATTCTTGGATGTTTGCAATGTCTTTCACATCCACTTCCAGTATGTGGTCTGAATTGGTTCCTTGTTTCTCAATTACAACGATCATGGAATCAAGATTAATAACCTGCTTGGTGAGTTTTGCCCACTTTGGAATCTGGAGCCTTTGTATTCTTTGTGGTCTATTGGGCTCTCCTTGGTTCTTTCTAAATGCTCCTGCAGTGAGGGTCAAGGGCAGCAGCAGTGATAGGGAACCTGCCTGCCTGTAGGTCATTTCTGTCTGCTTCCATTATTTCTTTTCCCGTACAACATTTAATCAATGCCTGGCACATTGGAAGTACTCAGTAAATATTTGTGAAGTGAATAAATATAAGATAGGTTTGGTAGAAAATATTATGCTTTTCTAAACTGACTGTCGATGAAGCATGGCAGAGAGAACACCTGTCCAGTCTACCTGCTGTGGGGGTGGACTCTCACCTCCACCCAACACGTTTTCATTTTCTACGTCTTTACCACTAGGCATAGGGTATCTGGGACGAGCTCTGCATTAGGCATAAGGTTTTCACAGCCACTGCATTTTGGTACCACTAGCTATAATAAGTTGAGCAGAGTACACACACACACACACACACACTCACACAGACACACACACACACACAGACACTGCATTCTGGAAGGTTTTATTTTTATTTGTGGACCCCACAGGTCATTCACTCAGGGGAATGAAAATATTCAGTAGCAGCACCTTCTGTTCCAGACACCTAGGTAATATAATACTGCAGATCTTCACAGTCTAATTAATATAAATGCACACTGCCAAATAAAATAGTGCATGAGAACCACATGTGTCATAAGAATAGGAGTTTACGCATCATGTAATGTCAAATGGGATAAATGATTTTCGATGAAGGGAACAGGAAGGTTTCCGAATAGATGATATTCTCTATATCATGAGAAAAATAAAGAACATTTCAATAAGCAGAGTCATTAAGTGTTATTAATAAACACTGTAATTATAATATAGCAATCTTATACCCTCTGCCATATATGTCTCAATTAATCCAGAATCCAGTCAATTGTCTCTGATTTTTGGTTTGCTTGTCTGTAACTCCTTGTGCTCTAAAGCCATCATTCTGAGTCATTTTAACTAAGAAATATTTGTTGTTTAAGAAAACCAGGTTGGCTTATAAGGGCATGTGCTGGGACACTGTTATAGGTGGAAGTATTGGCCTTTGTTCCTTCTTTTCTTTACTAAACATATAGGCTACGAGGCCCAGAAACCATATTTTTATGTTCATGCTTTCTCAGTTATCATTTGTATTTATTTTCGTAAAAATGAATCACCATCTTTCTCTGAGATTGTTTTCAAATATCATATTCCTCCAGAGTGATGAAGGAGGATATGGCAGATGCTTAATATGTTTTGAAAGAAGATATAGGGGGAGTATGGGATTGAGAAACTTTCCTAAGTTCCCTTTCTAAATGCATAATTATAGCATTTTTATTCAGCTAATATTCAGTGTCTGTTATGTCTCATATAGAGGACAAGAAAGGTAGTCTTGGTAGAGTTAAGTGTTACTTAACAACTTTGCATATACTTTAACCAAGAGAAATGCTGTTTGTTTGTGTGTTTGTTTTTAATATATGTATTATGTATTTCAACATTTCAATAAGTGCTTTAATTTTGCTGGGTTCTTTCCCCTACAGAATTGCTGAGTCCCATTACTCAAGGAGCGTTTTCTGGTAAGAATCAAGGGACATGAGCTCAGTATTTACTGAACAACTTTTATGAGACAGGTATTGTACATAACAGTTGATGTTTGGGGTTTAGTTGTCTTAAAATGACAATCGAAGACAGAAAGGTGTTGCAGCTTTAAAGTCAATACAAAGTGTATTTTTGTTCTGAAAGGAAGAAGGGAGATGGGAGAAGTCGGGCAAAACAAGTTGCAGAATAGATTCTGGACTGCAAGAAATTCCAAGTGTCCACCTGAGAAATATCCACTTCAACAGCAAAGACAGAGGACCTGCTTCCTGCGAGAGGGTGGCGGCTGGTGCCACCAGCCGCTCGGGGTGGCTAACTGGTCCTGCAATGTTGGGGCCAGTCTGCAGGCCAGGGAACAGCTGACAGCCAGCACCCCGCGCGCCAGAGGCCAGCACCCGCCCCCACATGTCTCACAGAGCCGGGCCCCGCCCCACCGGTCGATATGGCCAATGGGTTGAGCTCAGGGCCGGGGCCCGTCCCGGGGGCTAGCGGGCCAATGGGCTGGGCGTAGGGCAGGCCACGCCTCCCTGGGCGAGCAGACCAATAGGATGGGCGCGGGGCCGGGCCTCTGCCTTGCGAGAGGCGGGAGGCGAGGCCGGGAGCAGAGGTGGGCGGGGCGGCCGCGGCCGGCGCGGTCGTGGCGGTAGCTGCAGGGGCGGCGGCTGCTGCTCGGCCGGGCGTCCGCGGGCCGTGGGGGATGGGGGCGGCGATCTGCAGCCCTCGGCCGCTGCTGCTGCGGCGGCGGCGGCCGTGAGGGAGGCGCGGGCGTCCGCGACCGGCACGCGGGATGGAGCGCCGCGGTGAGTGTGGGCGGCGTCGCTCGCTCGGGCCGACGCGGCGGCGTCTCTGACGGGGCTCGCTGGCGGTGGGCGCCCGCGAGTTGCCGTCCGGGGTCCGGAGGTCACGCGGCTGTCCCGAGCCGAGGCGGCTGCGGGCTGCGCGGAGGGTCGGCGGGCTCGGGCCGGGGTGGTCGCGGCTCCGGGTCCTCGGGGAGGGGTCCGGCGGGGCGAGGGCGCGACGGAGCCGGGAGGGTGAGAGCGGCCCCGAGCGCACCCCGCGGACCCCGCTGTGTGCTCGGAGTTAGGCTACGCCCCTCGGACCACCGGGGAGAGGCTGCCAGGCGGACTCTCCTCCCTTTGCTGACCTTCCTGGGCGTCCTGCAGCCCACTTCCCTCTTCTAGCCACACGTCCTCTCAGCTTGCTTGCGAAATTCCGGGGCTCCTTCCCCCCCCCCATTGGTTTGCTTCTCGGGGTCTTCACGGTTCGCTTTCTCACTCGGCATCTTTTTAGGAATTTGGTGGCGGTTCTGAAATTTCCTCTAACAAGTGCCAAGGCTGAGATAAAACAACAGACATCTCGTGTTCCGTATCAACTTTTCCTTATCACACGTCCCCTCTCTTACGTCCAGGCTGTTTATTATTTTTTTCGAGGGGAGGGGCGCGCTAAAGCTAGAAAAACACCCCCTTGCCCTTTACATCCTAGTGCCCCCCTCTGGTGCGTCTCCGCCTCTCATCCACACCCGTCCCTTCCTACCACCGCCCACCTCCGTTTCCTCTCTAGCTGTTTCTTCACCTCCACATCTGCCCCTTTCCCTAGACCTGGTCCTGTTCTTGTCCTTTGTAAAATAGGAGTGACAGCTTCTAGGAGAGCATATCCCTGTGAGTTTGTTCCCTGGTTGTCCAGGGATTTACTGAAATCTGGGGCTGGGGATTTCGGCCTTCCTTTGGCCAGAGCAGAGTAGCCCGGGACTCTCCTGTCTGTCCAGGATATTTCTTGCTTTTTCACCTCCACCCCTCTTTAGAGACAAGAGTGAGAGTCCTCCCCTCCCCCCATTCCCCCCCCCCATCTTTGACATCTTCTGTCTTACAGTTAATTGATCTTTTGGGGGTGTGAGGAAGTGTCTTGTGAAAGTTCCACTACTGCCTTGGAGCTGGAATAGCCATGGAGCTTTTTTGTTTCACATATGTCCTTTCCTTCATCCTTTTTGGGAATTTAGGTGGTCTCTAGTCAATTTGGGGGAGGGGGCTTCATCTTCAAGGAAAAAACTTTCAGAATTACTTATGAAGGAAAGAAATTCCTCACTTAGAATGAGTATAACAATCACAACAAATTATGGAAGTATTGGAGATTTGCATCTCTTTCTGTAGAGATCCCTGTAGGTAGGCAGTTTGCCAGAAGTGAGTACTTAGAAATGTTTCCTGGTTGTAGGAACTGTGCAAGTGAGGAACCCTGATGCTCAAGCTTCATTAGCTTTGTGGGACAAATAGTTATAGTTGCCTAATTTTGAGAGGAGTTCAAGAGTGAACTTGAGGGGAAAGTAAGATAGCCCTGAGTAGAAAATGTTTCATTTCCAAATTGGCAGGAGCTAGAACTTTGCCTGAGATGAAGAAAGCACCATTTTGCAAATTTGTGGTGGCTGGTCATTCATTCCATGTTTGCCCACCTCCCTAAAATAAAACATCCACCTCTAAATTATCAGCTTCTTCACTTTCCAGCTGTAAAAACTCTTGACCTAGGAATGTGGGCTTCTGCAACCTCTGCTATTGCCCCAGGGGTTAGTACTATGTTGAACAAAGCCCAGGCTCAAAAGACATCCTGGAAGGATTTGCATTTCTGTGTCATTGGCCATTCATTCAGCAATCACTCAGAAAATTTAATGCGATCCCACTTCGTGTTAGACAAAGTCCTGTAGACCTCCTGGGTAGAAATAGAAAATTCAGAATAAATAGAACTCAAGAGAAGCATGTTGAATGTCCTACGGGAGGGTAGAGGATGATTTATTTTCAGTGGAAGGTAGGGGAAGGCTTCTTGGAAGAAGTCAATTTTTGTGTGACATTGAAGGTAGAGTGATTTTGATAAGCTCAGAGAGACCTTTCTGGGAAGAATTGCTGATTGTTTTTAATTCATATTAGGATGTGGTCAGCTTCCAGGATTCTGTTTTGAAGGCTGTTTTGTTTGTTTTTAATTTCCCACCACACCTCCGATATGAAGTGGCTCCAATAGTGATTGAGCCACAACACATAAAGACACAGTCATGTGTAAAGAAACAAAGAAATTGAAAAGGAAGGTTAGGAGCTGTTTTGGTATGATGAAGACTTTTTGTGGAGGGTTTACACTTTCTTCATGGTCTTTTTTTTCACTCTGATAAGCTACCAAGCCATTTGATAATACTGCCCCCTAGATAAGAACTTCTCTTTTTCTTAAAAAAAAAAAAAGTTCCAAATTTGTCACAGGGAAAGTTCTATTACCATAGTCTTCCTTTTTAAGGAAGGGGATGGAAAAGGTTGAAGAGCTTTAATTTATTTTGAAAACTATTGAGGGAGGAAGTTGAGTTTGAGGGGACATTCAAACCACCTCCTACATGCTTATAATTTATTTTTCTAGTGTTTATTGACCACTGGAGTAACATCTCCTTTGAGGAGGTTTTGACAAATAAATGTACTCTTGTGATCACCACTGAAATCAAGATACAGAACATTTTCATCATTCAAAAAGTTCCTTCATGCTCATTTGGAATTCCCATACCCAACTCCTGTCCCCAGGTAACCAGAGATATGTATTTTTTTAATTCAGATATAATTCACATCCACATTTATATAAATTTCCAGCATAATGATTCAGTATTTGTCACTGATAATATATTTTGTTACTGAAGATTAGGGTCATCTTTTCTAGAATTTCATATAAATAGAATCATACAATATGTGTTCTTTTGTGTCTACTTTCATTTTGCATAATGCTTTTGAGATTCATCTATTGTTTTTGCTATTTTGTGGGTGTTTGTTAAGTAGTATTCCATTGTAAGGCCACATACCTCAATTTGTTTATCCTTTTGTGTGCTGATGGACATTTGGGTTGTTTCCAGGTTTTGACTGTCAGGAAAAGAGTTGTTATGAGTGTCTGTATAAAAGTTTTTAGATGAGTATGTTTTCCATTTCTTATAGGTATGTAAAAAGTAGAATTGTTAGACTGTATGGTAAAGATATGTATAACTTCTTAGTAAACTGCTATGATGTTTTCCAAAGTGATTATGTACCTTGTGTAACAACAATATGTAAAAGTTTTAGTTGCTCTATATCCTCACCAATATTTGATATTACAGTGTTCAATCAAATTTTAGTAAGTATTTAATGGCATCTTAGTGTGGTTTAAATATGCATTTCTCTGAGAGTAATTATGTTAAACACTAATATGCTCAGTTGTGTATCTTTTTGTACCACGTGTTCATACCTTTTATTCATTAATTTATGAGTTTTTTAAAAATTAGTTGTAAGAGTTCTTGATATTATTTGGATACAAGTTTTGTTTTATCAGATAGTGTCTCCCGATTTGTGATTTGTATTTCACTCCGTAACAGAAGCTTTAAATTTTGATTAGTGCTTTCTTTTAAGGTTCTTATATTTTGTTTCTGTCTGAAAAGTGGTTCTTTAGATTTTCTCTTATGTTTTCTTTTAGGGAGCTCAGGCTTTTCCTAAAGGAGCAGATCATAAGTATTTTAGTTTATAGGCTATACTCCCTTAACTACTTAACTCTGCTATTGTAACTCAGAAGCAGTTATTGACAATACATGAATGATTGACAATATATAAATAAATGATTGAACATGACTGTCTTACCCTCAAACTTTTATTTATAAAATGAGGTAGCCCAGCATTTAAAATATTGATAGGTTTAGGTTATATGATTAGGTGTATAATATATGCTCATATTAATGTCTTTGGCACTTCTTTGGAAAATCAATTGACCATAAATATCCGGATCTGTTATTCTGTTCTTTTGAGCTGTGTTTTTAATGCCAGTATCACACTGTCTTGACTACTGTAGCTCTGTAGTAAAATTTGAAATCATGCAGTATAAGTCGTCACCCAGACTTGTTCTTTTCATAACGGTTTTTGGATATTCCAGGTCTTTTACATTTTCATGTACATTTTAGGCTCAGCCTGTCAATTTCTACAAAAAAACAGGAGGGATTTTTGTTTGGGATTACTTGAAATTATAGATCAATTTGCAGGAAAGTAAAGTCTTAACAGTCTTGAGTCTTCCAATCCATGAATCTTGCACTAATGTTTTGTAGGTTTAAATTTAGGGTCTTATGTGTGCTTTGTAAAATTTACTCCTAAATTACCTTGTTTTTTTTATGCTTCTGTAAATGATAATTTGTTTCTAAAATCTCATCCAGTATTTGTTGCTAGCATATAGAAATAAAATTGAAAGTGGTATATTGATACTGTATTATGCTACCATGCTTTATCATTCATTATTTGTACTAGTTTATTTATCCGTCTGATAGGATTTACTAGGTATGTAAACATGCCAACTTGGGATAAAGTGTTTTGCTTGTTTTCAATGTGAATGTGTTTTTGTTCTTTCTCTTGTCCTGTTAAACTGGTTAAGTCCTCAGTAACAACATTGATCCTGATTTTAAGGGGAGAATATCTTTCGTCATTAATTAGGATATTAACTGTAGTTTTCTTAGATACAGTTTATCAGTTTGAAGAAATTCTTTTCTAGTCCTGTTTTGCTAACTGCTTTAATCATAAAAGGGTTCAAAATTTTGTCAGATGATGTTTGTGCCTGTATTGAGATGATCACATGGTTTTTCTCTGTTGAGTATTAAACTAAGCTTGCATTCCTGGGACAAATCCTTCTTGGTCATAATGTATTATCCCTTTTATGTGTTATTAAATTTCACTTGCTTATACTGTTAAGTAATTTGGTCTAATTTTCTTGTATATTTTTTCTCCTTTTGGTGTCTGGGTAATGATTAACTTCTTAGTTGGGAAGTGTTTCTGCCTTTTCAATTTTTTTTTTAAAAGATTTATTTATTTATGCATACAAGCTGGGATACAGGCCAGAGGCTTGGGGCGATGAGAGGGTTCACCAGAGACAGAATGGGGAGCAGAACAGGCAGATCGACAGAAATACACTGCTGAGGGGAGCAGAGGGCAAGGCAGGAGAGGTCTGCCGCGCCATGTGGGAATCTCCCTGGCCGGGCATTGAACTGGCATCGCTGCTGCCCACAGCTCCACAGCGCAGCACCCAACCGCTGCGTAACCAGGGAGGCCCTGCCTTTTCAATTTTTGAGAGTTTTTTTCTCTGGTTCAGTAGATTTCATCAGTGAGACCATTTGGGCCTGCTGTTACTCTTTGTGAAAAGTTTTAAATGATGGATTCAATTTCTTTAACACATGAGGCAATTCAATTTTTCTTTTTCTTGTGTCAGATTTATCATTAGTATCTTGTAAGGAAATTTCTATTTCCTTTGAGTTGCTGAATTTTTTGGCAAAGTTATTTGTAACATTCCCTTATTACCCTTTTATTATTTTTTATTAAAATGGGGGTAATATTAGTTTATATGTGTATATAGGTTTCACATATAGAGTTGTTTTTGCCTTAATAATTGTATATATTATACCACAACTTCCACCAAATGTCCAGTCACCATCTACCACCAACCAGTCAACACCCTCTGCCTCTTCACCTCCCTCACCCTACCCCACTCCCATCTCCCCATCCTTTCTATGCCGGAAGTCACCATTTTGTTGTCAGAATCTAAGGACTTCTTTTTGTTTGGTTTGTTCATTTGCTTCATTCTTTTATATTCCACAGATGATGAAATCATACAGTATTTGGCTTTCTCCTTAGGGTTTATTTCATTCATAGTCCCTTCAGGGTTCATTGGTATTGTCACAAATGACAAAATTTCTTTTTTTTTTATGGTTTAGTAGTAGTGTATTGTGTGTATATACCACATCCCCTCTATCCAGTCACCAGTCATTGGGCTTAGTACCCTTTTCATATCTGTAGGGCTTGTACTGATGTCTCTTTTTTTAGTCATGATATTTGTAATTTGTGTTTTCTCTTTTTGATTAGTCTTATCTAGATATCAATTTACTTGAACTTTTAAAAAAATCAGCTTTTGATCATGTTGACTTTGTAATCTGTTTTCTGTATCATTAATTTCTGTTCTTATCATTATTTCCTTTCTTTCACTTATTTTATATTTAATTTGTTCTTTTCTAGCTTTTTAAAGTAGAGGCTTAGATCATTGACTTTATACCCTTTTTAAAAAATAATCTAAAAATGTGTATTTCTCTAATCATTGCTCTTTATATACATGTGAAGTGTTACATTTTCATTCTTATTCAATTCAAAATGGTTTTTTTTAAAGTATATTTTATAATTTTAAATATTTGGAAATTACCACAATACCTTACGGTTACTGATTCTGAATTTTTTTGCTTGGGTTAGAGAATACACACTTTTATGATTGCTGTCCTCTTAAATTTATTAGGACTTTTTTAAAATCTTGTGTGCATTTGAAAAAAGTGTATATTCTATTCTTATTGGGTAGAATTTTCTACAAATGTCTTATTAAGTTGGTTTGTTAGCATTGTTTAGATTTTTTATATCCTTACTGGTTCTTGTTTCTTGTTCTATCAATTCATGAGAGGGGATTGTTGAAATTTTAACTATCATTGGAGATTGTCTATTTTTCTTTACATTTCTCTTAAGTTTTGCTCCATATATTCCAGCTCTAGTTTTAGGTTGTTATGTCTTTAAGAACAACTGACTTATTTATCATTATGAAATGCTAATCTTTATTTTTGATAAAACTTCATATCTGATAAAATAGAGATACTTTTGCTTTTTATGATTAGTATTTGCATAATGTATTTTTTCCTGTTCTATTTTAACTCTGTTTCTATTTGTTTCAAGTATGCTTTTAATAGGTAGTATATAGTTGAATCTTTCTTTTTTCCCTCCTTTTTTACACTCTGCTGCTTCATTTATGTACCTTTGTTCAAAATAACTTGGCAATATGATCTAACATTGAAATGAAGTTTTTTTAAAATACTGTTGAAACAGGAACACATTTACTGTAACATGTGAAGACCCAACAAACAGTGCCTATTACTCAAAGTATTGGCAATATGAGTAAACATAACAAAATACACTCATGGTGGGCTACAGAAACTATGCCACAGATGCCACCTGGTTAATTCTTATTTTAGGCACTTTAAACTATGAAAACCTTGTACATCTTGGAATTAATGAGATATGATAATAATCATGCACCACTGGTCAGTAACACCAAAGCTTCCCCCACTAGGTATATGGTCTCCTTGTTATTAGTGAAGTAATATCTTGTAAGGCATATATTTAATTAGATGTATGTTTTGATAAAGGTCTCCAGATAGAGATTTCTAGAAACTCAGTGAATGAGGCCAGAAAAATGACTCATACTTTATTAATCCAGTCTGACAGTCTCTGACTTTTTATAGTGTTCAGAATATTTATATTTAATGTGATTATTGGTACGATTGGGTTTAAGTCGATCATATTGCTATTTGTTTTTAATTTGTCCCTTTGTTCTTTTTCTCCTTGTTCTGCTTTTCTTTGGATTAACTGTGAAATTCCATGTATGTGTGTTTATTATAAGTACCTCTGAAGATTTTAATATACATTTTAAACTTACAGTATACCTTCAAATGATAGTATGCTATGTTATGTATAATGTATGAACCTTAGTGAATACCTTTATTTACCTCCTCATTTTGTACATTTTACTTCTGTATGTGTTGTAAATGCCACACACAGTACTATTAGTTTTATTTTTAACATCAAAATTTTGGGAAAAAACTTACAAAATGAGGCATGTCTTGAAGGTTTGTTGGACTGAGTCTAGAATATTTTCATTAGGACTGTGTTAGATGTCCTTTGAATGCATGGCCTGCTGGGATCTCACCTTGGGTGTTCAACAGGTTTCTCTACTCTGATGAAAACTCAGAAGTCTCCCAGCCCTGTGTGAACCTTTGGAATTGTCAGGTACAGCTCCCTGGAAATTCTTTGTCCATCCTGTGAAGTTTCACTCAGCACACATGCACTTTACTACTCAGCAAGAGAATTAAATGATTGCCTATATAAATTTCTAGGGCTCTACCTCTCCACCCCCTTCCCCTCTGGTACTCTGTTCTGCAGATTCTAGGCTGCCCCAGTCTCCTTGAACTTAATGAGAGTCCCATACTCTGCTTGACGTCCCCCTTCCTGTGCCCACAGTGTAGTTTGTGCCTTTACAGACATGGTTGGGGTGATTGTAGGATTTGCAATGTTTATTTGTGATCCCATCTCTCAAGAATCACAGCCCCCTGCTATCTGTAGTCCAGCGAACAATACAGTGGAAGGGAAAATCTGTCTTATTTCTTCCTGCACTTGATAGATCTTTTATTTTAAAAAAGATTTATTTATGCATACAAGCTGGGGTGTAGGCCAGAGGTGTGGGGATAGTGAGTGGATTCACAAAAGACAGAGTGGGGAGCAGAACAGGCAGGTTCACTAGGTAGATCGACTGAAATACACTGCTGAGGGGAGCAAGGGGAGACAGGAGAGTCTGCTATGCCATGTGGGAATCTCCCTGAATGGGGATCGAACTTGTGCTAGCAGTGGCTCTGGATAGCTTCATAGTGCTGCAATTTAACCCATTGAGCCACTAAGGAGGCCCTACTTGATATATCTTTTAAGACTTTTTTTAATCTAGTGGTATCTTTCCATCTTTTTCCTTGAAATTTATTTGTTTAGGAAATTGTCATTTGTCCTATAAAATGACCTACAGTCTGGATTTGGCTGTTGCCATCCTGTCTAATCTATTATGTTCCTCTGTATTGCTTTTAAAGTGGTAATTGAAACTAGAGCAGAGTTCTTTTTTTTTTTTTTAAAGATTGATTTATTTATGCATACAAGCTGGGGGGTACAGGCCAAAGGTGTGGGGTGGCGAAAGGGCTCACCAGAGACAGAGTGGGGAGCAGAACAGGCAGATGGATGGAAATACACTGCTGAGTGAAGCAGCTGGCGTGGCAGGAGAGGTCTGCTGCGTCATGTGGGAATCTCCCCTGTCGGGTGTCGATATCGGTTCGATGCTGCCAACAGCTCCACAGGGGCGCTGCGCCACCAGGGTGGCTCTAGAGCAGAGTTCTTAACCTTGACACTATTGACTATTTTGGGCTGGATCATTCTTTGTAGGTGACGCGATGAATGGCTTAGAGAGTGAGCTGAACATGCAGGATTTTTAATAGCATTCCTGGCCTACACCCACTAGATGTCAGTAAAACTCCCTCCCTAGTTGTGGTAATCAAAAATGTCTCCAGACATTGTCAGATATTTTTCAACCCTGGTCTGTTATGAAATGCAATTTATCTAAGTACAGAATCAACTATAGGAATATTAAGACAATTACCTAACAAAATAACAAAGCAGTGAATCCATGAAGAACAACTTAGCAGTATCCAAGTTGAGGCTTCATAGCATGAATGACTCAGCAGCAACATTATAGAGGATTTGATTTCTGTTTGAGAAGGAAAATACTAGAGATGATAATAATGTAAAATTGTAAAAATACAAATAATTTCTTTTAAATTGTTGCTTACACGTGTTTTTCTTCAAATACAATATCTTAACATTTTAAGATATTGAACTTTTAGTGCATATTGAAGTTTTTTTCTTTGTCTTCAAACACTCTACAGTTTAATTATAAACCAAAAATTTTGGAGTTGCAAAAAGATATTGTTGCAATAATGAGCTTTTCATATTTGAAACTTACTTGTGTGAAAATAAAACTACTTAAAATGCAAGTTGAGGGGGATTAACAAAATACTACTTTTGATTTAAAAGTGAACTACTTTTTTTTTTAATGTTTCTAAACATTGTTCTTGTTAAGAAAGAAGGATAGGGAGATGATGTATTTTTTGAAAGGCTTAACTGAAAGATTGAAATTGAGAGACCTCAAAATTTTCCTCAAAAAGCTTATAATTTAACTGTCTAGATAATTTTCACTGAAATCCACTTTGTGTCACGTTCTGTGCACAATAGTTGGCTGTTCTGAGGTGGTTTAGAAGTCGATCTGGTGAGATAGGACTTGAGATTAACTCAGAGCAGATCCAAGAGACAGATTCCTCCCTTAAACTCCTTGAGGGCTGTCCTGCCTTGGCCTTCCTAGGCCTTGAGAATCTGTTCTCCTCATTGGTGTCCTTCAGTTCAGTCATCAGTACTTTTGACTTGATACAGTTATGTTTAAGACTTAATGGGCAATTTAAAAAATTAAGGCTGTGAAATAATTGTAGAGCTCAGGTAATCAAGGATTCTGGGATTCTCATATTTCTTTTTCATGTAACAATCTAGGGGTCTAATTGGCTTCCATCCCCAGAACTGTATGTATGTGAGAGGTGTCCCTTTTCACTTCTCTTTCAGTGGGTAGTCTCTTTCTTTCTCTCCTATCTTCCTTATTCTGTCTCCAACTTATTTTCTCTTTCTTCACTTGTCTCTGAATCTATCTTGGTCTGCTTTCTGTCTCCTCTCTGTAATGGCTTCTGTCCTCGTGCCTCTCTTTCTCACTTTTTCCTGCTTTTTCCCTCCTACCTCCACCCCACATATTCCACATACTCCCCATCAGACCTTGCTCAAAACATTGTCAATTCTATTAAAAGGAACATGATCCCTTTTAAGGGGAATGGTGGCGAAGATAGCACAAAACATCATTTTAAAGGACATGTAAGGAGGTGTTTGAGGTTAAGTGACTTCTTTCAGAAACCTTATTTAATCAGGATTGCACTGTTCTAGTCCCATTTTAGCCTGGAGACTCCTGACCTCTCTTTTTAAGATTGCTTCATTTCAGGGCATCACCAGTTTCCATGGTGAGAGTCCATGGTGCATTTTTCTTTGTAAGTGTCCTTAGAAAGACAGTTTGGCTTTGAGGTTTCCTGATTATTTGTCCTCGGTGCTGTTGTGTTGGGGTCTGAAGGAGGAAACTTGAGTAAGTTGAGTCTGAAGGATTCATCATGGAACTCAAAGTAACAGAGGAGCTGAAAATTTCATGTTTGTCTTTTCCAAGTATTATCTGAATTTGCTTTATTTCTACAGCATTGTTTTTCCTATAAAGGTTCAAAGTTATGAGAGATGTTCTTTATTTTTTTCTGTCAGTGATAATTCTGTCTCTTTGCTTGCACCGTCTCTCCCCACCCCCCATTCACGTGTTGGCTCTACCATGATGACTTCCTATTTCTGTCTCTGAAAGTCTCATTCCTTTTCTAAGCTTTGGGCTTTCACCTGTTTTACTGTCTTCCTTGATTTTTGTCTCTCCCCATTTGTCTTCACCTTGGACTTCTCTTACTCACACTCCAGTGTCTCTTTCTGCTTTCTCCCATTGGTGAAAATTTGTCTCTCCCCCCACGGTCACACTTCCCATGCACCCTCTGATTCTCCACCAGTTCTTTCTGAATGTTCCAGCGCTGAGTAAATGACATTCCTTGTTCCAGGGAATAGTATGCTGTGGAAGCTTATGCGCTTTCAGCCCCTGCTGTTTTCATTAATTACTCCATCTTCCAGGCATTTCTCATTCTGATCGAGTTTGAGAATGCTGTTGAGGGAGGTAAGATAGAAAGTACCCTCTACGGAGGACAAAGTATTTGGCTGATTTTGAGGTTGTTGATCCTTCTGAAAAATAGTTGAGCTAGGCCCATGTTACATTTCCTGCCCACCCCCACCCCCCTTTCTTGCTTATGTTTATCTTAAAGGAGTTGGAGGAAGAGGAACAAGGTGGTTAAAAGTACTTCATAAGAAACGTAGATAGCTCAACTGAGAAACATCCATTAGCAATGTCTTGTCCCTAACTTTGCTCCGCCTGTCCTGCCACCAGCCCCGCGGGGTGGCTAACTGGTCCTGCAATATTGGGGCCAGTCAACGGGCCAGGGAGCAGCTGACAGCCAGCGCCCAGCCCGCCAAAGGCTGCAGCCGCCCCCACCTGCCGCGCAGTGCCGGGCCCCGCTCCCCTGGTGAGCGGGCTAATGGCCTGGGAGAAGGGCCGGCCACGCCCCCCGGGCGAGCGAGCCCATGGGCTGGGCGCGAGGCCGGACACGCCCTCCAAGGCTAGTGGGCCAATAGGATGGGCGCGGGGCCGGGCCTCAGCCTTGCGGGAGGCGGGAGGCGAGGCCGGGAGCAGAGGTGGGCGGGGCGGCCGCGGCCGGCGCGGTCTTGGCGGTAGCTGCAGGGGCGGCGGCGGCTGCTCGGCCGGGCGTCCGCGGGCCGTGGGGGATGGGGGCGGCGATCTGCAGCCCTCGGCGGCTGCTGCGGCGGCGGCGGCGGCCGTGAGGGAGGCGCGGGCGTCCGCGACCGGCACGCGGGATGGAGCGCCGCGGTGAGTGTGGGCGGCGTCTCTGACGGGGCTCGCTGGCGGTGGGCGCCCGCGAGTTGCCGTCCGGGGTCCGGAGGTCACGCGGCTGTCCCGAGCCGAGGCGGCTGCGGGCTGCGCGGAGGGTCGGCGGGCTCGGGCCGGGGTGGTCGCGGCTCCGGATTTTCGCGAGGGCGCGGCGGGTGGGACGGCGGCGGAGGAGCGGGAGGGTGGGAGCTGTGACCCGGGGCTGACGGTGACGGTGTCACCCAAAGCGAGCGGGTGCGCCCACCGCCCCGATACTGTCCCTTCAGCGCTCCGCTTCGTAACTAGTTGCCTGTCTCATCGGGTCCTTGATTTAACTCCCTTTTTACACGGGGAAAATAAAGTTAAAAACCCACCGGAGCGCGGGACTAGTCAGTGGCAGCGTGCGGGCTTCGTTTCAGGCAGTTTTACTCCACAGTCCGGGGGTGACCGCGCACTGGTGTTGCTCCTGCCCAGACGCCGTCCACCTGCCCCCGAAGGCAGTCCTGGCCCGAGCGGGGTCTCGTTCCTGAGATAGCTTGGGATTTCCGCGGTGCACTGTTCCTGGTCTGTGTTTTTTGGACTGAGGAGCGGTGTTTCCTTCCGAGGCCTCCTCATTCGTAATGGTTTTTCCTAATTCCGTTGTGGACGTATTTGGAGCGTGAAGGGTTTTGTTTTGTTTTTTTCCCCTTGCTTTGTAAAACCTCTTTTTGACGGGGGTGAGCTCAAATCTGAGACTTTTCAGACTGGAGCCCTAGTGACTGACAAGCCTCGTGTTTCCATATTTATCGTTTTTCACTCTTTCTCCAGAAGATATTGAACTCATACCTTTTGGGAGGGCAAGACTGTCAACTGCTGACTGCGGGATCTAGGCGCCCCTTCCCTGTCCTCCTTCTGGCTGCTTTGACTGTCTTTTCCGACCCTATCTGTGTTTGCTCCCCTTTTTGGTTGCTCTGTATTTGATCTCTAGCATGTGGAATATGCTCTTTGGCACGGGGTAGTTCTGACTGGTCAAGGGGGAGCCTTGTCTGTAAGGAATGCTAGACATTCTGCAAGGGTGGAAGGTTGGGCAGCTTCCTCTTTTTTAAAAGTGCTGGGTTCTACTGCACAGGAATGAAATGTATGTGTAGTGCATGCATTTCTTTAAAAATTACAGTTGCTAGATTATTATCGATAAGTTTTTGACGTGCTGTTATTTTTTTGTGGGGAATGCCTTTTAAAGATATAATCAAAGATCTCCAGGATGAATTTTTCTGATTTTTAAAAAGCATTAGAGTAGATTCTTATCAAATCAGAAATTGTGCTGAAAAAGTAGATTTCTGAAATACCTGACAGTTTTTTTTCTGAGGTAGAAATAGAAGATGGCAACTATTAAGTACAGATAATCTGGGGCCAGTTTTATACTTCTATTAGGCAGCCCAGTGCCTAAAATGAAAATGATGATACATTTAGGAAGGGGGAAGGGGATATTTGATTAACACTGGCTACTGAAGTCTTGGAAAAGCCCTGCTTCCCTGTGTGGAGAATATTGTATTCACTTTTCTAAGGCACCTATTACCCAGACTCTAGAACATACAGAGAAAGTAATTATGCACAGCAATTTTTGATTTGTTGCAAAGTTCTTTGTGAAAAGGAGAAAACAGGTTTTTAAGTGTGATGGTTTGGAGTTGGAAGACAGACATGGAGAATTTCACAAATACTTTGCTCAACAATCTGTTTGCACAGTTCAAACTTCACTTGGAAGCCATTTAGTAGGTTTCCATGAAGTTAGTTCAGTTTCTGGATGGTTCCAGTCTATAGATATATTTTGCATCTTGTAGATGCAAAAGCAATTTTCCATGATAAATCATTGCTAGTTATGATGGCTAACATTTTGAGTCACAGTGATGAACTAATCACTGTACTAACTGCTTTTCATATTATCTTATTTAATTAAATTGCCAGTGCAGTCTGTTCATAATTACATTTTATGTTACCACCAACCAGAGAAATTTTTTTTTGTCACTTGTAAAAGTAATATATATGATTTTGAAAAGTGTATGTACTCACGACTTTCTCATAAAACTCAGTTTCATGAAAGTTTGGATTATCTGTGTTAAGATTTTTTTCAGCTGTTATATTCCTTTTTTTCATTTTGAAATATGGAAAGTAGTAAAGTATATACAACACACTTAATACTTTAATCACCATAATGCTGACTAGAAATAGAGTAAAACACTTTTTACTTCCCTACCATTTTTGTTTGTTTATAGATTTTCTTAGCCTTGACTAAAAATGCTTGTGCATGTTTGAAACACTTTTTACAACTTTGGGTTACTAATTTGACATAGTTTCTTAAATTCCATATAGATAGAACCTGAGTCCATAGTTTATAGTTTCTTAAATTCTTTTTGCTGAAGTAGGCTAGTTGTTTTATTTGACAGTTATGATATATGTGATAGTTTTATAACCATCTATTTACCAGTGACAGTGACCAGTTCCTTAATATAGGCAACTAAAAGCCATCAAAATTAATCACTGACTTTTGAGGTAAGTTGCAAAAGTGAAAAGGCTAGGTTATAGTCTTTTCAGTTAGTGATTTGTAGAAGAGCTGCCCAAATAAGGACCCTGAGTATTTTGTTTTTGTTGGGGGGAAGAGTTAGGTATAATAATAGTGCTAAAAAGTAATAGTGTTCAAAATATTGTCTTAGATTTATTTTGGTAACTAGACAATCAGACACATTTGAGGATTAATGCCAGCCATGTAGGCTTGAAACCAGTTTTAATGTAGAAATTACATTTCTCAGAAACAATTAAAGATTAACAAGAATATGGAGTAAAGGAACTTTGAAAGCTGTTAGAGACATGTTGGGAACACTTAATAATCAGAAACAAAAATAATAGAAGTCTAACTTTGATTTCAGTCATCCTGCCTCAGTCAACTTCATTTGTTTTGATTTTTCTTGAAATTTTTAAGTGAACCATTTTTGTTTCTGTAAAAATTAATTGAAACTTAAGTTTATAAACCCATTATTTATTCTATAAATTTATTATTCATTCTGCAAATCGGATAAACCAAACAGTAGTCTGTGAGTAGAGAACACTTGGTTAGCGAACAGACGTGGTCTTGACTTACTTGAGACTATAATCTAGATAGGAAGATATGAATCATCTATTCGAACTTTGATAAGTGCAGCGCTGAACAATATAAGATGCTTCCATCAAATAGCAGATTTTGCTCTAGTTTGTTGGTGGTTTTGGGGTGGGGGTGGTCAAGAAAGTTGTCTTTGAAAAATTGGTCTTTGAACTGAGATCAGAATGAATAACGAGAGGGAAGGGATAGGTCAGCAAGTGGGACTGCATATAGATAGAACCTGAGTCCAACAATCCTTTTCATTATAAGTATGAGACCAATTTGGTGGCATACGGCTAGCATTGTGAAAAATGAGGTGGGATAGCATAGGAAACATCTGAGTACAATACCTGGCTTGTTGGTCAGAATCTGTTTTAAGTTTTATGCATTCCTACACACACACAATATACATATAGTAGCTCAGGAAAGAGCTGATGATGATAGTTCACTTAGTGTGATAAGTAGAGACAGAAGTGGTTGAAGAGCTGTGGATTAAGAAGAAAAGTCAGTGGAGTCTAGTGAGTTATAAGAGTAAATGATAAGGTAATACATCTTATAGAAAGAGACATTCAGCAAGGGAGGGGGAGGGAAAAGGCTCAAAACGGGGGAGAAAAGAACACAAGGGACCATCTATGGTGATGGTTCACGGATGAATCGGTGGTGGGTAATCTATGGGGAATACAAAATAATATAAAAGATAGGAATAAAAATTAAAAAATGATTTAAAAAAAGGTAATATATCTTATGTATCACCCAGAAATGAATATTTCATAAAGCATTCTACTTTTTATATATTTTATGTAAATTAGTTCCACCATTTTGAAATTATCCACACATTTAAGACAAAGTATTTGAAAAATGTTTTAGTGATAGTACTTGAACTAATTTGCCTCCAGTCATTTCCTTTTTGATTTCATGAGATACAAGCAAAATTAGGATTTTTAAATCTGGGAACATGAAAGGTGAGGGTACAGAAGAAACAAGTTTTCTTGAGTTCCACCTACGTGCCAGGATCTGGTGTTTTAACATACGACGTTGATAAATTTTGTTTTCCCTTTTAAGCCTCTTACAAACCTGTTTGCAGATTTTACAGGTCACGTGTTTAGTTAAGTATTTAGCCAGGATCCACAGCTAAATCTTCTCATTCCCAAAGGTTGTGTTTTACCATACGAAATTACCAAAATTTACTCCAATAAGGGTACATTTATTTGTCCAGATAAGGTATGTCACGTTAGTGGGCAGCCTTAGAACTTGTTTTTAACAAAGAGATACTCTTGATGAAGCTTGACAACTCATCAGTATGTGTGTGTGCACATGCATGTGTTACTGAGAATTAATTGTAATTGCACTTCTTTTATGTGCTGGACACTTACATACTATTGTCTCATTTAATGCTGACAGTAGCGCCATGAGATAGGTGTTGTCAGGTGGTTACTTCTGTTTTATGAAAGAGCATGCCAAGCGAAGAGACAATTGGTGCACCTTGTCAGATCACACATTGTAAGTGATGGGAGAGAGTTCAAAAGCAGGTCTTTCTTTTTTAGACCCATATGTCATCTTTATTTTTGAAGGTGTTACCACGGAGGGAGAATTTGTCCTTCTACAAAGTGATTTCAGAACAACTTTTACTTACTATTAAAAATTCTCTACTTTGCTAGTTAAGGGGACATTAAGAATGTGGATTTTGGCGACAAGGCAGATACCGGGTTAAGTATGAGTCCATCATTTATCAGCTGAGAGTTTAGGCAAGTTATTTAACCTTTAAACTTCAGTTTCCTCACTGTGACATCAAGAGAATAATAGTTTGCACATCATAGAGTTATCAAGATTACTGGCACTTAATAAGTGGAAGCTGCTTGTTGTTTTTAATGGAATGCTGGGGTGGGCTCTGGGCTATTTGTGTAACATCTAGTATGTTTCCCTTTGTTGATGTAGTATTTATATTTCTCTCTTTTTTTTTCCTTGCCCCCTTAAGGATTTCGGCTTTTCTGACTGCTATATGAAAGGATGATTGCTCACAAACAGAAAAAGACAAAGAAAAAACGTGTTTTGGCATCAGGCCAGTTTTCTACTGATGTTACAACTTCTGAAATGGGGCTCAAATCCATAAGTTCCAACTCCATTTTTGATCCGGATTACATCAAGGAGTTGGTGAATGATATCAGGAAGTTCTCCCATATGTTACTATATTTGAAAGAAGCTATTCTTTCAGGTTTGTCATTTCTTTTCTCTTAGTATCTTTACTGAGTAGTTTGTAAAATTTTAAATGCCAGCCTAGCTACAGATAAATGTGTACACAGTGGTAGGAACAGGGTATCCTGCTTTAGTTATTTTATGGCTTTTTTCCCCTCAAATATTTGATGTTTAGAGTGTAAACATAATCAGTTACAGTGCCATACATAATAGAAACTTTGGTAAATGTGAAGGGACAAAAATTCCAAAAAAAATGGAAATTAGTCCTTGATTCTTAGCAGTTAGGCCAATTTGACAGAGGAAAAATTTAGATCATTGGAGTTTTTACTTTCTTGTTCCTGATAACCAGTGCATTTATTAGTCTTTAATAAGCAGAGTAATGTTTATAATTTACATTGGTGACAGCTTCTGCCTAGATTCTGTTTTCTATGTTGTTTCCAAAACATTTGAATGAATTTTTCTCAAAAATCAGACTTCTGTTCTATAAACTCTTAAGGGGTGACCACAGCGTTTCTTCCCTATATAGTTAGAATGCAAGCCTTGCATCTTCTAAAGTACAGGGTTATAGCTGCACTCCCTGATTAGTTAAGTCTTTCAACTTTTAGTGCCTCTTGTATATCCATATTTGATGGCAATAGTTATGTGCATAAAGATATGATGACTATGGAAAATGAAGATTCCTAGTGTTGTTATGTGAGACCGCTTGGGGTTTCAGAGACATACAATTTCAATAAATATTTTCTATGTGTGTAAGTTAAATATTCAGTTTCTGTTATACTTCTTTCTGAAAAACAGAAATTAAACCACATCTCATCCTTTTACTGAATACTATTTTTAAAGAGTTTATTTCAAAGCAAGCTAACTGTTATTTTCAGGTTGAAATGCACAAAGTAACTGTACTTGAAGTGTAGCTTCAATTTCAGTTTTTGAATTTTTCTTAAAATGACAATCACATGACAGTCATGTTGCCTATACTCTGTTCATTTTAAAAATAACTTGATTTTGAGGTCTAATTATGGATGGTTAATAAGTAATAATAAAATTATCCTGTTATTGTAGAAAGATACTTTAAATACACTAAGGTAATATACTGATAACAGATTTCTTTCTAAAATAACAGACATGCCACTTATTTAAAGAAGCATAGCTTTATAAAAAAGGCTCGTTCTTAATTAGGATAGTTGTTTAAAATTTGCTTTTTCATTTACATAGAGTGAAATTTATTCTTCTTGATGTATAGTTCATTAACTGGGTTAATTTTTTTAAGTGAACTTTAAATAACCAACTAATTTAGGGCAAAATCTTAACGTTTCAAAATAAAGTTTCCATTAAGATTTTTTTGGTTAGGATTTGTTTTTGTCTCTGGAGTTTTAAATCATTTAAAATCATCTTGTGTATTTATCCTTTGTTTCACAGATTGAAAATGATGGTGATTTAAAACAAGTTAAATCATTTTTTATCACCACAGTTTTTCTTGGTTTTAATGTCTTAGATAACTCAGAGAGTAGGAAGGAAATAGTAATTGAGAAAAGACAGAAGTGGTAGTAAGTATGAGAGAGCAAAAGGAGATACACCTTGAGATAAAAGAATGTGTATGGAAATATATTTCAAACTGAAATTTATTGTTAAAAATATTTTAATAATATCAATACTTCATATTTTAATAAAATCAGTACATCATATTTCAGTATTTCATATTAAAATCAGTACTCAATTGTATCACTAATAATAAAAATGCTTGCAACTTATGACTAATAAATTAATTTTAAAATACAAAAATATCTGTATAAAATAAACTCTTATTAGTAAGCAGTGACCAGAAAATTTTCATTGTTTATCTTTTGATTGATTTTTAATTCTTGGTTCTTCAGTCAGAATTAAAAGTATATATGTATTCCATCTCATAATAACTCTTGGATTTAAAAAGTAATATCTTTGGATCACTGTTGTAAAAATTTGGAAATATACTCATATTGAAATACTCTGTGAGGTTGATTTGAGGTGATAGACCCCTTTTTGTTATTTTCCTTAAACAGTATTTATAAACATATAAATCAACCTCATTACAAAATATGAGGGAAATGATCTATAATGACAGGCTTTATTTAATTTTGACCACGATTTTCAGGTTCTTAGATTATCATACTGTTTCTTATTAATGTAATTGTTATAAGAATAATATGAAATGCAACCTTCAAGAAACAGGTAAAAAGGTAAAAATTCTGTAACTATTTAAAGTGGTATTTTTATGTATGTTCCTGTAGACATTGGCCATGCTTTTGTCCATTGGATTTTTGAGAAATACCCTAGAACATATGTTCTTTAGTATCACCATAATTATAAACTGGTCACACAGCAAAGATAAAACTTTCTTGGATTTTTTTATTATTGAGTAAGAGAGGCTTGCATTTTGTCAGTGGCTTTGCCATTGTTTTAGCTTTGGCCTCCTTAAGAGGAAGAATGCCAGTTTTTTGTATTACTACCTTTTAATTCATGTCAGTTGGTGGTTAAAAAGCCAAAAGATTAGCTTTAAAGACTGTGGAACATATGTGTACAATTAGATCACCATTTGATGGTATCCAGGTACCCATCATGAGGCAATATGTGCAGAAGCACTTGACTGTTGCTTCAGGTGTTCAATCATATTATTGAGGTTAGGTTTAGATTAATAGCTGTTGATTGTTTTATAGCCATATTTTCCTTTCCTTGAACTAATTACAGAAATGATACATAATTGTTTAAGGTGCTTCACATTTTACAAGGTAGTTTTACTTATAGACAGTAATTACACAATCCCCACAGTAGCAAGTATTTTAGCTACATTTCACAGATGAGTTGTATGTATGACTTAGATTATAATTTCATTAACCTTTTATTGCTGATGAAGTATGACTTCATTTGAAACCCAGAGGTCATAAAGACAGAATGGTGTATTCTTTCCATGTTATCCTAACTGCTTCACATTGCAGGCATTCAAAACATGCTGCTCTGTTTTCATTATTTCATTAGCCAGTTTTGTTTGGGGGTTATGTAGACTTGCATGATTCAATGTGGTAGCCTTCAATGGGCATTTAAATTTAGTTAAATTGAAAATGCAGCTCATCAGCTGAAGTAGCCACATTTCAAGTACTTATTTGCCATGTGTGGCTATTGGATACCATATTGGACAGTGAAGATGCAAAGATTTCCATCATTGAACTTTTTTTGGACAGTGGTAATACAGATATTTCGCCTTTATCAGTCTTGAGAATACTGAGAGAAATGCTTGAGCTGTAAATATTTATTTCTTTAACATTATGTCATTAGAACAAATTTAAGAACGTTTTACCTAGAAATAAGTGGAATCTTACCCTTCCTTAAATTACCTTTGGAGTATGTGGCTTTCATGCCCTTCCTCGACTTGAACACTAGCTCATCTCTTTCTAGCCTGGTTATATAGTTTGGTTGAATTGATAGTGAAAATGACAAAAAGAAATCTGGAAAGAGAATCACACACATGATCTAGGTTCTAGGCCTAGTTCTACTACTGACTGGCTTAGAATATGGTGTAAGTCAGTTAATAAATGGTTAAGAATGACGTGTTCTCACCAGATGCTCTCAGTCTTACACTTCTGATAGTCAGCATTTCATTGGTATTGGAGATTTTGCATTGTTCCGAATACTGACAGTTCAGACCTGAAGAAGACATCTAATAAGTATTTGTTTTCAAACTATATAATGCATTTTAGAGGACATTCATCTCCCACCACTTTACAGGATTTCTTGAATGTGATAACTGTGGTTTTGTGAAATTTCATGTGGTTTTGTGAAGCTCATTGCAAAAGTTGATGAGGAACTGTTTGTAGAAAATGAGTGCCTATCAAAGAGTTCTGTGTCCCTATGCAGTTGTCGCTAATATTTTTATTTACAAATAAAACTGAAGGGCTTCATGTGGGACTCAGATCTGTGAGTCCTTGCTTTGATAGGATAAGAGATAGTTTAATTCTTCATCTACTACCTGTTTCTAGGATTAGGTTGCCTTTAGTTAGTAGCAGATGTGAAATTTGAAGTTTTAGATCTCTGTCCAGTGTTGTTTAGCTACCTTACAAAAAATTGCAGAGGCAAATTTTCTGTCTTATTTTAATATGCTGGAGACACTCAATTACGCATATGTCCTCTGTGTTTAATTATGATACTGCAGATTAATACTAATAGCAGGGATAATGATGTGTTCCCTTAGTTCCAGATAACAGATTCATAAATGTTTTCTGGTTTATACAGTAATCTTTTTATAAAGATTATAGTTATGCATACAAACTGGAGTGTAGGCCAGAGGTCTGGGGGGATGGGAGCACTCACCAGAGACAGAGTAGGGAGCAGAACAGGCAGATCGACTGAAATACACTGCTGAGGGGAGTAGTGGGCAAGACAGGAGAGGTCTGCTGCGCCATGTGAGAATATCCCTGGCTGGGTATCGAACTCATGCTGCCGTGGCTCTGGATAGCTTCATAGTGCTGCAGCTTAACCCATTGAGCCACCAGGGAGGCCCCTATACAGTATTCTTAAAGTCTGTCTTCGTGACATACCTCCCCCTTTCCAGGTAGAACACCAAGGAAGCTCAAAACTAGGGAAGTTGAAAAGAGCAAGGGTTTTTAATTGGGTCAGAGCAAATAGAACAAATTATTTTTTCTGGTAGTCAATCTTGGGAAGTTTTCATTGCCATTATAGAATATAATTGCAGGAAAATCAGTTGTCAAATTCTTCTTACAGTCGTTTGATTATAGAAAACTATTTTAAAGTGGATTTTAATAAAAATTACTACAAGTGGTACTTTGCTTTTCTGTTTTGTTTTTTAAGTAGACAAAAAAATTTATCGTTAGTGTCAAGTGAAGTAGTTAAGCTGTCTAATTAAAAAAGCTTTCTAATTTAACAGTATATCACTTTCATTTTGTAAAAATATATACATGATAGCTTCTGATAAATTCTATATCTTAAATTTGACAGAACTATATTTAGAAGAGGTATGTTAACTTTTCAGAGCAAATTTGATTGAACAGAAGGAGTTAAATAAAAGTTTAGTGACATTAAACGATGTTCTGCTGTGAGAGGAAATTCTGCCTAAATTTTCATTCTTAATTGAAATCCTGTTCTTTGGATTAACCCAGTTTTTCCCAGACTGTGTGAATTCATTTCACTGAGTATTAATTTTATCATTGCTATCTATTTTCAGGCTCCACAGTGTGGTAGAAATTTTGTGAAATATTAGAAACAATAAGTTGCTAGTCTCACTGCAGAATTGAGGCTACTGGTGCCCCCTCCCAAGTAAAGGTGGGGGCTAAAGGGAGCCGGGACCCCAATGGTCTATGGTAAAAGGACTATAGATGCTTTGGTGTGGTGTGGTAACATTCATCTGAGGAGGTGTGAACCCGTTCTCCTAAATTACTTACAGTGTTGCAAAGCAATATTACCTTAATAAAACAAATAAATAAAATAAACGCTTCATTTATAGTTAAAAAAGAAATAAATTGCTAGTGTCAGGTATGTCCTCTTGCTGTCTTTTAGAAATAAACCTCTCTGGAAGTGATTTCTAATGGGTATCGCTAAGGAGAAATTAATGTAAATGTTAATAGATTGTGACTTAGTACCTAGGAGGTACAAAATGGATTTTTGAGGAATGAGGTACCGGTATGAAGTGTGCATGTGCCAGTTCTTAGGAGATTGTTTCCCTTTCTGCACTTGCCTATAAATGGTTTACATAGCTTAACACCATTTGTAATAGAAACTGGCATATTCAAGTGGAAATTAAAGCCTTTTAAATCACAGATTTGTAGAATACCTGTTATTAACTAAACCTTATTTTAACCATTTTGTTATATCACAGTGATTAAGAGCACAAATAGTAAAGCTAGAACCCCTCAGGTGGAATCCTCATTCTGTCCATGCTAATTGTTTGTAGTCTTAGGCAAGTTTATGTAGCATCTCTGTGACTCAGTTTCTATATCCGTTAAAAGGGGATTATAAAACCTACATCACTGGGTTGTGAAGATTAAATGAGTTCATATGTGTAAAACTCATAGTAAGTATTTTTAAATGTCAGCTACAATTATTTTTCAATCCCCAAGCGACTGGGTTTGTGAGTGACTGTTAAGACTTCACTTTTATCCTGTAAATTCAGAAGTTATTACAGTAAAAAAATAAATAAATAAATGAAGGGCGTTTCCTAGAGATAAGTTTTGAAACTTTTTTCCCTTCTTGTTGTTTTCATTGCTTTCCCAGACAGGCAAGCTGAATTAACAAGACATTTTAAAAATTGTCAGTTTTTTTTTAAATCAAGGAAAACACCATGGTTTTTTCATTTATTTACTTAAGCATTTCCATGAAGTGTTTGCAATATAAACACTGTGGCATTGTGTTAATGCATGAGAACCAAAAAGTAGAGCTGGCTAATCTGTTTTCACTTGATAAGAAGTATGAAGCAGAAAAGAAATGGTACAAATGAGTGAAACATTAAAATCCAGATTACCATTATTACACGAATGGTAGATAATCAAGCAAAGGTTTGGATGCAGGAGTTTTACTGTTCCAGATAGCTGGTGTTAAGACTTTGGTTTGAACATTTATTCACATATATTGTATTTTTGTGTAGTATAAATTAAATTTAATTGCAGTTACAATGTGGCCATTGTAAAATACTTTAATTGTTTTATATGGTTAAATTAAATGCTCCTAACTTGGTAAGTATATAGCCTTCATTATGTTTTATTACCAAATTATTTATTAATTTAGATTTTAAGTACCAAATGAAACAAACTTGATTTTATTGTCTTTTTTTTTTTTAAAGATTTATATTTTTATTTTTGCAAACAAGCTGTGGTGCAGGCCAGAGGTGTGGGGCGGTGAGAGGGTTCACCAGAGACAAGAGTGGGGAACAGTACAGGCAGATCAACTGAAATAGACTGCTGAGGGGAGCAGCGGGTGTAGCAGGAGAGGTCTGCTGTGCCATGTGGGAGAATCTCCCCCGCTGGGCATTGAACTCATGCTGCAGCTGCTGACAGCTCCACTGCGCTGAGCCTAACCTGTTGCACCACCTGGGAGGCCTTAATGTCTCTTTTATTAGCCAAAATAGTGTGGGATCTCGCTACAAGTACATTTGTTATTTAATGCAATTCTTTGTGAGACAGACTGTTTCCAAAGGTATATAGTTTGAATGGCTTACAGGTTTGTAATAATTATAATAGCTGTTTTGTGTCTGTTAATTTATTTGATGTTCACAGCAGCCTTATCAGGAAGCTAGAATAGGTATTCTTATTTCTTCCATTTTACTGATGGTGAATCTGAGATCAGAGAAACGGAGAGTTTGTGTGTGGTCATTTACAGGAAATGGGAGATCAAGCACTGGGAACTTTAAAAGTTTCTTGATCAAAATCTATTGTTTTCTACCTTCCATTTGGCCATATTTTCTGTACTGGGGAAGAACAGTTACTGCCTCTTGCTTTGCTGCTGGTGATACAGGGTTGAGGATACTTAATATTAGTGTAGAAGTTACTTAAAACTTTTTTTAAGTTACATTTTCCGTGTAAGAGGTTTTTTTGCTTCGTAAAAATTTGATGTAACTATTTTATAAGAGTAATAGAACATTTGATAAAAATGGAACCTTTTTTTTTTTTTAACCACTAATGAAACATGATTAAAGTCTTGGTAATTTATAAAGTCCCAGCTGAAGTATTATCAGAATATACTGGTGTCCTAACAGTTGATTCTTCCATTCAAAATAGAAGTTTATGAATCTTTGCAATTACCATTTTCATTTACTTATCATATTCATTTCCATTGATTTATAGGCTTCAGAGATATATTCAGTCACAGGAAACTGGAATTATTTGTGGACTAATTGAGGCTTTTCTGAATTATTGTTTATCTGAGTTATTTTTTATTAAATAATTCAGTTGCTGTTTTTCACTATTTTCATTTGGAACATCAGTATCTGTTTACAAGGCCTTCCTTGTGGAAAAAAGAGTTCAGTTTGGTAAACTACTGAATATTTTCCTGTGATTTTTAAAGAATAACTATAGCAGGGATTCTCAGGACTCCTTATATTGTTAAAAATTATTGAGGATCCCAAAGAGTTTTTGTTTATGTAGGTTGTATCTATTGTTAGTTATTGTGTTAGAAATTGAAATTGGGAAAAACATTTAATAATTTTGAAATACACTTATTTCAACATTTTTAATTTCTCTGACTCTGAGAACACCAGAATTTATTACCTTGGCTTACTTAGGCATTCGTGCCATCAGTATTTTGTAGTTCTTGCTTAAAATCCAAAAGAAACTTTGATTATTGATAATTACTGTTGACACTCAAAAGTCAAGCTCTTTTGGCCTGAGACCTCAAAAGATGGGTCCCTGGGTATATTCATATTTATAGATTATATTGTGAAAGCATCAATAGGAATAGAAATGACTGATTTTCCCTTTCTCTTATTATTTTCTAAGACAGTTTATGCCTTAGAGAGTACAGTACAACTCTTTAAAATACTAGATAATCACTCAATGTTGGTTTTGATAAGTAGGCAGAAGTATTACCGTAAAAATGCAAAATTGTGGAAAATGTAATTGTTATTTCTTACAACTATTAAAATTGGATTTTTCCAGAAATTTCCTCTGTAGTTCCATTTCAGACCTAACTTACATTACTAACCTATTTCTACTGCTGCACAAACTAATAGTGAAAATAATTACAAAGTATATGGAGGACTTATCATATCCAATCACTGTTTTAAGTGCTTTATGTATTTTAACTCATTTAATTCAACAATTCTTTGAACTAGCTACCATTATCTCCTTATTTTCTATTTTCCTAGAGATGGGATTCAGATTTACATTCTGATTCTAGAGGCTTTGCTTTTATTTAAAAACTTCTTTCCCAGTTATGTTTATTGAGGTAAAGTTGGTTTGCATTGCTGTATCTGCTTTGGGGGTTATAGGTTCAAACATCTACAAAGGTATGTTTTCACACCAGGCCCATCACCAGTGTAGAGGCTATTCCTTTAATCAACCACTAAGCAGTATTACCTCAGTTAAGCAAAATGGCCAAACATTCACAATTATAAGAAAAGTTAAACAGCTAGTGACTATTTAAGATAATTAATAACTATTATGTAGATAGCTGTGTACTCACATTAAAATGAATTTTTTAATTTTAAAAGTAATATATGTTTATGGGAAAAATTCAAACAGTACATAAAATTCTTGAAACTTTTTACCCATTTGTATTTCATTTTTAAATAGACTATCAAAAGCAGTTTTAGATTTATAGAAAAATTGAGTCCAGAGTTCCCAGGTACTCCCGTACCGAGTTTCCCCTACGAGCACCTTATGTTAGTAAGTAAAATTACAGCTGTTAGAGTGAATGGATCAGTGTTTTATAATACTGATACATTATTATTGATTAAAGCCCAGAGTTTATTCAGATTTCCATAAATTGGCCCTAATGTCCTTTTTCTCTTCCAAGATCCTGTCACATTACATTTAATTGTCATGTCTTCGTAGGCCCTCCTTGGTTGTAACAAATGCTCAGACTTGTTGCATTTTTAATAAACTTGACAATTTTAAGACGTACTGGTCAAGCATTCTGTAGGATCTGCTTTGATTAGAATTTGTCTGATTTTTTTTTCTCATGATTAGATTGGAGTTATAGGCTGTTGGACCGAAGTTAACAGATGTAAAGTGCCATTTTCATCATGTCACTTGAAGGGTGAACATGATTTATCACTGTTGATGTTGACCTCATATGTATTAAGAAGAAGTTGGCAAGTTTCTCTCCTATAAACTTAATCTTTTTATCCGCCTTCCATACTTATTCCTTCTATCGAGTCTCTGCACATGCTTTACCTCCTTGAGGACAAAATATCGTATAAATTATTTGGAAATCTCATCTATAAGTAATTGTCTCTTTTCCCACTTACCAATTTATTCAGCCATTTACTTGTACCAGTATGAACTCATGCATATTTACTATGGTTTATAATCAAGTACTGCTTTATTGGTTGCTCAAATTGTTCCGGTTTTGGCCACTGGCAGTTCTTTCATTTGGCGCCTATGCACCCTTGGCATATCCTCTTCAGTGTTCTTTTTAAACTCTCTATGGCACTACAGAATGCTCCTGGCTTAGCTTACGTATTTCCAGCCCCACTCTGAGATACAGCCAGGTGCCAAGGATCCTGATTTCTTTCATTGAAGAGTGGTGTTAGAAACCAAGATAAGTGTTGGGTATGCTTGTGGCTGCTGGTGTCATTTCTTTTAGGCCCTCTTAGTGAACAGAGCAAAGAAATATATGTGCCTATACTAACCTGTGTATACACAGGTTATTTATAATTACTTAAAAATATTTCTATATGTAGCCACCTATTAAGTTAAACAGGAATTCTCGCTGAATTACCCAACTCTAATCCATCACCATAAGGATCATTGTAGTCTCCTGCTTTTGCTTATTTGTGGGTTTCCACTTCAGTATTGAGACACTTGGCTTCCACCATCCACCATTAGTTTACTCAACAGTTCATTTCCAGTATGCAGGTATAGCAGAATTGAAATTGTTAACCTCACAAGACACTTTATCAACTTGGACACAGTACTTACGTGCATTTCCTTTGCCTTTAGCTTTATACATTTTATTTGTTTCCAGAGTTACTTATTCAACCAGCACCTATTTCTCTGTATTTCTTTTCCTATCATTAAATTTTGCTGGATGAGTGAGTCAGATTTTTTCCTAAAGGCACTTGTTCTCTTTGCTTTCATCTCTAACTGAACTATTCTTTGTTTTTTCCTGGAGTACTCTTTGCTCCTATATCTCTAGTTCCTCCCTTGTTTTTCCTCATGTGCTCCTCTTATCCTGTGTTTCTCTCTCTTGATAATGCTGTTAGTGAATGTAATATTTGATAGGTGATGGTAGAATTTTTTGGTCTTTATGCCATAGGTCGTTTTTCTTTCTAGCATTGTCTTTTAGCATTTTTGAAAAAAAAAATAATCGTTTAACTACAAAATGGCACTATTCAAAAAAATTATTTTTGGAGCTACTTCAGTAGGATGGTAGTGTATGCTTTCTGAACTTTTACTCCCTGGGTACAATTCTGTCTCCAGAGTTTAGTAACATGGTGAACTTGGGTGTCCCTTAATTTTCCCAACTGTGCAATGGAGATTTTTAAATTATCTGCCTAATAGGATTGATGTGAAAATTAAATGAGATAATATCCTTTAAGTGCATGAAAGCACTTAATAAATGTTAACAATTATTAAACACTAACTCTACATAAGGTTACAGAAAGAAAAAAATACATCACAGTATTCTTTTTAAGTGGTTGTCTTTTCAGACATTTGAGAATTACTTTAGAGGTTTAAAGGTTACTGTGATTACACTTTCTGGTTTCCCTGGAATGGTGAGCCTAGAATATGCCTGTTGTGCTAGAATAGCTGTGAGTAGTTCTCCCCTTTTCACTTGCTAGAGTGTTCTGGTTTGCATTATGTTATGGTTACCCTATTTCCAGGGGCAATAAAAGCTATCATCATCCTTCAGATCAGGGATGGTGTCAGGAAGTGGAGCAGGCTGGCACTAGACAGGTGGAGACTGGGAAAGAGTGCACACCCAGGAGAGCTGCAGTGCTCTGTTCCTCCTGCTTGTGGCCAGGAGGAGGTGGACCTGGTAAAACTAGACTTAAGTTTCCAAGAATAGTCTGAAATGTATAATTTTTTTTCAAAATCCCCCAATTTTTCAGGATTGGCAACTAATTCACATTTTTAAAAAACACAAAAATTCATTGAGCCGTATAAAGATATATGCATTTTATTCATATGTAAAGCACATCACAATTTTAAAAATGGGTGTATCAAGTCACAAGCCATATATATATATATATATATATATATATATATATATATATATATGGAGATATATATATATTTGTGAGTTGCTGATTTCCAGTTTCTGTAATGTAAAGAATTAATTCTAATATGGAACTTGTAAGTGTCCTTTAATTATTGGCTAATATTGTAGAATTTTAACTCTGTTACCATATATGATAAAAGTGTTATAATAGAAACTTTAATACAGGAAAAGACATATTAGCTTATGAAGTTGCCTCAAGGGAAGTCTGGAAGCACAGTGACTGAGAAAACTGAAAAAGTGCCAAACTGACCATAACTGAGAATCCTTGAAATACTTAAGGAATTAAAATAATTTAGGATTTTCCAAAGATGGTGTAAATTTTATGTAATTGCTATGGTAAAAATACAAGTAACATCTAGCAGGCAAAAATTGTGAAGTTAACACTTCTACTTGAAATACGCTTCAACACGGTCTTTCGTAGTTTAGATTCCTCAAACTTGAAAACAAATTTTAAATAACTTTTTCTCCTTTTAAAGACTGTTTTAAAGAAGTTATTCATATACGTCTGGATGAACTTCTCCGTGTTTTAAAGTCTATAATGAATAAACATCAGAACCTCAATTCTGTTGATCTTCAGAATGCTGCAGAAATGCTTACTACAAAAGTGAAAGGTAAGAACGATCTATAAAAGTGGGTTGATATGGACAAAAAAAATGCAAAAATAACACATTTTGGTCCATAATGACTAGCACCATCTCTTCTCCTGACCTTGGTATGATGTGTATCACAGTAATTCTTCAATAGTTAAAATATTCCCAAAGTCTCACCAAAATTCCCTCCCTTTCTGTTTGACATTCCTGTCAAATAGACAGGACACTCTAAAAATACTAATTGAAATAAGTGACATTTAGTCTTTGAATTTTTTTGAAAGCATGCATGCTCTTTTGAAGTGGGTTATTAGTATATAAAGAAAAAAACCTTAGTTAAATGAGGACAGTTGGTACTGGAAAATGGTCAGTCATTTGTAATGACGCCACTTAAATGGGAGAACCAAATGGAGAAAAAGAAGACTTCTTATTTTTAAAATGTGAAAAAATGAAAATAAAACTGTGAAGTTTATCGTATGTATGCCTGTGTATGTGCACACCTGTACACATTTTACATGTGCTAAAAGAATCAAGAACTGGAACATCCTCAGATGAAATGACTTGCCACCCAAAAGTGTTCAAATCTATTATTCCGGGCTGTAGGATATAAAAAGGATAGACAGTGGAGGAAGTATTTGAAAAGAAATGAGCCCGAAGAGAGGGAGTTCAGTTAGATGTTAGAAATCATGGACTAGATGAGGGTTGACAGTCTGATCTAAGGCAGAAGCGAGGGTGTGATAGTTGTTATGGAAGAATGGCACTGATGTTGGTTTGCTGAAAGATATAACAGGTGGGATGATAGGGAGGGATTAAGCTGAAGTTTGGAGATGAAAATGTAGCTTTGTTGAAGAGTAAGTGGTGATGAAAGAGTCTAAAACTTGGAAGATGCAGAGTAAGTAGAGGACTAAATATGAAATCCCAGGAATAGAGAAACGACACGAGAAACACCTACAAAACTGGGGAAATGACCTGGAAAAAAATGTCATGGAAGTAGAAAAAGTGCTAGCTCCTAAAATCATCAATACTAAATGTCACTGATAGGTATTACAGATTCAAATAATGTAACTAAAAAGTGACTTAACGAGGGTTGAGGAAGGAAAGGAAAGGCTTCTTTGTAGAGAGGGATTGTGTGTCCTGAATTTCAGAGGCTGAGTAGGATTGTTGTGGTAGGTGGGGGTGCAGGTGTGTTCTGTGTAGGGGTTTTGTACAGAAAGTCTGCATATGAAGAAGATAATGAGATTGGTGAAATACAACTAGAGAGGTCAAAGGGCAAGTGTCAAAGGATGAGGCTGGAAGAAAAAGTGAACCTTGTCAAGAGACAGTCCATGTAATTGAAGAACATCTCCATCCCCTACATTTTGACATAGGTTTACCACATTTGTGAAAATCTTGTTTTGTATTTCAAGCACTGAAAAAATGTAAATGGCTTTAAATAGGAAAAATGGATTGCTTCTGAGAATTGTGACTTTTAAAAAATGTGCTTAGTAACCAAATTAGTTTTTAAATAGATTGTTTATAAGTGCCATTTAACTTGACATAGATAGGGAAATTTGTGTCTATAGATAGTAAAATTTCCATGCTTAGAAATAGGGACCACAGTTCATTCAATTGTTGTCAGCGGCTATTGTGTGCAGTCAGGATGTCCTGGGGAAGGAGTGTGCCTGTGTATAGTTCGTGTCCACATTCCAGAAACAGACTTGAAGAAAGAGGCCTCTTAGCTGCCTTGAAGATCTTTCTCCTTTGAGATAAAACAATCTTTTGAATATTATTTCCCACTATGACTGTCTTTACCCTTGGGATTATTATTTTACTTTTGTGTTGGAGGAAATGTAAAAGATTATTTTATTGTTGGGAAACTTACTCTGTTTCAGTAGGATTCCATCAGTCTAGAAAACTTAAAAAATAGTGGGGTTTTTTTTGGTGTAATTTGTTTTTAAATAAAAGCTTCCCCTTGCTCTTGTTGTTGGAGAGTCTAATTGAGAATCTCCCATTTAATGAAAAATATTCAGTGACCTGAAAAATTGAGGTTAAATCAGAGTTTCTCCTTTTATTTAACAAATAATTTAGTTTTCAAACCCTGGAAAGGTAAAGATTAGGTCAAAATCAATTTTGAATATCCATTCTGTAGAAATCTAAGTGTTTTACATTTTCTGACTGCTTTAATTTCAAAAAGCTATAAAAGTAATTTTTTTATTTAAAAGCAAAAAAACTTAAAAAACCATCGTATGTTAGGATCAGAAAAATTGTCAGGAATGTGGAGATCATTTAGTTGTAACTATGATTACATTTATGGGGGGATTTAATAAATGTTATCACAGTGTTAAGAATGCAAAGTAAATAAATAGCTTAAGTATTTTGTTTGTGACTGAACTTGTTTTGTTAACACTATATTGTGGAAATATACACAGAATAATGTTGCAGTTTTTGGTTAGGTCAAGTTAAAGACATTCATTAATAACAGTTCTTCAAATGTGAATATTTCAGAAATTTCTCTAAACCGTCTGGTCAGAACTGTCTCTGAATACTACCTTACTTTAGAAGATACTGGCATACATTTGAATTAACCTCAGAATTTTTCAAAATAACTCTTATTTAAAGAACTATTCTATAATCAAATTAAAACAGTTTAAATTAAAATTTCCTTTTCAGAAACAATAATAAATGAGACAAGGCATTCTATAAAATGTGGACCTCTAAATGTCAATTCCATACACCAGGCTATTACAAATAAAAACAAAACCATACACAGAGTAATTTTATAATCAGGGAACTATAATTTCTATGTGTGCTGTGCAGGTTTGAATAATCAAACCTATCAATTTCTGTACATAAAAGTGAGAAGTCAGAATGTTTGACTTCTCATTTTTTAAGTGTGGACTTACTTTCTATACCTTTAAAAGAAAAGTTCTTAGCTTCCCCACCTTCATTTTAGTAGTGATTTATATTTCCTGTGTCTCTTCTTATTGTGAAGCAGGAAATTCAGTCTCACAAAATATTTGCAATACAATGAGAGGTATTGCCTATTTTTGAAGTAGATAAATAATCTTCATCACTCAGTAATTTATTAAGTGTTTTTTATTGTTTTCATTATTTACAATTATTTTGGTCAGTTTTATTTGTAATATAAATTCAGAGAACCATTTATTTAGGTTTTTCACCTTCATTTTGCTCTACATTTAAAATTCAGCCAACACAAAAAATGAGCTTTAATTATGCATGCAAAGTCATAGCTGCTACATGTTTTCTTTCTGTTCGAAAACCTTAATTTTTTAATAGGCAATTAATTCACATGGTTCATAATCAAATGGCACAAAAGAGTATTCAATGGTGAAAAGTTTTTCCTACTTCAGATCTTTTGCCATCATTCTTCCCCTGAATAAGCAGCAACTATTAACTGTTTTTGTGTGTGTTTCTTTCCAGAGACATTTAATACAAATACAATATGTCTTTTTCCCAATATTTTTTACATAAGTGGTAGCATTTTGCTTCTTGTTCATTGTTCTGAGTTATCTATACATAAAAGATTTACTTACTACTTTTTCGTTACTTGGTTTTTTTTTTTTTTTAAGGACTTGGGGTAATCCATTATACTAAATACTGTAATTTATTTAACTAGTTCACTACTAGTAAGTGCTTGGATTGTTGCCAATTTTTTTCTGTTACAAACAATGCTACAATGAAGAGGCAGCCATGTAAATTCTTAGATGGGTAGTTACTGACTCTGAGGGCATTCACATTTATTTATATTTTTGATATTGCCAAATGAAGACTTTCTGTCCTGATAGCAATGCTGAAAAGATTGTTTCCTCTATCTTTACCAACAGAATTTTTTTATCCAGTCTGATAGTAAAAATGTTTTCATCCTTTCATGTGAATTCCTCCTTTATTGATAGTTGGTCTCAATGAGTGTTAAAAAATTGTGTAAGTGAATTTAGCCTTTAATCTTTAAAATAAATTGCAAATTTTCTCTAGTTTTTATCTTTTGATTTACTTGTGGTATTTATTTTATATCTGCACTTAAGTTTATTAGCCATTTTTATGGTTTTGGGTTTTAGATATTAGGAAGGACTTCTGCTCTTGTTTCTTCTTCTAGTTTTTTATTACATAATTTATTATTTTAAATCTTTGATACATTCTAGAGTATCTAACTGCTCTATTGAATAATTTATCTTTTCCCCACTGAATTGAGATGCCATCTTTATCATGAACACATGAAATTGTTACAAATGTGTATGTATTTCTGGGCATAATTCTGTCCTACCAATTTGGTTAGTCATGTTCATACTGCACTGTATTGTAGTTTTATATTTTATTTTAGTTTCTGGTAGGGATAGATCTCTCGTTCAGCATTTTGTTTTTTTCATCAGGATTTTTGAGTTGATTAGTATAGTTTCAAAAATATCTATTGGTATTTTGAGGGTGGTTTGAGTTAAATTAATAAAGTTTATAAAGTAATAAATTAAGAAGCATTTACATATTTAGCATTTCTAAAAATATAGTGGTTCATTTATTATGTTACATTATTATATAGCATTTCAGGTTGTCTTTGTGTTTCTCAGATGCAACTTAAAATTTTCATTATGTAAATCTTGTAGTTTTGTTTCCCCCCAAGCATATTTCTTTTCTTGCAGTGGTCACATTTCTTCATTATATCTTTCAGTTAAGTGGTTTTCAAAATGTGAGCCCTGATCTATGACATCAAATTTGGGGATTGTGACCAGCATTTAAAAGTATGAACTAGAATAGACAACAGCTGAGAATTTGAGGAACAGCTAATATTGTGACTAGATTGGAGACAAAGATACACATTAGCAGGTTGTTAAATAGTGCAGACTATAAAATTTGGCATTTTGAGCTAAGTCAGTGGCAATGGGGAATTGAAAGGAAGACAAAAAATATTTATAGATATTTTGAAAGAAAAGATAATAAGCTATTTGAATGTCAGGAAAACAAATTTGGAGGGATAGAGCAGAAGAGAAGATAGCTTTCAGTTGAGATCACAATACTGATAGGTAAAAATTGGACAGAAGGGTAGGAAATATATCAAATATTGGAAAAGTGGGTCTAGAACTCAGAGGTTAAGACGGGTAGTTTAGGCGATTCTGTGAGAGAGAATGTATAGATAAGGAAGCCAAGATGAGAATGCAGGTAGAGTGAGAATGATTGTGAAGTATGAGTTGTCTACAGATACATGAGTGTGCCCATGTTTACTGACATACTCTAGGCACCTTATATTTGTTTTCCCAGTCTTTCCTTTCGACCTTTCTGCAGTGTGCTATTTTACATAAGAAGAAGTGGAAGTTAGGTAATGTATCCAGAGTAACACAGGCAATGGCGGAGATCAGATTTAAACTTAGGTCTGAAACTGAACTTAGGTCTTCTAGTCACTGTAACATATTGCTTCTAAGAGAGCCGAATACTTCAAATGGAAGGAGGTTGTTAATATTTGTAATAATAATAACAGCTTACTTAGAATATACTTATTGTATGCCAGATACTGTTAAGCTCTTTCCATGGATTATTGCATTAATCCTCACAGCACATTTTTGAGGTCAGTGCTATTGTTACATCAGCTCTCATTTTGCAGATATGAAAGCTGGAATAGAGAGGCTTTTCCAAAGTTGTATACATATTAAGTGGAAGAGCTGTTTCGAGTTGCAGAATGGTCAAGTAGGATGAAAGCTTAGAAGAAAAAAGGCCCTCGATTTTGATTAATAGGAGGTTATTGTTGACAGAATTGTTCAGCAGTATTGAGTGAAAATAATAATACAGTTTTATGTAACAGGCTCTGGTCTAAGTTTATTCAGTCTCCACAACAGTTCTTGAAGTGTATTATTATCCCCCTTTTATAAATGAGGAAGGTGAAGCATAGGGCAGTTTAGCTTACTTAACCCAGTAAGAGACAAAGTTAGAATGTAATTTAGGTGGACTGATTTTGGAGCCCATCCTCTTAACCAGGGGCCAGCAAACTACTGCTAGTGGGCCAAGTCTGTCCTGCTTCCCGTTTTTGTAAATTTTGTTGGAACACAGTCTTTCTTATTTGTTCTTCATTGTATGGCATTCATTCATGTTTGGCTCCTTTTGGCAGAGTTGGATAGTTGAAACATATAGGGCCTGAAAAGTCTAAAATATTTACTATCTAGCCCGTTACAGAAAAAAATTTTTCAACCTCTGATAACATTACACTGTATATAAAAAGTCAAATCCTGGTAAATTTAGTCATAACTTTTTCATAGAGGTTTGGCAGTGGAGAAATTTTAAATTAAATTGGATGGTAGCTTAAAGAGTAAATATGATAAAATGAACATTTTTTTCACTTAGGAAATAATTGTTAGTGACTTAAAAAGTCAACTGAATAGGAAGGAGATCATGAAGCTATAAGGGAGGAGTGACAGTGATTTAGGGTTTTACAGAATGCAGGAGAGAGAGAGAGTGGGAAGATTTGTTGGAAAGGAACCAAAGACTTTTTTCTGAAATACTGAATAGGAACAAAAAAGAGAAAAAGAATACTGGAATGATAGGACCATTTTGAAGTGAAGGGAAGGGCAGTGATAGGAATTTTCCTAAGACGACTGCAATGTCACTTAAGTAGGGATGGTGATAGGAAGAGCAAATGTTTAAATAATTGTTTTTTCTCTACTTAGAGTTGTATTTTTTAATCTGTCAGTCATATTTAGTGCTAGGAAAAAGTATATAGAAAAAAGAACAGTAGCAAGTTTGGGTAGTGTTAGGTTTTTTTCTTTAAATCTCTAAAAAAAAATCCCTTCTCTATACCTCCTTTGACCCTCCTTTCACCAATTTTGTTACATGTATTTTCATTTTCATTCTGCTCAAAATACTTTCTAATCACCCCCATTTTTCTTTGACTTACAGGTTATTTGGAAGTGTGCTTAGTTTCCAGATATTTGGGAATTTTCCAGAGGTCTTTCTGTTATTTCTCATTTTTTTTTAAGATTTATTTATTTATGCATACAAGCTGGGGTACAGGCCAGAGGCATAGGGGCGGCGAGAGGGTTCACCAGAGACAGAGTGGGGAGCAGCACAGGCAGATGGACAGAAATCCACTGTTAAGGGGAGCAGCGGCGAGGCAGGAGAAGTCTGCTGCGCCATGTGGGAATCTCCCTGACGGGGTGTCAAACTTGCGTTACCCGCTGCTGACAGCTCCACAGCGCAGCGCTTAACCATTGCGCCACCAGGGAGGCCCCTGTTATTTCTCATTTTGTTCCATGTAGTCACAGAGCTTATTTTGCCTGATTTAAATCCATTAAGACCCATTGAGACTTCTTTTATGGTTCATAATATCATGTATCTTGGTAAACATTCAGTGTGCTTTTTGAAAAGCACATATGTTTAGCTGCTGTTGGGTGAAATATTCTATAAATGTCTATCTGGTCAACGTGGCTGATAGTGCTTAAGCCTTCTATATCCTTACTGATTTTCCTTCTAATGTACTATAGTTACTGAAACATCTGATTCTAGGTTTTGCTTCATGCATTTTGAAGTTGTTTATTTGGTGTGTATATCTATAGAATTATATATGTCCTTTGGATAAATTGACTCCTCATTCTCAAATAACCTTCTTTTCCCTTGTTTTCTTTACTCAGGAATCTGCTTCGTGTGGTTTTAAGCAGTAAGCAGAGCGGTTATAGAGCTTACAATGTTTGTTTCTTTTCTATCAGGATTTTTGCCCTTTTTGGCCTGATATCCAGTGTTTTGAAAACCATTGTTTCATTTTTTTGGTGCAGGTTTCTTCTCGTTTCTAGCAGAAGTATAAGCCTGTTTTTCCATCTTTGCCAGAGGAGAAGCCCAAAAATATCTTTTAAATCATGGTGGTTCTTAGGTTGTTTGTTTATATCAGGGTTATTTAACAGAATCTGATGAAAAGTATGGACTTTAGCTTCTATTTATAAAGGCTTATACAGTAAAATCTTAGTTGTAATTATGGGGCTTACCATCTTGAGGTTTAGTTCATCCCTGCTAAGGAATCCTTGATTTCCAGTAAGGAATTTCAACCATAGTTGCACGGTAGAATCACCTGGGAGAGCTTTTGAATGATTATCTATACTTCACCAGAGCTGTAAAGTCTGAATCTGAATCTGGGACCCAGTCTTTATTTTTAAAATCTTCTTGCTAACTCTGATATGTAGCCCAACTTAGTAACAATGTTTTAAAGCAAAGGATGGCTTCTTCTCTGCTTGGGTTCTTTACCTTTATTGGCAAGGATCCCGGGGAGGGTGGGAGACAGCAAGTCAGTTAACGCCTTAAATTCAACCTGAGCGGAATGGGTTGCTTTAAAAAATTTCACCTTCACCTTGGTAAAATTCATCTGGACTTTTAACCGAGGTATATACAGAAGAAGTTGTAATAAGAACCCTTGTCCACTATGTTTCACAATTTGCTTTACCAAAATGTAAAATGTTAGACTATCCCTATGGTTAAAAAAATAAAAAAGCTATATGTCAATTAGCATGAGGCCCTAAACCCAAGAGCCTGTAAGAAATAAGATTATAAATAAAGAGGAATTTTATAGATTATTAGGTGGCTTTGTATATAATATGCTTTGTATATAGGTGTCATACTATATCAGATTTATATGTGACTTCAATAATTGGTGATTCATAGTGAAAAATATACTTCATGTTCACCTACGTATTTATAAACAGTATGTTTAACTCTTATTTAGAAATGCCAGAAAGCAGTAAACGAGAAAATAGCACAGACCACTCACTCTTAATGAGAGCGTTCTGTTGTAATGTGGACTTTGTGGCTTGAAGACCAATTGATTTCACAGTCATTTTTAAGCTGTGTCAAATTATGTGATGCTTGGAGTGGTTAGTTTGGAATTCCAGCTACTTTTATGCTTGCTGATTCTTTGATATCTTTTATAAAGAACTTGAATATCATAACTATTTGTATATTAGGTTTTTCAGTTTCTGGATCTTCTAATCTTTCTAAAAGTAATGGTGGATTTTTAAAGGATTAAATGACTGTGTAAATCGCTTTCAAAATGATTTCTCCCTCATTTATTGTAACCCAACTTTTCCTCATAGCTGTAAATTTCACAGAAGTTAATGAAGAAAACAAAAATGATCTCTTCAGAGAAGTGTTTTCTTCCATTGAAACCTTGGCCTTTACCTTTGGGAATATGTAAGTAGAAAATGATCTTTAAAGACATTTGGGCATAGGTGTTTCAGTGAGAGATTTCCATGTTAATTCAGTAGATACATGGAAAGTGAAGTATTAACGAATAAAAAATATTACCCCAACTTTGGAAAAGTTGTGTTCTCTGCTGCTTTATTACTGCATAACTGTTTGGAAGCAACATCCATTTGCATGTGATTGTGTTTGTGGTTTATGTGAGTGAATTCCTAGGCGTTTATTTCTAAGGTTCTTACTTTAAAAAAGTTTTTTGCTAATTGTCATGTTGAATGTAAAGCTGGTGACCAAGCAGTGTAATGACTTTTGTCTTTTATTTTTTTAACTCCTCTGGATAGTCTTACAAACTTCCTTATGGGAGATGTAAGCAATGATTCATTATTGCGATTGCCTGTTTCTCGGGAAAGTAAGGTAAGCCAAGTCTGTGTAAAAGCAAAGACTTAAGTATTTTTAACTTAATATTTCAAAAATTTCATAACTTTGATCTAAACATTACTCTTTGATAGTTTTTGAATTTAGAATTTATTATAACAAGAAAAATAGATCAGTCACTTTAAATTATGGTCATTTTTGGGAACAAAAATTTAAGTGAAGCTTTTAAGTCAAAACTATTCTTTCAAAAGAGCATGTGTAGATAATTTTATGAAGATAATTTTTAAAGATAATTTTATAGTGTCTTAATAAAATTAATTTATATGCTATGTAATCCAAAGTTTTTAAAGTAATATTAACCCATTTTTCCCTCCTGACCTTATCATAGATCTTAAAGACTGATAGAAACTTACTAAAGTGTGCAAGAAGTAAAGAGAGTGTTGATCTTTTCACACATCCTGCACTTTTTTTTTTTTTTAACCATGAAACACTTACTAACAAGCCTGTAGGTCTTAATTTTCTCTAAAAGCATTTTTATAATTATGTCAGAGGTTTGGTATTCTGATTCCCAAATAGAAGAAAAATTGATGTGACATGGTAGAACGTGAGCCATGTATGTAGAATATTGGTAGGAATGTTTTCACACTTGATCTTAGCTAAAACGCAAAGGAGCATTAGCATTATTTTTATTTGATTAAATTTTTTCTCCAAATGCAAGATACTTAAACTCATTAGGGACATTTCCTGTTCAGGATGACATTTCCTGATCATTTCCTATAGATGATGAAACCCAAAAAGTATTTCAGTAAATATTTGGAAATGTACCAAGTATTTGTATTATACCAAAATAGTATAAAAAATTCAGTTCACTCTTAAAAATGATACAAAAGATGAATGACTACTTAAGGTATTTGCTCTGTGTGTTACAATAATGAGGAAAACATTGTGACTGTTTCTGAAGTCATTTATTTTCATTGGTGAATCAAAGAGGCTAGTGTATAAACCCTATCAAAATGATGAAGAATTTTATCCTTTGATTCATGATTGTTCCTCAATTTATCTTTTCAAACTTGCTAATTTTTAAGATAAAATAAAACATTCTATCTGTATGACAAAGCTCTAAATAATTCAATTTGAGATGTGAATCATATTTCCTGTTCCTTGCCTCTCTCATGCACTCATAGTTATACTAATAATTATTTTGTTTAATGAAGAGTTTTGAAATTCTCCTTTAAAAATAAGAGCTGCTCTTTATTTAATAGTGCCTACTGTGTACCATGCACTTTGGTAAGCCTGCATCATCTTAATCTTTAAAATGGTCTCATGAAAGTGTGTTCTTATCCCCATTTTACAAAAGGGCAAATCAGTTGAGTACTTCGTAGCACACTGTCATATAACTACTAAATGATAGAGCTGGACGTCAAATCCAGGTCTCTCTGATGCCTTTTGTATTGAATCCTTGTATACTCTGCATTGCTCAACTAAATATATCAAATTTTTAAGTTCTCTCAAATTTTGTAGGTAATATTTCCCTGCTCTGTCTAGTAAAATAGCTACTGGGCACATGCAGCTCTTTAAATTTATTTTAATTAAAAAAAAATAAAATTAAAAAATTACTTCTGGGCCTCCCTGGTGGCACAGTGGTTAAGCACTGTGCTGTGGAGCTGTCGGACGCCTGTGACGCGAGTTTGACGCCTGGCCGGGGAGATTCCCACATGGCGCGGCACACCTCTCCTGCCTCGCCCTCTGCTCCCCTCAGAAGAGTGTTTCCGTCGATCTACCTGTTCTGCTCCCCACTCTGTCTCTGGTGAACCCTCTTGCCTCCCCACGCCTCTGGCCTGTACCCTAGCTTGTATGCATAAAAAAAGATGTTTTTAAAAAAATAAATTAAAAAAAAATAAAAATTTACTTCCTATTGTCCACTTTTCAAATGCGCAAACAGCTATATGTAGCTAATAGCAGTAACTATCTTATTGGATAGAGCAGATATTGAACATTTCCATCATAGAACGTTCTGTACTGTTTTGTCCAATAAACTTTTAGAAAATATTCGTCTTGTAATATAAAAAACATAATAAAGTTGTGAAAGGCCATTTTTTACCATATAATAAATGACTGAAAAAGACAGGTCTTTGGCTTCTATTTAGACAGCGGTGTATTTAGTTTGTGTCTGTGACTTGACTTAGATTTTTGAGATCGGCAGAATTTGAAGTATTGAATGGATTCACTGACATTAACTAGTGCTGTTCGTAAACAATGAGGTTATTCATTTTGGATCTTGAGAACTACTGTTGTAAAAAGCTATATAATTCATATAAAAGGTTCTGGTATTTTAACAGACTTTTAAGACCCTTTGAGTTCTAAATACTTGAAATTCCTTAGTTGGAATTATGTCAGAGTAACAAATTACAGTGAAAAATTTCTGAAGTAGAGTTCTATTATCTTCTGTTCTAATCTTAAATTTGTTTTCTTCCATGTTGTAAGTCTTTTGAAAATGTTTCTGTGGAATCAGTGGACTCATCCAATGAAAAAGGTAATGCTTGAGTTATTTAAAACTCTGTCAGATGTTTTGCATTAACTTTCAGTAATCTCTTTTTGCTTATAACCTAATGTAATCATGTTTACCAGAGAGTGATATTTAAAGCTTTAGATATAAAACTTAAGGGAAAAGCCTGCTAGAATAGAAAGATAATGATAGAGACCTGTCAAGAATTATATAGGACTTGTAAGTTGATGAATGATAGAAATACATATTAAAAGAAAAAATACATTATAATTAAACTATCTCAAAATTAAACTGTGAACCTTTAATTCTAAATTTATCTCTTGTGTAGTTTTAACTAGTTTTTTTTGAAGAACTTAGGATTTGAGTGATTTGAAAATCTTAGGATTTACATGATTCTTCATTTAGAGTTATGTGATTATGTTTAATGTATACTTACCTTGATTTTTTTTTTCCCCCAGGAAACTTCTCTCCTATGGAACTAGACAGTGTGCTGTTAAAGAACACTGGGTCTATAGAATTGGCTTTGTCATATGCTAAAACATGGTCAAAATATACCAAGAACATAGTTTCATGGGTTGAAAAAAAGCTTAGCTTGGGTGAGTTGTTCTTTTGGATCATCTGATTAACTTTGGAGTGTAAAAAATGAATTTGTTTTGTGATTCACTTTCTATAGACTCTGAGTAAAATGATTCCAAATTAATAGCTGTTTCATTATACTGAGTAACATCATTGTCCATTTTCTCTTCTTGAATTAGAAAGATGCTTAGAATAAATGTACTTACTGAACATGACTGTGGGCCAACTCACAGATCTGGGGACATAAAGATAAATAGAATGACTTTACCATTAGGGAAGTCATGCTCTAATGTGTAAAAAGAAGTGTAATCATACACAAGGAAATAAAAATAACAATAGATGTAGAAGACAATGGAAACAGATAAGGAACATCTTAATAGCTATTACACTGGTCAACAAATTTTTACAAAAGTCATGTTACTGAAATAAAATTAGTTATTACCTATCAATTTGTATGTGCTCAACACAAATATAACAGTCAAATTCTGATTTTGGCTCTAGTTTTTTTTGTAATCTGCGATAAATTGATGTCTACATCACGAAATGCATGCCAATAGTAATAGGCCTACGGTTAATACCTGTGAAAAATCAAGTCATAGACTGCTTCTTAGATTTCTTCACTTGCCTCTTGTACAGCTGTTCAGGAATAGAATAGATGGAAGATGGTTTCCATTGTGCCAAAGCACAGCCTTAAGACTCAGTTTCAAAGAGTCTAGAAGTAGTCTCTATTCTTGTGGGTCATGAGTGATTTCTAAGGCATTCATGAGGCCCTCAATATTGGAACAGAATACCAGAGTACTTTCCTTTCTGAAGAAAGGCTCCAACTGCTGGTGGCGCTTTCGATGGAAAGTAATTGCGACATCTTCTAGAAAATTCCATTGTTAGAGTCTTGATCCTAGCAATTCTGCCTTGTTCTTGGATAAGTCCAAATCACGAACCAGGTCATTTAGTTCTTCTTGTGTTAGTCTGTGTGGGGTTGATGATGCACCACAGTGAAAATCTGGATCACTGCATGCTGATAGAACAGAAGAACAGGTTGGCTTACCCTTGTCCTCATCAGATGAATCAAGAGAATATTCTGCTGGAGGTTCTGGAATAGGAAGTCCCTCACCATGTGGAACTGGTCTCAATGCAGATGGAATGTTTGGGTAGACTATTCTCGACTTCTTTTGCTTCGTTATTCCTCTGGAAAGAGGAGGAACCAAGCAGAAGTAACAGTCTTTTCTGTGGTTGCTTGGCTCTCTCCACACCATGGAAACTGCAAACAGCATTGATGGTTTTTTGCCATTTAACCACTGTGAAAACTGTGTTGTACACGTAGCACAGCATATATGTGGGGCCCAAGGCTTGGTCACCAACTTTGCATCCGAAGTAAAGAGGATATGCCTTCTTCACTTGAGAAGTGATAATTTTCTTCTGGTTGGCAAATATTACTTCTCCACAAATAGAACAGAAATTGTCCACACTGTTAACACACTTTTGAGGCATTACTGTTCTGTATTGTGCCTAAATGGATAAAATAATAACAGTTCTGTGGAACAGTAGCTTCAACTGTCTCGCACAAAGTCTGAAGTATTTTCAGTGCTCAAGCTTTCCGACAGGGCTTTATAGCGTGCACTGCTGACGTCAGCTTACTTCAGCAGCTGCCTGGCAGTAGTGTTGTATTGCATCAGAAAATGATGCAGTCAACTCTGAATGATGTGTGCATGATGGTATTATGCAATGTGATGCAATATTACATCACTCTAGGCTGATTTAGGATGTTGCAGTCCTCCTGGATATATTTGCACGGTGAAACATACAAAATGAATTGCATGAAATATCTTCAAAACGAGAGCTAATAAAAAATTTTCAGGTTTATATTCATGTTCAGCACACCAAGATACTACAGATCAGGGCCTTTTAAATTCAGAAACTATCTCACTGTTGACCAGTGTTATTTTCCCAGTGTTTTATGGTTAACATAATGCTCTCCCATCCATGATCTTATTAAATACTTACCAAAACCTTGGCAAAACCCTGGAAAGTAGGCAAGACAAGAATTATTATCCCAGTTTTGTAGTTGAAGCAGTCGAGACAGATGACTGGCCCAAGGTCAGAGGGTAGATTTGCCTAAGATCCTAAAGCGGTGACTGGAAGAACGTAGAATTTACCCAGAGCCCATGCTCTTACTGCTACATTATTTGCTTTCTAATAGGCAATGGCCATTATAATCCACCTGTGAATAGTCTTATAAAAGAATAATATGTAAGCATAGGTTCCAACTCCCTCAGAGAGGTGAGGTCTAAACAAGTATTTATTGAAAGTTTCCTATTTGATTTTGATGAGCATTTCTAAGTAAGTATCACAGCATCATATCATAATATAGAGTAGTATTTTTCATCAGTTTTTAATTGGGGAATTGCAAATAATTTTAGAGTATGGAGGTGGGGAAAAACAAGTTAATTTTCTCTTCTCTTGTCTTCTTTGACCTTTTCAGAGTTGGAGTCAACTAGAAATATTGTCAAGTTGGCAGAGGCAACTAGAACTAACATTGGAATACAAGTAAGTGTTCAGTTCAAACTGAATGAACTCCTGATAGTACTTTGCAAAATCAGAAAATGTTATGGTTAATATAGGAAAGAACTTAAATGTCAGTGTGTTTACTAACAAAATAAAATCCTTTTTACCTATTGAGAAAAAAAATCATTTTATACAGATACTCTCTTGCTGGCTACTAATTTTGCTAACTAGCTTGATGATTATAATTAGCTTTCTTAAATATTATTCTCATGTAATCATATTTAGGACTAGTCTCTTTTCTGAAAAAAACAAAACAAAACTGTAAACTTGAAAAAAAGGTAGCAGGGGATCTAGAACGCTTGTGCCATTTCTATTGAAAAATTTACTTTTCAATTTTTAATTTTAGGAATTTATGCCATTGCAGTCTCTATTTACCAATGCTCTTCTTAATGATATAAAGAGCAGTCACCTTTTACAACAGACAATTGCAGCTCTCCAAGCCAACAAATTTGTGCAGGTAAATATTTGCATTATAATACCCTTTCTTTTTTTTTAACAACAGCATACCTTTAGAAAACAGCTTTTTTTCTCTTTTTTTCAATCATTCTTGACAGCCTCTGCTTGGGAGGAAGAATGAAATGGAAAAACAAAGGAAAGAGTTAAAAGAACTTTGGAAACAGGAACAAAATAAAATGGTTAGTATTATACTGGAGTTTCATTTACATATTTGAATATCTGTTATCTGCAGTACATAAGCATCTATCCTGAGAAATGCATACTCTGTGGTTTTTCTAAAATGCATTCTTAACTGTTTTGTCAAATATCCTAAAGAAATTTATACTTTAGAGGTTTTTTCTTCTTTAACACTTTTTTTTTCCTGTGTAGCTGGAAACAGAGATTGCTCTTAAAAAGGCAAAATTGTTATGCATGCAACGTCAAGATGAGTATGAAAAAGCTAAATCTTCCATGTTTCGTGCAGAAGAGGAGCATCTTTGCTCAAGTGGTGGTGGATTGGTAAAAAATCCCAACAAGCAGCTAGAAAAAAAACGAAGGCTGGAGGAGGAGGCTCTACAAAAAGTAATGACCTCTATTTGTTATTTGCAAATTGAATTAGCAATAATCTGCTAACGCTTTTGTTATCCAACTTCAGTATACATGAGGATCATCTAGATGACTTGTCTAAGCAGACTGTCTAACTATAGAGTTTTTGATTTAGCCAGTCTAGGATGGCAGCCCAGAGAGCTTGTATTTCTGACAAGTTCCTAGGCTATATGCTGCTACGGATCCGACTTTGAGAACCGCTATTCAAAGGGACTTTTGCAGATTCTTAGGAACTTTTGGGTTTGTTTGTGTAAGAGATTTCTTAGAAAAGGCAGCAGTTTAATTTTATGACTTGATTGTTCAAAAAGTCCACCTTTTGGGAAACTATATGTGTAATAATTCTAGGACCTGATTAAAAGATTAGACTGGAGCTTTATATAATTTATGAAATATGATTTGATAAATTCTTTAAGATTACAATCTAGAGAATGGTAAATATGAATAGAAGTGGACATTATGTAGACAAACAGTATACTAATTATAAATCATACTGACTCTCCATTGAAGTCAGGTGCCCTTGAATTGCTGACCAAAACAAATTGTAACCTTTAGAAATATTTTATTTAAAACAGATTATTTTAGAAATTTCATGCATACTTTTAAAGTTGAGTTTTCTACAATAAGTATTTATATTAACATATAGATTGTAGTAGTCAGTTTTATTTTTTTCCTGGGTATTCCCAAAGGTAGAAGAAGCAAATGACCTCTATAAAGTTTGTGTGACAAACGTTGAAGAAAGACGAAATGATCTAGAAAATGCCAAAAGAGAAATTTTAATTCAACTCCGGAAACTTGTTTTCCAGTGTGATCTTACTCTGAAAGCGGTAAGTAATTTCTTCAGTTTTTGAAGGCAAGAGGGAAAAAAAGTCTTATCTGCAAAAGACAAAGAGCTGCCAAATGAGTCATAATATTTAGGGTATTTAATTTCTCAGCTTATGGAACATTTAGAGTCTGAAAATAGACTTTCAGTTTTTAATAGTGGTATATGGTTTAAGTTATATTTTTTATCTCGGTCCCGTCTTACCCCCATGGATAATGATTGTTCAATTACTATTGAAGTATGAGACTTTGGAGTTGCTTCTAGTCCACTGTCTTTCTTGGCTTGGTTAACAAAATAGATTTCACCCCTGCAACAACTTCTAGCAGTGAAACCTATTCTTCATCAGAATTTGAGTAAACTAAATATTAAAATTGAGCCCAATGATTCATCTGAAGATAATAAAGCATACTGCTCTCGTGTATTCTCATTTGCCTCTACAAAATGACTTTGATAAAAAGATATATATATATATAAACCTTTTTGTGTACATTTCACAAGTTTTAACACAGTGTAACACGGATTCTTTCTTTTGTTATTTCCATTTGCCTAAATAATAAATCCCATAACTTTGTTTTTTATTTTCAGTAGTAACATTTCCATTTCTTTTTCATATCTTTCATGTCTCTGCTGAAACTTTAGTCTTTCAATCATTCTAGGTTGTTTGCCCCTAATTTCTTATTATGCTGCTTTAGTCTTTTTTGGATAACTCAAGATAGTTGAGTCATCTTGTGTGATGTCTATTCTTTTGTGAGTTTTCGAGATTTTCCTGGAACTTCATGTGACAAGGTAATTTTGGGTTATACCTTGGACATTTTCAGCATTATATTATGTGACTCAGGGTCAGGGTCTTCTTTATTATCTGTATTGAATGTTGATTTTTTAAAAATTTTAGTAGGCACTTCATCTATTTAGATTCACTCTCTAGCTCCTAGGTGACTTCCTTCCAGGTCTTCTGGCTAGAAAAGCCTACCTACTCCACTGCAGTTAAGGGTCAAGATGGGAAAGGATAACAATGAAAAAAAAATAATAAGGATTTCAAACCTCTTTTCAGATGACCATTTATTTGGCCATAGAGAATTCCCCCTCAGTGTTAGGTATCTGTCCACCTGCTGCTGCCATCATTGCCACTGCCACAGGGCCGCATCTTACGGCACGGCTCCTGTTTCAGGGCTAGGGCATTCGAGAAGATACATAAAAAAGAAACCAGAAGCTTTTCCCCATCTCCTGCAGTCACATGTCTTTGCATAGGAGCTAAATATTGACTGGGAAACATAGTAGCAAAAAAAAATAACAGGAAGCCTACCTCACTCCCATACCTCTGGCCTACACCCCAGTCCTTCTATGCAAAAATAAATAAGATCTTTAAAAAAGAAGAAAAGAAAATTTATTCCAACAGTTCTCAGGAAGATGTGCACTTACCAGTAACTAAAAATTAGTTGTAGACAATGAAGGCAGGCATAAAATTGGAAGTCCTTTGTGCTCGAGTGGGCAATACCAAAAAATGTGCAAAATAACACTATAACTTTAACTGATAGATAATACTTTCTACTGCTATTCGCTTTGTCATTTCCCCTTTATGATTTTTGATTCTCACGTGTATCATTGCCTATGCTACACATTGGGGACCTAGACGAAAAAGACTCATAAGTCCCTGACTTGAGTAGATTGGGGGACTAATAGGTGATTTTTAAGGTGTTTATGAGCCACCCCAGTTAAGGTGCTCAGCAAATCCTGTAGGGTCTGTTTCCTGAAGGCCTCGCTCTAGCATTTCTATTAAGTGAGGGAGAAAGCTGAATACTTTAGGGAAAAGAGAAAATAAGATTGGGTTGCCAATATATATTAGCGCTTAAGTCTTTATTATTAATAAATACCCAAAGATGAGCTTTCAACAGATGAGCCAGTTATTCCAGTATATTCATTTAACTTTTTTTTTAAAGAGTTATTTATTTATATATACAAGCTGGGGTACAGGCCAGAGGCGTGGGGCGGCGAGAGGGTTCACCAGAGACAGAGTGGGGAGCAGAACAGGCAGATCAGAAATACACTGCTGAGGGGAGCAGCGGGCGAGGCAGGAGAGGTCTGCCGCACCATGTGGGATTCTCCCCGGCTGGGCGTTGAACTCGCATTGAGCGCTGCCGACAGCTCCACAGCGCAGTGCTCAACCGCGGAGCCACCAGGGAGGCCCTCATTTAACTTTTTAATTGATGTTTTTTAATTTAGATTCATACAGTTCATTTTAAAGAATTTTAAAAATCAAGAGCTTTTTTTTCCATCTTACTCTCAAGTGGAATGAGAGTAAGAAACTCAGTGGAATGAGAGTAAGTTCAGTTTACCATTAACTGGAAAATCTCACAACAGCTTGTTGCTAGACTTAAACTTTACCATAAGCAGCTTGAATTTACTTAGTTTCTTGGAGAGTTAGGGCACAAATAAGCTATTCTGTTATGTGCACTTTTAAAATACTGTTTTTGCTGAGTCTCAATTATCCTTAGGGAAAATGCCCATCTCTCTTGGAATGGACTTAGAAACTATCAGAAGTTTAACACATCATTTCATAGATCAAGAGATAAAGAGGAAACATGGCAGTCTTTGAAATAACATTGTCAGTCTAAATTTGGCATTCATTCATTATCACTTCCCATAAACACATTCCCCACACAGGAGCCACAGTGGATTTTAAAAATAAATCAATTTCTTGTATAGCTCTTCACCAACTTCCTAATATACTTAAGTATAGACTCTTTACCATGGCTTAGGTAATTTCATCCCTCGTTGGCTTCTTCTCATACTGAAGCTCCACTTCTTTCCATATACTTTCCATGTGCTTCAACCGTATTGACGTTTCTCACTCACTTTTGCACTAGGGTATTTGTACTGCTTCTTCCATTTGTCTGCTTTGGTCTTTTTTTTTTTATGCTTTTTTATTTATTTATGCACAGAAGAACTGGGGTGTGGGTCAGAGGTGCAGGGGGTGAGAGGATTCACCAGAGACAGAGTGGGGAGCAGAACAGGCAGATCTACTGAAATACACTGCAGAGGGGAGCAGCGGGGGAGCAGTGGGCGAGATGGGAGAGGTTTGTTGTGCCATATATGGGTTAGATCCCTGACAGGGATAGAACTCAGGCCATGGCAGTGAGAGCGCTGAGACTTAACCCCTAGGCCACCGTGGAGGCCCTGCTTTCGTCATCTTCCTGAAACTTTGCACTGAGTTCTGGAGAAGCCTTCACTAACCTACTGTGTCAAAAGTGTACTTTTGCAAACACAGATTTCTTTATATTCCATAACTTGATGTTCTTGTGCAGTATTCATAGCAGTTTTCAGTATCATAAATTATATTAACTTCATTTTTTCAGACACCACCCTCAGGAGAACATAAACTCTATGAGGACTGTTTACTATAATAAAGCCAAAGACTAGGCTTTTGTAAACATTAAATTAATTCATGGTTTGATGTGGCATATTGTAAGCACTTGTCAGTTGCTACTACTATTACTGCTGTTACTGTTTAGTAGTAGTAGTGATAATGTATTTAGGCATTTGTAGAAACTCAGTGGAATGATGTTTTGAGTGGATTCAAGATAATGCCTAATTATAAAAATTGAGTACTGTAGAATGCTTATAAATAGCAAGGTGTTTTTGTTTTTATAGTATTAATAAAGTGAAAGTGAAAATAATAGTACTCTGTTTGGAATATTCCCTGCACATTTTTCACTTATGAGTTTAGATAACTGTGGTCAGACCATCATAGTACAGAGTTTGGAATCCTCAAAAACACATTGATTTCTTAAACTCATGAATTTTATGTTTTTGAATTTTTCTGTTTAAAGTCTTTTTCTGGATCAGTCAGGTTTAGGTATATGAATACTTTTTCTTTCCTGATCTAGACCTTACACAAAATCAAGCAACAACAATGATATTCAGCACTGTCTGCCTTTTTCTGGGTGCTGCCACTTGAAATAGATGTATATTTACAGAGATCTGTATAACATGAGTTTCCTTGCCTTTTGTTTCTGTCTGCGCCCATAGGTAACAGTTAACCTCTTCCAGATGCAGCACCTGCAGGCTGCCTCCCTTGCAGATAGTTTACAGTCTCTCTGTGATAATGCCAAACTCTATGACCCAGGCCAAGAGTACAGTGAATTTGTCAAGGCCACAAATTCAGGCGAAGAAGAAAAAGTTGATGGGTGAGAGTTAATATATAGATTATTTAAAGAGATAAAACATTCATTGCTAGAGTTCGTATCTGATATATGGTGGTATCTTTTATAACATTAGCCACATTCACTTTAAAATTTTTGAATTTCTTTATATTAGGTATAACTCATTAAAGAGTAAAGCCTTTCATCTTAACAGTGATTAGAAATCCCTTTGAGAATGGCAAATCATAGTCATATCTATTTCAAATGTTCATAGATTTAAACCACATATTGTACAGAGATTACTGTGTATTGGAAAAGTTTAACTGTGACATGAATTACAGGCTGTGCTTTTGCTGTTCTTTTCTATGTTTCAGCCTTATAAATACAAATAATGAGTTTTATTAACATCTTTTAAGAAACTTACCCAATGAGTATAGTTTACTATTTATAATGCATTCATTAGCTTAACAGCTCTTTCTGAAAATAGAATAAAATAAGCAGATTATCAGTCATTCTTCTCAGTGATTAGTTTGTTTGGGTTTTTCTTAGGAATGTAAATAAGCAATTAATGAATAGTCCTCACACATCTGGATATAGACCTACCGACTCTCTGGAAGATGTTGTACGTCTTCCCGACAATTCTAATAAGATTGAAGAGGACAGATGCTCTAACAGTGCAGATATGACAGGTAATTCAAAGTAAAGAGAGCATTGATTTATGAAAGCTCAGATTTCAAATTTGGTACTTCATGTGAATAAATAGGAACTTATTCACAGGTGTAAGTCCTGTCCCTGTCTTAAAAGTGGATTGTTGATTATTGTTAAAAGAAATTTGACTTGTCTCGTTTTATTGTGATGTCAGTATTTTGCCTTATGAAATCCAACTCTAGCCAAGTTTGACTTTAAATATTCTTTTCTTAAAGGTCCTTCCTTTATAAGGTCATGGACGTTTGGGATGTTTAGTGACTCTGAGAGCACTGGAGGAAGCAGTGAATCTAGATCTCTGGATTCAGAATCTATAAGTCCAGGTACATACGTATTTATGTCTAGGAGTGAGAATTCAATGGAAAATTAAAATACTCCTTTTGGGGATATTTTTTAACAACCTATTTTTCTAATGAACTGTTGTTTCATACAGAAGAAAGTGAACATGTGTAGTATAGCATAATGAAAAGTAATAATATAAACCCTTAATGTATTTACCATCCATCATCCTTAGAGGTACGACATCATCAGTATATTAACAAGGCCCCTCCCTGTGTACTTTGCCTTATAACATTGCTCAGTCTTTAGCAGAGTAAACTACCATCCTGAATTTTTGTGAATCATTTCCTTAGTTATGTTCAGTGTTGTATGTGCATGTATCTGATTGAGCTTTGCCTGCTTCTGAATGTTGTATGGATGGAATCGTTCTATTCTTTTGTGACTTCTTTCCTGGATTATGTTACTTTGAGATCCATGTGTAAGTAGCCCTCTTCATTTTATATTATATAGTATTCTACTTAATGAGCATTCATTTTTTGGACTGTTTTCTAGTTAATTGCTATAATGAACAGTACACTTAATGCCAATTCTTGTGCCTGTGATTATTAATTTTATACAAATATATTTTAAGGTATTTTGAAGTAGGTAGTTTTATGCTTTTTAGAGAACCAGCAGATATTTAGAAGTATCCCTTAGTGTTTTAAAAAAGGATAACTTGCCATAGATTATACTTTTAGTGGGGAAAGAAGCTAGCTCTAGAGTTCATGAGATTCTTACTTGGAAATTCATTCTTTTTCTCCTATTCTTCTACCAAGACTGCTCTGGTCCTGTTCTTCCTAGCTACATCTTGTTCCTTTCTCCAAGTTTCTTAGGATATGTTATAGGAATTAACCTACCTCAAATTCTAAAGCTTTTTTTGGTGTGTGTTTTCTAGATATTACAGAGCTTTTATTCATTTGACTAAATGCCTTAAATTTAAAGTTGAAAATAACTTCCATGCAGCTCTGGGACTTGGGTGCTTACTCTGTGCCCTCCTTAAAAAGTAGCGCTGTTCAAGGTACACCCTAGGGATGGGAGCCTAAATATTCAACTGAATATTTGAAATTAGCTTTGTAAAAACAAAGTGGTTCCAGCTATTACCAGAAATGAAGATCCAATCTAGAGAAAGTCCTAAATTATTTGGAATTTATTAGGTGCAGACCTAGGGATGCTTAGCCTGGGAAGAGGAAACTTGGGGACATGTCAGCTGTCCTCAAATATTATTGGAAGTGAAAAAGAGGGGGTTAAGATTAGAGTGCTTGGTTGCTTTTTTAGGAAGAAATATGACTAAAGGCTATGATTTATAGGGAGGCAAGTTTCAATAACAAAAGGAAGTCATTCTGCAATTAAATAGTTCTAAAATGAGGCCTCCCTGGTGGTACATTGGGTTAAGTCTCAGCACTATGAAGCTATCCACAGCCACTGCAGCACAAGTCCATCCCCGGCCAGGAAGTTTCCCACATGGAGCAGCAGACCTCTCCTATCTCGCCTGCTGCTCCCCTCAGCAGTGTACTTCAGTCCACCTGTTCTGCTCCCCACTCTGTCTCTGGTGAATCCTCTAACCACCCCACACCTCTGGTCTGCACCCCAGTTCCTGTATGCATAAGTAAATAAATCTTTAAAAAAAAAAACAGTTCTAAAATGGAACATGTGTCCTCATGATTTCTCATTCACTGAGAACACATTCAAAGCAAAAACTGGATGATCACTTCTTAAGCATAAGTTGAAGAAGAATCTCTGGGACGAAGATACTGGTTTAAATCATTTGTAACGCCTTTTCTAGTTCTCAACTTAAGTTTTAGTATTCATACATTTTTGTGTATTTTATAAAAATTTAGCTCTCATTGTATACATAAAACTTATACAAGCATTTAATGACAGCTTTGCCATTCTCTTAAAGATGTGGATAGAAAATACTCCCTGTCCTTGGAGGCCTTTATAGCCTTTAATACTTAATATCAGAAGTTAGTTAGTAGTAAGATCTCGTTCAGATATATGATTCCTAATTTTATTTATTTATTTTTTGTTAAGATTTATTTTATGCATACAAGAACTGGGGTGTAGGCCAAGGGTGTGGGGTGGTGAGAGGACCCACCAGAGACAGCGTGAGGAGCAGAACAGGCAGATCAACCAAAGTACACTGCTGAGGGGAGCAACAGGCGAGGCAGGAGAGGTCTGCTGTGCTGTGTGGGAAACTCCCTGGCTGGGGATTGAACCCGTGCTGCAGTGGCTGTGGAAAGCTTCATAGTGCTGAAATTTAACCTGTTGTGCCACCAAGGAGGGCCTCATCCCTAATTTTAAATGTAGAAAAGTCAGATTTGGTTAAATTCTCTCTTGTTCCCAGGAATAGTATCAGAATTTCCTGTATACAGAAGTCTGAGAATGAAAGCAAGTTTTATTTGATAGCTAATAAAATGGTTGACTTTATTAGTCAAAAAAATATCATCATCATTTCTAAAATTCTCCAGTAAATGTTCAGACAGTTGTGTCGACAATTTTCTTTTAGGAGACTTTCATCGAAAATTACCGCGAACTCCATCCAGTGGAACCATGTCTTCTGCAGATGATTTAGATGAAAGAGAACCACCGTCCCCTTCAGAAACAGGTATTGCATTTGCTTTTGTCAAGTTTTCACTAAACCAAGTTTAATCAGTAGCGCTGAATGATATTAGGAAAATAGATTAATTTTTAAAAATCATTACAGCATATTAAGCAAAAGACATTTTAATGACTTAAATATACCCTAAGAAATAATGTTCCAGTATTGGTTGGTCATGTAGTAATCAAATGTTACAAATTCAAGTATAAAAATAAGCAGAACTTCTAGATCTAAAATTACTAGCATGATGCTAAATAGATAGGTTAGATATTTTGATCTTTCAGTAACCTAATTCTTAACTGCAATGTATGAAATGTTATGAAAAACCCTCTTCTAAAGAAATAGTGTAAAAAGCAAAGCAGGAAAAGTGAATAAGTATGCTACCTGAGAACAAAGAAAGTTGTGGGTATTAAAGGATATAAGAGAAGCCATTTACCTTGATGACTTGAGTGAGATTCATATTAAATTAGTTTTGTATATTTGAGACCTCCACATACCTGTTTTGGCATCATTTCCTAAAGTAATACGAATATCTGATCTCTGGTATAATGTCAATACATAACTATCCTATAATTGTATAGTGAATTAATAATAGCTGTATTCTTAATGCAGAAAAGGCAGACACATGCAGCTGTTTTCTGTGCAACTTTCATAAGGACATTTTAAAAGAATGTAATGCCACCCTCTCCTTTTCATAAAAGAATATTAATAAAAACAGCTACAAATTTGCAGATTCTGTAAACATTATATCATGCTGTTTTAGAATGGGTTTATTGGGTTGGTGTTGACTTTTACTCATGGCTAAAATACTTGATACATTTATGCCTTGTAAGAAATCTGCAAATTGGATGTTTATTATGATGTTGCAGATTCAATATAATGGCTTTTATAGATGAAAGTCTAAAGATTTTTCAAAACAGTATCATATAGTATAATTTTCCTGTTATCTTTAACAGTTCTTATATGTTTATCTATTTCTGTTGCAAGGACCCAATTCCCTTGGAACATTTAAGAAAACGTTGATGTCAAAGGCAGCTCTCACTCACAAGTTTCGCAAATTGAGATCTCCCACAAAATGTAGAGATTGTGAATGCATTGTAGTATTTCAAGGTGTTGAATGTGAAGAGGTAAGATCTTTCTGGAATTACATTAACCCCTTTATGCTTATTGCTTTATACTTTTTTTGTTAGTTTTAATGTTAGCACCTTTTACCTTTTACAAGTATTTTTTTAATAAATTGAACTACAGTATACCTTTTTCAATTTTATATTTCATCTTGCTATTAAATGTGTTTCAGGTGCCACAAGTAGTACTTTTTAAATTCATTTCTGTTATGTTATGGCTCTACCTGTAGTTTGCCCAATTGTCAATAAGTTTTAAGTTGAGTTAACTAGTTTTAAATTGTTATTTTTTGTAGTGTCTCCTTGTCTGTCACCGGAAGTGTTTGGAAAATTTAGTCATCATTTGTGGTCACCAGAAACTTCTGGGAAAAATACACCTATTTGGAGCAGAATTCACACAAGTTGCTAAAAAGGAACCAGATGGCATTCCTTTTATACTCAAAATATGTGCCTCAGAGATTGAAAATCGAGCCTTGTGTCTACAGGTACCTTTCAACTCTTAAAACTGAGATGTTAAAAATGCAAATGCCCATGTGAATTGTAATAAGGAGACTAAAAGGAAACAGTGCTCTCATTTCTTAATAAGTAACTGAATTTATTAGGTTCATCTGGAAAATAAATACCTCATTTGATCCTGGTATTTTTCTAAAATACTTATAAAATGGAAGGAGACACATCAAATATATTTAGATGTCTACATTTAGCCTTTTGTACTAAAGCAGAATTTTACAAGGTTTTCCCCCTTTCTTCTCAAAGGGAATTTATCGTGTATGTGGGAACAAAATAAAAACTGATAAACTGTGTCAAGCTTTGGAAAATGGAATGCACTTGGTAGACATTTCAGAATTTAGTTCACACGACATCTGTGACGTCTTGAAATTATACCTTCGACAGGTAAAGTTTTTACCCTTGAAAACTACCATTAATTAGAAAAGAACCAAAATATGTTTTGCTGATAACATTTGCTTTGCATTTATTTTCATTAACACAGGCCTTCTCGGTGTTTTTCTAAGTATTAATGTGCCCATTAAGGGGTGTATAAGATACATGAATGGTTTAAAGATCAGTGATAACACAGACACTCATTTTCCATCACCTAGCTTAAGGAAATAAAACATTGCCATACCGAATAGAACTTGTGTGCCCCTCCCTAGTTGCAGTCCCCAACCCCACCCCAGTGGCATTTTCCTTATCTTCCTAACTTTCTTTTCTTGCTAGTTTTAATACCTACTGTGTATTCCTAATCAGCATGTCAAGTTTTGGGAAACTGATCAAGAAGCTTAAATCTAGCTGTGTAAGGGAAGGCCATCATTCACACTATTAAGTAAAGGATTTAGTAAGTAGATAGATCAGTGTCCGAATCAAAGTCTTACTTTACCTTCAATGATGTTTTTATTGGAGCATTAGTCAGGACTGCCCAACATAGCTGGGTCCTGGAAGTTCAGCACAAAGAATGTGGCCAGGGAGTCATCTGCTCCATACTTTCTCTTTCTGTGCCTCACTGTTGTACCTGTAGTTAAGTTTAGAGGTGTAGGTTCAAAGAAACACTTCTGTGGGGTGAAATCAGTAACTGTTGTGGCTTCAGGCAGCAGCTCATGAAGGGATTGTAGAAACAATCAGGACATTGTCATGATGAGCCAAGTTAAAAAAAAAATATCTGGGCCAACCTCAACTGCTTTCTGTGCTCAGGTGAAATAGGAGAGACAATTACAGAGTAACAGTCCTAGACATGTCCCTCTCTGGCGTTCTCTTGCTCCATCTGCATCTTTTTCTTATTTTTTTTTTAAGATTGATTTATTTATGCATACAAGCCAGGGTACAGGCCAGAGGCGTGGGGCAGCGAGAGGGTTCACCAGAGACAGAGTGGGGAGCAGAACAGGCAGCTCGACGGAAATACACTGTTGAGGGGAGCAGTGGGTGAGGCAGGAGCAGTTTGCCATGCCTTGTGGGAATCTTCCTCGGCCGGGCATCGAACGCTTGTCCCTGCTACCACTACTGACAGCTCCACAGTGCAGCGCCTAGCCGCTGAGCCACCAGGGAAGCCCCCGAGCCACCAGGGAAGCCCCCATCTGCATCTTTTTAAATGTGAATAGCTCTCATCCTGGGATTTCTCTTCTCCTTTTGTGAGGCATCACCTGTCTTCTGTGGCATGCCTTCCTGCTTTTTATTTGTTTTCCTGTTTTTGTTATACTTGTCTTTGAGTGAGATGGAATAAGAGTAAATATTTGAAAGCCTATTTATCTATAAATGTCTTTATTCCACTTTCTTGAATGGAAATGAAAGACTGGATAGTTTGAAAGTTTACAGTATTCTAGGGTGGAAATTTTTTTTTTCCAGAATTTTGAAGGCATTTCTTTTTTATTGTTCTCTGAAGCCTGAAATCCTTCTCATTCCTGACTTTGTATATAACCTTTTTTTCCTTCTGACAGCTTGTATGGTCTTCTTTTTCCTTCTGACAGCTTGTATGGTCTTCTTTTTCTCCCTGCTACTCTAGAGTGATATGCCTTGATGTATGGGTTGTTTTCAGCCACATTTTGGGTGTTCCATAAGCCTTATCATTCTGGTTACTTGTTCTTTAGTTCTTGGAACTTTTATTTTGTAACTCATTTCCTCTCCTATTTTCTTTCTGGACCTTACATTTGAGTGCTTGACAGCTTGTACTGATTCTTTATTGGTATTTTAAATTTTTGTTTTAATACTTTCTAAGAGGTTTCTTCAGCTTTATCTTTCACTCCTACTGGAAACTATTTCATTTATTTTTTTTAATTCTTTTTTTTTAAGATTTATTTTTTATTTATGCATGCAAGCTGGGGCACAGGCCAGAGGCGTGGGGTGGCGAGAGGGTTCACCAGAGACAGAGTGGGGAGCAGAACAGGCAGATCAGAAATACACTGCTGAGGGGAGCAGCGGGCGAGGCAGGAGAGGTCTGCCGCACCATGTGGGATTCTCCCCGGCTGGGCTTCGAACTTGTAGTGCGTGCTGCCGACAGCTCCGCAGTGCAGCGCTTAACCGCTGCGCCACTGGGGAGCCATTTCTGATGTATTGTTTTTATTTCTAAGAACTCTGGTTCTCTACTCCTTTTAGAGCATTCATTCTAATCTAATATAATCAACTCTCATTTTGTCTGAGGAATTCTGTGAGATCAGAACTTAAAGGTGGAAGCCACATTCAATTCTTGGGATATTAGAGAGTAGCCTTCATTTCACTCATGTGCCATGTGGGAAATTTGAAGCTCCAAGCAGGTTAAGTGACTGCCTTCAGGTCCTAGAGCAGTGGGAGGTAGAAATTGATACCAAGGCTGCCCTTCTTTGGGACCAACAGATAGGACAGGACATAAGCTAACCAGAGGCATCACTGAACAATTGGAAATGTTAAACTCAGTTGTGCCAGTACACAGGTCAAGATGACATACCCTTTGATTGCTGACTTTTCTTCTGACCTACTTATGGCAGTCCAGGCTGTATTTAACATTTAGATAAGATGTTGACAGTTTCTTTCTTCTAAGCCTTATTATCTTAACCTAATCTTCATTCTGACCCAAGTAAAACACAAAGACTCGATAGCATTCTACTGTCTCCCCTATACCAGTAAAATTCAGAATATAAGCTTTTTCTAATTAATTGGACTTATTTTGTTCATTATCCTGGGCTTATTTCAGTAAAGGAGTGGGTGATGTGGAGCAGTTAATAGTGTGGTTGGTGTAGGAAACATCCAAGTTGTTAAATCTCATCAGTGCAGCTTCAGATTTAAAGCTAACTTCTTTTAACATATTTAACTTATGGCAGTGATGTCAGATTACATCTGTTGTAAGCAAATGGACGTTTCTAACATGGATTGACCTTACACTGTGTTACTCTAAGGGGACATGCTAAACTCTTTGACACCATTTAGGTTGATTATTAACAGGAGGAAAAATGAACAGAATGGCATTCCTAATGTAACTTTATTTCTTTAGCTCCCGGAACCATTTATTTTATTCCGATTGTACAAGGAATTTATAGACCTTGCAAAAGAGATCCAACGTGTAAATGAAGAACAAGAGACAAAAAAGGATCATCCTGAGGACAAAAAGTGGTCAAGCACATGTATAGAAATAAACCGAATTCTTCTGAAAAGCAAAGATCTTCTAAGACAATTGCCAGCATCAAATCTGAACAGTCTTCATTACCTCATAGTACATCTTAAGCGGTAAGAACATCATTTAGTAGGTGGATAATTGCTGAGGGTTTTGTTTGTTTTGTTTTATTGGATAGGTGGTAAAATACACATAAAATGTACCATCTTAACTTTTTTAAGAGCATAGTGCAGTAGCACTAAGTACATTCACATTGCTGTGGTATTGTTTTCATGTGTGTTAGGGAAAAGGAGACATTGAATATATGTTCATGCAGACTTCCCCTCACATGGCTTATATGGGCCAGATTCTTAGGGAAACAAGGATGAAAGTGACTGTCATCTGTTGTGCTTATCAGCTTGGGGGGCAGACCTACAGACAAGTACAACGCTGCATCATTCTTCTTCTACCGGGGCTGTGCACAGTGTGCAGAACAGATGGGAGAGGGAGATTTGTGAATAGGGGAGGTAGTCTTAAGCCAGACTTAAAGAACTGAGTAGTGGTTTGGTGACAAAAGATGTGCAGATGGCAGAGGGTGATAGATAGAGATATAAGACATCATTTTGCACTTGGGAAATAATTTGGTTAGACTAGGATATAGCAAGCAGTAGCAGGAACTGAGTTAATCGAAGTCTGATCTGTCTTACTACTTGGTAGATGAGTTGACTGTCATCTTTCTGTGCCCACTAAAGAATTCTGAGCCAGGAATTTAACTTGCTTAGATTTGCTTTTAAGATCTTTCTAGCTGCAATGTGGAGGATGGATTGTAGGGAAGGCCTTTACTACAATTCAGATCTCCTTGAAGAGTCATAGAAATAAAAGGGATGAAACTTGAAGTGAGGCCAGAGGAGGGGGAGTGACAATAGAAAAGAGATCTTTAGGAGGGAGAATCAAGTAGGCTTAAGACTTAGCTGTGAGTGGTGAGAAAGAAATTGACAATGATGTTTAGGTTTCCAGCATAAGGACCTGGCAGGATGTACTGTCTAAGAGTAGATCAGTTTTTAAGGGTCTTTTGAAGTTTCTGCTGGTAAAACCATAGTAGTTTCTTCTGCTGAATTAAATTCCTGATGCTGTGAAACCCAATTTGGTGTGGTTGATATTTAATCAAATAAATATATCCTTTTCCTAGACTTCTGCAGAAGCCCTCCACCCTTCCCACCCCATAGTAAACTGACTACTATCAAAGAAATTTAATAGCAGATCTCATACAGCTTTATGTTTCCTACTTCTCAGGGTTGTAGATCATGCAGAAGAAAACAAAATGAACTCCAAAAACTTGGGGGTGATATTTGGACCAAGTCTCATTAGGCCACGGCCCACAGCTGCTCCTGTCACCATCTCCTCTCTTGCCGAATATTCAAATCAAGCACGGCTGGTCGAATTCCTCATTACTTACTCACAGAAGATCTTTGATGGGTCCCTGCAGCCCCAGGATGTAGTCGTGTGCAGTACAGCTGGGGGTGCACTTCCCGTTGAGCAGGGTTGTCTTCCAAAGCCTCTGTTATCCCCAGAAGAGAGAGACCCAGAGCATTCCATGAAGTCACTGTTTTTCTCTTCAAAGGAAGTAGGTTTTGACATTTGTGGAATTGTATTGGAACCTTGTAGTTATATTGAAACTTAGTTTAGATAATAATTGAAAATCTTTGAACTGTTTATCTTGAGGTGTGTTTTGCTTCTTCAAGTTTAACACTTCTCTTCATCAACAGGATATCCATACTGCAGATAGTGAAAGTAAAATTTTTGAACCAGCTACATCATTTGAGGAATCAGAACGCAAGCAGAATGCATCAGAAAAATGTGATGTATGTCTCATTGGTAAGTGGCATGTAAACCATGTTTGCTGCTTAAAACTGTTCGAATAAACCCTGATTAAAGTCAAGTTGAGGAGTTAAGTCAGAAAAGGAAGCTTCAGTAATGATGCACATCTGACGCTTATATAACCTAGTGCAGTATTACTTTAATGAAAAAAATTTTTAAAGCAAAGGAAGCTTTATTAGTAAATAGACTTTTGCTAGTCAGTATAGAAATTGGCCTTTTAGTTTACCTTGCATTTAAATGAATGTTATTTTTCAAACTGATCATTCTTATTGAAAGATACCTTGGAGTTCATAGGTGTGTTTTGTGTTCTTGCTGAATTTTTTTGTTTTCATATTTGTCATCAAAGGCACGGCAAAAATAAGTTGAGTAGTATAGTTTATTAGTATCTTTTGTTACTGTAGATCATTGAGTTGTTCTTTTTTTTTTAAGATTTTATTTTATTTATACATACAAGCTGGGGTACAGGCCAGAAGTGTGGGGCGGCGAGAGGGTTCACCAGAGACAGAGTGGGGAGCAGAACAGGCAGATCAGAAGTACACTGCTGAGGGGAGCAGCGAGGGAGGCAGGAGAGGTCTGCCACACCATGTGGGATTCTCCCTGGCTGGGCATCGAACTCTGGTCGCCGACAGCTCCACAGCGCAGCGCTCAACCGCTGCGCCACCGGGGAGGCCCGAGTTGTTCTAACTCTTGATAAAGAGTGACTAGGCTCCTAAAATTCAAAAAATTTAGACCCCCTAAAATTCCTAGAACTTTTTCAAATGCTTTTATCTGTCAAATGCCTTTAATGTATTAAGCATATTTGTGTGTATGTCATTATTTCCTTGACTGCAATCATTTATTTCTTCACTGTATGGTAATTTTAGTTGGCAGTGATTGTTAGCAGTCAGGCTGGTGGAAAAGCTTCCATTTGTTACTGTAATTCTATAATTACTAGAACTAATATTGCAAGTTTTAAAAATGCAGCCATGTATGTTCGATTTAATGTATAAATATCAGTGACCTAGCCTAATAGGGTCTAAAAGAGCGATGGATCAAAAACACTGAGTACTACCTGCTCTGTGCTAAGCTCTGTGCTTATTGTTTGATTCCTTTTGCTATAAAGTAGGTAGTATTAGCCCATTCTATCCATAGACTACAGTCTGAGAGTAAGTGATGCCTTTAATAAATGGTTTAATCAGGATTTGAACCTGTTTTCAAGTGTGCACATCAACTGGGGCTCCCATTTAGAAGTAGTGATGACAATAAATATTGCTTTGAAGTGCTTATTATACACCCATTAATTCTTAGTATTGCTAACCCCAGCAACTGTTTTCAGAGCCTGCACTCTGGTCCATTATGCACTAAGCTTTCCCTCAGAACCTAAGAGTATTCCGTTGGGTGCTTAAGCCCAGCCCCAGTGACCCACGTGCTTTAGAATGGCCTATACCTGGGGAAGGACATGGGAAACCAAAACGAGAGAGTTGCCTTGAAAGCTCCGGGGTGAGTGGACTGCAGACTCGGGGAGGAAGGTGAGACAAAAAGAGGCTGACGGGTGACTCTGAGGGGCTTCTGTCTGCAGACCACTGCCCAAAAGAGGAGTGAGCAGAGGGCTGGAATTTTCCAGGAATGGGAGGTTTTTAGAGCAAATGCTGCAAAAAGTGGACAGGACTTAAAGGGGCTGAGCATTCTAGTTTGAGAAAACACAACCATGGTTCCAGACCGTGTAGTAAAGTGAAGAAAGTCTGGGAGGAAAGAGTAAACAGAGAGAACGGCATTTTTTACTTAAGATAAAATCGTTCATCCTAATTTGACAGGATGAGTGTTACAGTGCGTTTATTAGTTGATGAGATATTCAGGGCATCTGAGGCATCTCATACGCTGTGCTCTCACTGTGGGTTCTTTATAACTGAAAAGCGGAATAACTGACAAAAGCCTTGGCACACCTGCATTTGGTTGGCATGTAAATTAGTTGGACTTTCCTGAGGTTAATTTGCTAACGTCTGCCAGTTGAAGTTGTGATGACTGGTTCACCCAGCAAATCCCTGTTCATGTGTGGCGCATAAGTTACTTCATCAGGTCTTGTTTATTTTTTGAAAACCTGTGTTGGATTTTATAGCCATTTATTATATTGACTTAAAGAAAGATAGAATTCTGACGTTTCTATTCATCGTGTACCTTTAATACTGTGAGTATGTAACTCCTCTGCAGAGATAACGGAAAATAATGGAAAAAATACGTAAGGCCCCTGTTTTTCTGAGATGTTTGTCTATAGCTCACTCAGACTCTTGTTACCTATGTGCCATGAAGTTTGCTTTTTAAATAAACCTTTATCTTTTGCAGACCACAAAGTACGTCTGCTTGGAGAACAGGAGCCTGAATCGGCACCACACAAGTTGGAAATTGTTTGTAAGACGTCGAAAGCGCTTGCTCTGAAGTCTGATAGGGAAACAAACAGTGTGGGGAGGCCGCCTCCAAGGATCAAGATCAGACCTGTAAGTTTACCTGTAGACAGACTGCTACTTCTTGCCAGCCCTCCTAATGAGAGAAATGGAAGAAATGTGGGAAATGTAAACTTGGACAAGTATTGCAAGAATCCTTCCTTTGAAGGAGTTAATAGGAAAGATGCCCCTACTATTGTTTGTTCCAAATTTGATGACTTTGACCTGCAGACTCTCCAAAAAACTCGGGAGAAAGAATATGAACAGGATGACCTAGCTGCAAAAACTGCAGTCATTGTGCCCAATGCCCTCCAGGAAAAAGGAGTGACAAGCATCAGGATCGGTGGGGACCACCCAGTCAGTGCCACCCAGCCCAGTAAGCCATACCTGGAGCCAGTCAGGTCAGCAAGACAAATGTCAGAGAGACGGTCCTCTGACTCGTGCCCTCTGACTCCTGTCAGAGCACCCAGAACGCTGCAGCCCCAGCACTGGACAACCTTTTATAAACCCCGAGCTCCCCCTGGCAGCGTCAGAGGCAGTGAAGAGAAACCTGCAGCATCCTCTGGAGCAGCGGCTCCCGGCGCAACTCACGCTCCCCAGGCGCATGTGCTGACACCGACTGCAGACTCGGAAAACGCAGCCACGTGTCCCGTGCAGCCGAGTAAGCCGAGAGAGAACTCTGAGGAGCACGGCTTGCCTGATGTGCCTCCGACCTGTCAGAGACCGAGGCTAAAACGCATGCAGCAGTTTGAAGACCTTGAAGATGAAATTCCACAGTTTGTGTAGGGTTGTTATACTTCAGCTTTTCTTTTTGTTACTGTTTTGTGGTATTGTGTTTGCTTTGTGAAAGAACATTTTGACGGGGCCCCTTACATATAGGCTTGCCAAATCATGCCATTGTATTGTGTTATCCTGTGTTGGTTATATTGACTGGTAGAATGTTTTGATAGGGCCCTAGCTGTGCTTCACTGGAATTAACTTTAAATGTGTATTTTTTGAAGTTGTGAATAAATAGGTGGACTCACTTTTTTAAAAGTTCAGTGGATTTTCCCCATAAAATGATTCATTTAAATGCATCTCTAATATATGATGTAGTTTTCAACTAATAGGTGCAATTGGGAAAACTCAGCTTTATTTTTTTGAAGTGAAACTAAGTGCTTATTTATAAAAGAAGTGTTTCTGAATGCAAGTGCCTGAAAGATCTTTGGTATGATTGTTTTGTTCCCCACACAATTTTATAGTGCATCTTTGACCATATCTGTTTTTATGGTATGTATGTAACCTTTTACTTTTTCAGTTGAAAATTCACTTAGTTTTTAATATCTACCTAATGCCCAAAAGTCTTGCAAATCTGTATTAATGGCATTTTAGTTGCCGGTTTTTATATAATAGTAAGTTATACAAAGAAAATGCACTTAAACCTATTTCTAAATTATATAGTTCAATAATGTCTTATTTGACTTTTGATGGTTTTAATACATTTAATAGTTGTTCGGCAATTCTGAACTTTTTGATATTTTATATAATGGTCCCCAAAAAAGTTTTTAAATTCAGTGCATTTCCTCTTGATTTTGTCTGGGTTGGTTTTACTGGCTGGATTTTTTTTTTTTTGGTTTTTTTTTTTTAACTGTTCCTTTTGTATGAAAAGTTTTCATTTATGAATATAATTTTATGTACTTTTCCTACCTAGACTTTTAACCATTGACAATGTATGGTTCATCTGAATCATGCAAAGCTTTATTTAAGTTGATTACTAGAGTATAGTTCATTAAGCCTCATTGTTTGGAATTTGAGAGGTGTAGCTATTCAGATCTATTTCATTTATAAAATTCCCAGTTTGTAGAACTAATGAAGTTCTTTTATTTTCTGGGTTTAGTCATGTTGCCTAAAATAGGATACAAAAGGGACAAAAAAATAAAATAGCCTCTATTTGTATATGTGAATTCTATTTGTAGTAAATGCTTTCACATGGCAATGTTATAATTCATTTTAAAATATATATGTACATACATACATATATACTTACCTGTTGAATGATTTCAACTCCTCATAGTGTCTCTGAAATTGTTTCCTCTTTGGGTATGACCACTATGGATTAGTGGTCAAAACTTCGGCTTTTACACCCCTTGACTACAATATGAATGTGTACTTTATGGGAAGATTTATATATATATATATATATATATATAGTTCTACATGGCATTAAGGACTAGGGAGAAATAAATAATCTACCCTTTTGTGCTACAGCCTTGTTTTTAGTGCTTATTGTACAAACTATAAAGGACTTGTATTGTTAAAAAGCCTAAAAAGAAAATAAGAGCCAGCATTTTCGGTGTGCCATGAATTCTGCAAAGTTCCTACATAAATAATTTAGTTTCACGTTCACAGCAGCCTTTGATGGGTAGGTAAGTATTTCATTATTCCTTTTGTTACAAATTAGGAAACTAAGGCTAATTATATGCTCTAGATATAACAGTTGGAGTCAAGTCTCAAATACAGGACTGTAAGATTCTGATCATTAGTACTCTTTTTTTTTTTTAAAGATTTATTTATTTATACATTCAAGCTGGGGTATAGTCCAGAGGCATGGGCGGCGAGAGGGTTCACCAGAGACAGAGTGGGGAGCAGAACAGGCTGATCAGAAATACACTGCTGAGGGGAGCAGCGGGCGAGGCAGGAGAGGTCTGCTGCGCCATGTGGGATTCTCCTGGGCCGGGCGTCGAATTTGCATTGCACGCTGCCGACAGCTCCACAAGATCCACAGCGCAGCGCTCAACCTCTGCGCCACTGGGGAGGCCCTCATTAGTACTCTTTTGACAAATTACAATGTGATTTCAGATGGTGTCTAGAAAGAGAAAAATGTACTTAAAATTTTTTATCATCATAAAATATGCATAATATGAAATTTACCATTTCACGAATTAGAAAGCATGGTTTTAGATTCCTTTTAGTTTTCTCTTAATGAATGAGACAAGCCAAAAATGGTATCTCATCAGCTAGCTTCTCTATTTCCCTCACTGTTAGGCCTCACAAATAAGACTTTACTTTGATCCTGTCTACCTTTAGGACCATCTTGTCCAGGTTAAACCCTCAGTTTTAAGATACTTTCTAGTTTCTTGGGGGCATAAATAAGCAAGTGTCTCCTGGGAAGATGTTGCTGTTTTTAGAGTACCCGCCGTGCGCCCTGTGCCCTGCTGAGCAGTAATGTGGCAGTCATTCATCAGGAAGTTGTTTTATAGCACACGGAAAGAATTTGAGCCAAGGGGAAGAGCAGTCGTGGGGAATCCTTTTATAGCTGCCAGCCCACCGGGAAGCTTTTTGGAAAGCATATTGTTCAGGTTTCTGAGAAGTCATTTGTGAGGTGTCGGTCATGACATCCCTAGATAGGTTTGTTTAACATGCAGAGAACTTAATTAGAATTTATGAGTACTTAAAATTACTTTGCGTGCACCTCAGGCAGTGTGTTTCTTTTGATACAGAAATGAAGAAGCTAGGTCCCTCTGAGGGACTTGTTGCCTAGAGAGCTCAGAAGCAAATAGAACCATACCTTACTTGATGGATTAAATACGGTACTGTGGCTGCACTATTCCCAGGCAACATTGTGTTACAGTATTTGTTCCACTATAAAAATCTCTTTAAGTGGCAACCACTGTATATTTTTAAGACATGTTATAGTCAGTGTAATTCTTTGGGTTTCTCTTTCCTAAAGACAGGAGATTGTTTTTATGTGTTGATATGAATGTATATGTAGACAATTCAGTAACACATGATGAATTTATGTGCTGCATTCTTATGCAAAGTTATGTGCTGCAAAGTTGCTGCATTCATAATCAGTATGCAATAATCAGTTGTGTTCTGATATATTAGCAACTAATAGAAAATGAAAGTTTTTAGAAAGATCTCAAACAGAAGCATAAGAAATTCAAAATACGACTGTAACAAGATCTTCATGGAGAAAATTTTAGACCATATCAGGAGATACTCAGGGAGATCCTAAATGGGGTGCTCTATGGCATACATGGAAGGAAACTTCAGATATTAATTATACAGATGTTCACTTATGTTTTATAGATTCAATATAATCTATCCAATGTAATTTTGAGCCATTTCAAACTCAGTTGTAGATATGATGCCCCATTACCCCTAAACATTTCAGTGATACTTTCTTAAAACTTGAATACTCCTACATGATCATAGCATGACCCATCAAAACCAGGAGATTAACATTGACGTTTAATCCACATGCCACTTTCAAATGTTGCCCATTGCCCTGATGATGTTCCTCTCCGCTCTGTTGTCCAAGTGCAGCATTATGTGGATTTAGTTACCTTTCTTACCTCTTTGAACCTACAATAGTTTGTTGTTTTTTCCATGACTATGAAACCTAAGAAGTATGGGGTTTATCTGACAGTTCCTCATGGCTAAATTCAGGTTTTACATTTTTGTCAAAAATAACCACAGAAATATTGCTGAATTCTTACTATTAAAGGATGCAAGATATCAAATTGTCCCATTCCTGGTGATACTAACTTTTGATTAGGATAGTACCTGTCAGATCTCTCCTTTATAAAGTTAATAAAAAGAATTTAGGAGGTTTCGTTGGCACTATGTAAAGGTCATGTTTCTCATCACATTGTCACCAGTTTTGAGTTCATTGACAGTTCGTGCCTGGATCAGTTATCGCTATTCTGGTTACCAAATGGGCGGGTCCATCTTTGCTTAAGCTTTGATAATTCTGCATAAGGAAGAGCGGTCCCTTCTCCATCTGTTCGTTTCTATCAGTACGGGCTCCTGAACTCTTACATTAGTCAGAATGTATCTCTGCTATCTACTTGGGTACTTGGATACTGAACTAAATCCCAGATTTAGTCTATGGGGGTCTTCAAGCTCACCTTGACTTTTGGCTTTTTGACCCTTTCTTGTTCTCGCACATTGTGTTGTTCCAAGGTTATACTTTTCCTCATCCCAGCCATTTTTCCAAGGAACCCTGATTCCTTTAAATGGAGAATAGTATATTGGAAACCACAAACTGGGAAGTACGCATTGCTCCAGGAATGTCATTGCTTATAAGCCCTGTTGGTGCACAGATCAAAGAAATACAAGTGTGTATATACACACAGACATTTGTCTGTATTTCTGTCTACACATACATGTTGAAACCCTTGAGTTTATCCTGACAGAGTTCTAATTCAGTACTTAAGGATTAGTCCTGTTCCGTATTTGTTAACTCCTTTTACTCATAGAAACTTGGTTCATATAATCCTAAATGTTACTTGTTCACTTCATTGTCCAACTTCCTGGTAATGCCAGCTGCTGCGATGGCCCACTTAGCCCCAAATAAACCAAATAGCCATTCTTGCTCTGGTCCTGACCACACTGACCCTTGACAGACCAGTCAAAACCTAGCTTAACTGTGTTGAGGACCAGACCCACTGAATTCCCGGCCCCAGTGATGTCTATCCTGACCTCACCACTTGACTCCTAGGTCCTGGTCGTCTAGTTGAATCCTCAACCCCAAATGGGAGGGAAGGGACAAATTCATGCCCTTTTGATAATGAGTGACTATTAAATATATGTCTATTGGATTTACTAAGAAAAGTTTTAAAATGGTTATATTTATCATAAATGTTTAAACAGATGAATACAAAATTTATAGAATGTTTTGAATTATTGTGCTATCTTAATTCTAGTATTTGCAAATATTCTTAAATATTAAGACTTCCTGTAATAACTGAACCTTATATATTCCGCTGCCTCTTTGACTTTGCAATCAACAAGTTTAATTATTCTCTATATAAAATTAACATCCACATAAGAAACTAGAGTAAGAAACTAATTGTCCATGTTTCTGACTTACAAGTCCTATTTGGGCTTACTGTTGACTTTAAGTGAGCCAGTAAGTGCTATACATCACATGAAAACCTATCTCAAGTTTATGGAGATGGTTCTACCCACTCATTATAGGATGTGAGAACTCTTGTAGCAGTTCAAGATCTGGAAAGAACAGGTGATTCAACTGTGAATAGACCAGTGAACTTTTTCATTGTCTAGGGGATGCTGATTAATGCAATTGTCACCCTGAAGTTTGAAATCAAATCAGAGAGTGTGCGGTAAGAGCTTATTTATACTTGTAGACTCAGACCATGGTATATAATAGTTGCTATTACCCGTGTCCTGCTCATTTTACATCAGAAATTCATTTTTTGAGATTCCAACAAAATCAAAATGCTTCTGTATCCAACTATGTTCTTCAAAGTTGTGATAATTCACCTATTCAATTGCCAGTCTAATCAGAACCTGTTGTGATTCAAGACAGGAGAAGGTACTGAATGAGTGAATTCTCCATCTACAAGTGCGAATACATAATGAGAGCTTTAAATGATTTTTTGGTTTTAAATTGAATCATAAGTGCAGAAGTGTGTAAATGTCTATGTATCATTGAGAGAATGAACTCTTGTTTGCCCTCAGTCCCCTGTTAAGGGGTCACCCAGCACCCCTCCTGCACACATGCCTGTCTCCCACTATCTTGAATTTTGTATCGATCATTCCCTGGCTATTTAAAAGATTTGCTACCTGTGTATTATTTCATTTGACCTATTTTTTGTTCTAACTTTTTGCTAATGGAACCACTGATTTCTTTTGTGGCTTCCTACATTCAGTATGTTTTTGAGATCCACACAGGTGTTTGTAGCTGCAAACCATTTTTTACTGTTTTTTTAAGCTACATTCAATTTGTAAATTTGATGGAGATTTAGGTTGCTTTCAGGTTTTTCAGTCACTGAACAATGCTGCATGGCAAACTGTCTTTAAAATGATTAGGTTTTATGGTTGTCATTGAATTTTTTTTTAATGAAAAGAAGAAGATAAATGGTTATTTTTTTATTTTTAGATATAGTGCCTTTTCCTTACTCATCTCGTTATTTACCAAGGTAGATTATTCTTCCCTGCCTTTTATTGATGATTAAGTAGACTTCAAGGAGGTTAAAAACTGACTTGAGTTGAACTCAGTTGTATTTACTATAAATTCTGTTTTACTTTTTAATTCCTCATTTTCTAAGCCAGAAATTTAAAAGTTACATACTTTTAGGCTAAGTTTTTTTTTTTCTAGTTGCTAGGGTGAGTTTAAAGTTATATCACTGTTCCAAACTCATTTATAGTATGTGTAAGTTTAAATAAAAATCTTTGCACCTAGAAGTTAACCAAAGTTTTTCTGGGTTGAAGTCGGTTTTGTTGGTTAAACTTTGCTAGTAATGACAGGACAACAGAGCAGATAGCAGAGCACATACTCCACACACTATCCCAGAGTAGTGTAGAAAGCTATGCTAAATGGAAATCTATGAAGATGTTAAGCATAAAAAGAATAGGATTTGAATGAGATCTCATAGATTCTACTGGTAACCCAGAAAAGCAATCCAGGTAAGAAATAGACCCTAAATCAAGTCACTATCTAGGGACGATGACCTGAATTCTGATTTATTTTCAGTAACATAATTGACAGGGATTAGTGACCTATCATGAATAGTTAGTGAAGGCTGAGGGTGGAGTTCTATAGGATAACAAAAAGGATACTTAAATGAACTAGGGACATAACAGACCTCTTCAGGTATCAGAAGTGAAAACAGGATTCTAGTGAAACATCTCACTTTTTCCTTTAGGCAGAATGAGGTCCCATGGCTGGAAGTTCAGCAGAGGCAGATTTTGTTTCAGAACTCTAAGGAAGATTGACCAGAACTTTTAACATGGATCTATTCTCATCATTTGGTGAATTCCCCCAAACTAGAAAAATACTCAAGGCAAAAACTAACAACCTAAAAGTATTACTATTAGAGAGGAAATTGGCCAGCTCATGTAAAGTCCAACCTATGGTCATGATTCAGTGGCCTTGAATTTAAATTTGAATTTAAATCTGAAGGCTATATTTCTGAGTGCCACAGATCCTAAAATCATCACTAAGTGGTATTTTCACATTGCCGCAGTCAGTGTCAGCAAAGAAGCATTTAAACTTCATACCTGGAAGACACCATTAAAGTGCTGGGGCTGGGGAGGAGGGATGTCAACCCAAAATTCTATGTAGAGTAAAAATATCCTTCAGAAGTGAAAGTGAAATACCGATTTTTTTTTTTTTTTACAAAGCCTCGTTAATCAAAATTCCATCTATAAGTTTTTAGGTCATTGAGAAATGATCCCAGAAGGAAACACAGAAATGCAGGAAAGAATCAAGACCTGTAGAAAAGGTAACTGTAAGTAAATGCTGACCGTAATAAAATACTAGTGATATGGAGTATGAAGCTCATTTAGTTAAAATACGGGACAATGATGGACAAGCAAAACAATGTAAGTATTAAAAAGTCTAGCATTAGCAAGGAAGTGGTAACTGGTAATTTAATCAAGTTATCTGTCCTGTCAAAAAGAATAAAAAGAGGGGTAGGTGAAATGTGTTATCCAAAAGAAGAAAAGGAAAAAAGCTAAAGTGAATAGTGCGTCAGAGGATAAATAGTAGGATTGTAGATGCAAAGTCACCTAAATCAGTAAGTATATTACTGGACTAAATACTACAAGTAGAGAAGAAAACGTCAGAATAGGGAAGAAAACAAAACCTACCTACATTCTATTTACAAAAGACAAATAGAAGACAGAAAGTGCAAGGATGGAAAAACAAAACCAAGCAACTACTACTGAAAAAACACATAGCTATGCCAATGCCAGATAAAAATAGGTTTTAAGTCAAGAAGCATTACTGGAGATAATTTATAATGTTAAAGTCTATCTACAAGGAAGTTCTCATATGTATAAGTAGCATTTCAAATATGTAAGGCAAAAATAGACAACTAAAAGAAAAAATGGACAAATTCACAAAAATAAGAATTACTTTAAAAAAACCTGTACAAACAAAGTCATAAAAATTATAGATCTGAAGAATGTAGTCAACAAATGACTTAATTGGCATAGACAGTTTATATTTCATTTAAACCCATAAAAATAAAATCTGAAAATATGGGCATAAAAATCAGTATGAAACAGTTCAAACCTTTTTCATAATTATACGAAACATTTAGTATTTGGTTATATATCAGTATATATAATATATGACTAAATATCTTCACATGTGAACAGTGCACAATTACCTACTACAGTGATCAGATTTATTTAAGCTTGTTTTTGAATGATTAAGTCACAGTATTTGGATTATGATGCACGAATATGTAATTTAGATCCGAGGTCAGCAAACCATGACCCCAAGACCAAACCTGGCCTGCCATCTGTCTTCCTAAATAAAATATTGTTGGAACTCAGGCATGCCCTTTCATTTACATGTGACTTATGGCTGATTTCCCACTACAACATCTGAGTTGAGTAGTTAGGACAGAAATCCTGTGGCCTGCAAAGCCTGAAATATTTACTAGCTATTCCTTAAAAAAAAAAAAAAAAAAAAAAGTCTGCTGACCTCTGAACTTGACGAGTAAGTCAAATTATGAGCTAAATATTTCACTTGCTATTCTGATGTCTTTTTACACACAGTCAGTACCTCTTCTGGGTTTTGAATAATGTGTCTAAAATAGTATATAAGATGGGCCAAAATAGTCTTAATTTCCACATAGTATGTGCATATTGTATCTGCCTCAAGTGTTTTCTATGCCCTAGCTGTTAAATATCTAAATATATGTATAATTATTTTGCATCTTATTTCTAGGACTCATGACTCCTCTGAAACTGTGGTCAGTGAACCATCCACTTGGTTTTCAACATTTGACTTATACTTCCCTTGGCTGTGAGATGAATATTTATTATGGGAAGTTGTATTATACTTCTGTATGGAATTAAGAACTAGAGGGAAATAAGTAGCCCATCCTTTTTGCCCAGGAGCCTTTGTTTTAGTCTTCACTGTGTGAAATATAAAAGAATCATATTACTTATGGGAACCTAAAAAAATCATGATAGCTAACATTCACTAAGTATCTGTTACATGCCAAGCATTGCTAAGTACTCTCCATGTCTTCTTGCATTTCATCCATGCAAGCTTAGGAAATAGGTTGGTGTATTATCCCTGTTCCATGAATGAGGAAACTAAGACTTCTTTTAAGATCCTTACCCAAGATCACACAGCAGGTAAAACCTTGTGGTAATTGACAGAGCCAGAACTCACACACAGATTGTCAGATTACAAAGCCAGGGCTCTTTATCTTACTATTAAGTAATAGATGTTAGTATTAATGCATTTAAAGATGCCTTCACATGTCTTTTAACATGAGAAGACAGCCAAGCCCGAGAATATAATGGAATTACCTGGCGGAGTGACATCTTTATTTCCCCTTGCTGATAAACCTCAGGGGGAGTATCATTCCTTCCTTCTTGCCTAATCTCCCCAACCCATCACACCGCACCTCCCATCTGCACACCTCCATGAGCTGGGAAATCCTGCCTTCAGGGTCTCTGGCACTTCCTCCTACTTATAATCCTTAGCCTGTAGTCACTTGTCAACTTCTAAAGGCCATTAAATAAGAAAATACTGCTCTTTCTTTGGGAATCACTAGGCTAGAAGGTGACTTACTACAAGTGGGTGATGGGAAAGGGCAAGAGCATTGAGCCCACAGCCCCGACAAGCACAAGTCCTCGGCTAGCGTGAAAGCCATGTCTGAGTGTCTAGGGAACCTGACTTCATGGAGTGAAGACCTAATTACAAACATTGAGTGCATTTGAAAATGTTTCTTAGAGTGCGTATTAGGGCATTGAATATTTATGGACACAGAAACTGATAATGTTCCTTGTGATGAAATTTCAGTTTAGAGATCTCAAAAGCAAACAGAATTAAGCCCCTCTCTTTCTTAGTTCATTTACTTGAGAAGTGGTACTATGATTTCCTTCAACCCTGCCACTATAATGCCTCTTAGATGTTGCAAACTCTGGAATTTGTTTTAGGAATGCATGAATAGCCCTGTAACATAAAATCTATCAATGTCCTTTTATCTGGAGATGGTGGACTGGCAAACTAACTTTCTGCGTCATACTTCATGGGTGAACAACACCTGAGGCATCTTGGTATAGAGAAACATGATAAGAATGCCTACCATGATGGCTGTTTGGCTGCTATTTAACTTCATACTACAACATCATACAATGTCATGGAAATATTGACTGATACAATATAGAAATCAAAAAGCAAGACAAAGAATGTAGAAGTAAAAAACAACTTGGGAAGGATGAGATTTAATGATCACTGTGTGTAGCTGAAATAAAATCATAAACCTAAAAATTTAAAGAGAATCACAGACTATAAGAAATAAGAACATCCACTAAGATGATGTAGGTAGGAGCGCAGGACCCTGTGTCTGTAATGAGCGGCATCTAATAGCTCTCCTGAAGTATTATCGCTGACCTACCTGTTGATGATGGTCTCTGGTGAGGGGTAACCACTTAATTGATTGTCTTTTTTTATTGTTTTTTTTTTTAAGCAGTATGCTTATCCTCCCAACTCTAAAAATCTCTCTCCAAGTCCGTATCTTCAGTTTACCCAGTGGAATCTTCCTAAACTAACAGAGAATATGGTAAGCTAACTAAGCCGTCTTTTTTCCTAAGCAGTGTATTAAATTAAACTTCAATGGAATTTTTGGCAGGTTTAGCAACTGAGGGTCACCTCGATCTGTTCCCTCCTCTACAATTAGTGGTGGTCCTGCCTGAGGTTTTTTCAGTTTATATGCACTGGGTCTTTTGAGTATTTTCAAAGCAAAAGCAACCTTCCAGGCAAAGTTGTTGTATATACTTCAATAGTCATTGTGCATGTATCTCCTGTAATAATACTTAAAAGTCAGATGATGCTGACCCAGTTAGAGCCAAGGATTAAAGAAATCTGCTTAGAATTGAATTGAGTCCACAGGAGTAACTGCCAAGAGAAACGCATTCCACAGAACGCCCTCCAGAGAACTTCTCGTTAGCCACACTGCAAACCTTTGATTTCTCTTCACTTGACACGTAACTGCCTGGAATCCATTTTACATGGATGTAATATATGTTCATACCTGTTCATGGGATATTGCTTCAGTCTTTCATTTTTCCTGGACAACAATCTTATGCAGAACTTAGCTATTTGTAGCTCTATCCTAAAGAAAAATTAAACAGTGTGTAGCTTTAATACAAATTGTACACACTCATACTGTCTATGTGTAATTTTTAAACAACTTCAAATATATCAGAATTATGAGAAAGTTAAGGTATAACTTTTTAAACCAAAACCAATCAGCCTTTAATTTAAAATAAAAAATACCCAGCAGAATCTATTAGAGCTCCCATCAACCAAATGTAGAACCAGCCCAGAAATACCTCCATGCTTCCTTTGACCTCTGCTGATTCTGTATTTATCCTTCCATCTATACATTTTTTCTATGACATATTTTATCTTATCTGTTGCTATTGTGTTTTGTCTAAAGTGTGTTCTTACTACGTCTCCATTACAAATTTATTTACATCATAGACTAGCACTTCATAGGATGTTGAACTTGTAACTATGGATTTGACCCTTGGCTCTGCATGAAGACCACCTGAGAGGGTTTGTACATCCAGTTGCTGGTCACTCACTGAAAGTCCAATTCAGTGATTGTCAGGTGTCACTCATGTCAATATTTTTTAAAGCTGTATGGTTAGTTGTGACAGCCAGCTAAAGGCTGAGAAATAATATTATGCCTATTTCTATCCATGGTACCCAGCATAACTGCTTGGTATAAAGTCTACTCTCAGAAACTGTTTACACAGTTGGTGAACTGGATTGGGATCCAGCTTCACTCGAGGGTCATGGCAGTCGTCACGTCATGGTAAATACATGGCATGCAGACAAAGCCACAGCTGCACTTGCTGAGTTGTATCATTTGAGACCACGAACTTAACAATTTAACCCAGACAGACTCAACAACCTCTTTTGTAACAAAAAAAATTTTTTTGCCCCCAAGGAGATTCTGGTTACTAACAATCTAAGATTGCAGAAGAAACTTGCCTTTGTTATCATAAAACATTATATTTATGGAGTCTTCTTCCTTGAATGATGGTGAAGGATAGAACTTAATGTAGTATATACATGTGTTGATTCTCAGTAGTGCACAGCTAAAACATAAAATGTTATAATGCAATGTTACTTCAGTAAAAAAAGGAAAGTAAAAAAGTTCCCTAAATCAAAGGAGAATAAAGAGACATGACAACTAAATGCCAAAAAAAAAAAAAAATAGTCATGCATTCAAGTCAAAGCTTCACAAATGATAGCAGAGCTAAATTGCATGATTCAATAAGGTAAAATTCCCAGAGATTGTGGGTATATAATAAAGCCAGTGTGTCATATTTTCTTAGTATAAACAGCTTCATACATGATGGTCACAGTGATTAGTTTGTAGTAATTCTGAAGTTGTATTAACTGGTCATACACCACAGAGCCTGAAAGCAAACTAGTGGGAAGGCCCAATGGAAGACAGGCCTGATCTTTGGGGTACTTCTCAAAAGCTGGGTGCATCAGAACCCTCTGGAAAGCTTGTTAAACATGAAGATTCTCCGACCTCCCCCCCACCAGAGAATCTGGTTAAGTAACTGCCAAGTCTGGGAACCCATATATTTTTTAAAGATTTATTTATTTATGCATAGAATCTCGGGTGCAGGCCAGAAGTGTGGGGTGGTGAGAGGGTTCACCAGAGACAGAGTGGGGAGCAGAACAGGCAGATGGGCCGAAATACACTGCTGAGGGGAGTGGTGGGCAAAACAGGAGAGGTCTGCTCCATCATGTGGGAATCTTCCTGGCCGGGCTTTGAACTCGTGCCGCAGCTGCCGACAGCTCCACAGCACTGCTTCTCACCCATTGTGTCACTAGGGAGGCCTGGAACCCATATATTTAACAGCCACTCCAGGCTGATTCTGATGCAGGAGGCTGACAGGTAACTCTGGGTTGGACTGTTTTTTTTCACAGCTGGTGACTGAAGAGACCTTGCAAAGCCTCCACAGCCCAGGCCCTCATTGAGTTTTCCTGTGCTGGGGCATATACCAAGTTTTTTAAAATCTGGTTTTTAAACAAAAATATGTGTATAACAAACTTCTATGGTCCTTGGAGGCATTTATTCCACGTTGGAGCTTAGTCTTGGAGCCAGTATTTTCAAACCCAGTGACCTGAACTCTCCTACCCAAGTTGTTGGCAATGTTTCACAAATCCTACCCTTTAATCTGAAAGAAAATAGAATACAGACTGTACTGAAACAAGGTCAAATATAATCTAGTGAAGAGAGAGCTCTGCCAAGTAATCTGACGTGATGAGTGTTCCCTATAGTGGAGAGCTGCTGATAAATGTTTACTGCTACAAAAGTGCTTAATTAGAATGGTGATTTCAGGCTATGACACTTTTGTTTGAGGAGAGGAAAGACAAAAAAGGAATGGGAATGCTTTCCAGTTGCCTGAGTACTTCTGTGGTCTCTCTGGGACCTAAGGTAGGAAGAGAGGGGCTGATATCTTCTGCACCTGCCCTTCTATCTACCCTCCACTTTTCTGACCCTTTCCCCTCCTGTCTCCCTTGCTCTCCATGCTTGTTTTCCCTTACTTTTCTCAGAAGTATGAATGAAGTCTGGGGCCCAGAGCCCGTTTTTGACCAGTAGGAGCAAAAAAATAGTTAAGCAGTACATTTACCTGCAGGCTCTAAGTCAGAGTCCTCCTCCTCAGGACTGAAAGCGTAGATAGTGTGTTAAACTAACCTGTCTTTTTCCTCCATTTGGATGCTCACGGTAGTAATTAAAGCCCATTGTGATGGTTTCTGAAATAGGGAGGAAATAGGAAATTCATATCCTGAAACTGAATTGGGACCCCAGACACGCTGCCAATATGTGGATGCGTCACTGGAAGGTCTGGGAGCTCTTTGCCATCTATCAACACAGAGGAAGTCAGAATGGAAATCAGCGAAAAACAAATGACTCAGTTTTCCTTTTTAGAAAATTCCAGATGCCTGATTTCCCTGTTTAATTAAAAGGCATAAAACCACAACTGACCAGTGGTAGTCTGTGATGGGGCTTACTGTTTCTTGCATTGGTGTCAGTGAAAAGGGGGGTGCTTCCCACTCATGGAGGCATTGGGTAACTATGCAGAGCTTATGACATTGTATACCAGTAAGAGGAGATCGAAGTCAAAGGAAGATTCAACTGTGTATTTATTTCCTGCTTTGTCAGAGACTCGTGGTGGGAAAGAATGAGAAGGCCTGTGTTTCCGTCCTCATTTTTCCATTTACACGCTATGTGACCTTGGCAGGTCATTCAACCTTTTTGAGAGTGTTTCCTCATCTGTGAAACCAGAATAATATTTGCATGACAAGGCAGTTTGAAGGAAGGATGAGTTTGTTTCCCTGAGTTAATGTGCCATTTTGAGTTATATAAAAGTGTAAAGTATCTTTGTTGCTGCAAAGATATTTGGAGGGGTTGACAATGATTATTGAGTCACAAAAATGAAGCAAGAGAAAGGAGAACATACTGTTATTGAATTCATTAGGGAAATAGTAAATGTTTGAAGGAACATACCTATTATTACAGGTATATTTTTATTTGTATGTAGACCGACATTTAAAAAATTCAATCTTGTCATGGATCTCAAAATATTAGATAGCAAATGCATCAACAGTAAATTTCTTATCAAAATGATAGTAGCATCACTTAATGCTCCCTTCAGACATGTGCAATGATAAGCTCTTCTTTTTATTATCACCTTATCTAATCACTGCTCCACAATGTAGGAATGCTCAATAGATACTGTCGGCAACAAACTGTGCAACAGGTATTATTTCCATTTTACAGATGATGAAGCTGGTCAAAATTAAAATTTTAAAACCTTTCCAAGGGACATTCACTTAAGAAGTGGAATAGTTTCAAACCCAAGTGTACCTTCACCAGAAGCTTGAAGGTGATGGAAGCCACACTATTTTCCTTTGAATTGGAATAGAAGTCTTATCTCTTTGGCAAGTTGACTTTGATTTAACTTCCTGTCCTTGAAATTGGTACATGATGATGAGAGGAGCTAGAACATGCACGCATGCGCCCCCCCCCACCCCAACATCCCCACTTACATAGAGCCTCTATCAACCATGAGTTTACTAAAAAGTGTGATTTGACAGACTGCTTCAAGAATCAGAAAGCTTAGGTTTATTCCTGCCTATTCCTGACCAGTTCTGCATCTCTGGGCAAGTTATTTAAACTCAGCCTGACTTTTCTCTATAGGTGGGGGTCATAATATTTATTCAGCCCACCTCACAGAGAGTTGTGTGGATCAAATGAGATAGTACATATGAAAGTGTTTTCAGGTACTAAATGGGATCTAAACTACTGAAACTTTAGGAAAGGTCTGATAAGTAGTATGGGGACAGAAAAGGGGCATTAATCCCCTGCTGTAACAGCTACTCCTTTCATGATATGTTTGACAATAAGGATCTTTCAAAGTCTGGTGAGCCTGGTGGTGGGACACAAGATGATTTTAAGGGGTAGATAAAAATGTATTTTCACAGTTCTGTGCACTAAAGAACCTGTGGTTCCCCAAGTTATTATTTAGGATTCAGCTAAGAATAGAAAGTCAGTCAATTTAAAATCAATAAAATAAAGTACAAGTGTTACCTGGATCTGGCAAGCATGGTAGAAAGTAAATGAGTTTAAGAAGCACTGACAAAAGCTTGTTCTGTTTGGAAACAGGCTTATCTGAGAGGAACCTGGGGCTATCTCTGATTGATCTCTATTGATCTCTTCACATCTTCAACAACAGTAATAATAACAGTAAAGAGAGGTGTTGACAGTGATTGGGTTGCCCCAGAACTTACCCACCTCCTCTCCTCTACTGGAATGCATTCCCTCCCTAAGGAAGGCAATTTGAGGCAAAAGGTTGTTTCATTCCATTTCTAAGAAATGTACTTTTTACCCTGCATTACACAGAGGATCCAACCCGTGGATGTACCTTCTGTATAAGGCATGAGTATCTGCTTTGAGAGTGAGAATTTACTTTTGGTAGCAAACAAATCCTGACCCAACCTCTTTCAGAGGAAAAAGCCTAAGTGTCTAGAAAGGTGGGAATGGCCTTGCTGGGATTCACTCCTCAGTTTAGGATCTGAAAGTTTGCAAGTCCACAGCTGCAACTTAGCTGCTGCAGGTTGAAAGTCAGAGATGGATATTTTACCATGGATTGGCTTTGTCTTTGATGACAGGGCTTTCACTTAGGATAACTTGTCAGGCACTTGAGAAATTCGTATTGGATGTGACCTGAAAAACACACGGTCTCTGGTATTAGAGGTCTTCTGTGGACATCTCCAAATATAATCTAGCAACGTAAACAGCTACTGAGAGAAAAATAAAGAAGCATCATCTATTAAGGGAAAAAAAGGATTTAAGGATTAAAAGGGGGGGGGGCTTTTTTTTTCAGATCTCCTGGTTTAATGCAGACATTTGCTCTTATCATTTTAATAGCAAAATCCTGATTTTCAAAGCACAGAACGGCCGCGAGATTCACCAGCTGGCCATCAAACAGCCAAGGGGCAGAGCATAGACCTGCATCCAGGCCTGTCGGTTCCAGAGACCAGAATGCCACAGCCCTGACAAATCTTTGTTGACTGGTTCTGAGGAGCAGCCCTTTAAAAGATTTCATTTCATTCAAGAATAAAAAGAAGGGAATTTGTTTAAGCTGAAGGGATGGAAGCCATCCTCACACCATTCACAGGGGCTCCCGGAATGATCGCGGTGGGCACTGCGTGGGGCCCCGCGCTGCCAGGCCCTATGTATTTCCCTGGCACGACTACGTTCCTTCCCCCGAGGGAGCAGGAGGATGGGCCGGCAGGACCCGCAGGCTGGCACAGTGCAGGTAGCCGAGAGTGAGGACCTGGTTTCCCTCCTCTCTTCCACTCCCCCAAAAGAGAAGAGGAGGCAGAGGGCTAGGGTGGTTTGAGTCATTAAGGAAGGGGTGACACGGAGTCGCTCAAAGCGAGAGTTCCCTTTCTCTAGAGTGGTTTTCTTCTCCCTTCCATGAATTTAGCTGAAGGAATCCGACAACAAACCACAAGCTTTCTTTGTCAGGCCGAGTAGGCAAGAAACACTTTCCCACGCCACTTCTACCACCTCACAGAGTGCAGCCCAAGGAGTCTCCCCTTTCTTTCTGTTTCCCCCCAAAGGCGAGGTCAAATAGCCACTGAAAATGGACAGTTTTTGTCATGTTTGGTTTTACCAGTCGCAGGGCGCTCCTGCTGACCGCCCTGATGGCAGGTTGCACCAGGAGCAGCCCTGCTCCCGTGGTTGAAAGGTGTGCAGCTCCACAGGCCCCGGGGGCTAAGGAGGTTGTGTGTGCCAGCCTCCTGGCCGCAAATTCCCGAGGGCAGGTGCCCAGTCATGGGGAGGCATGCACTGTCCATGCAGGCGCTCAGATCCTGCCACTCTTTTTTTTTTTTTTTAAGATTTATTTATTTATACATACAAGCTGGGGTACAGGTCAGAGGCGTGGGGCGGCGACAGGGTTCACCAGAGACAGAGTGGGGAGCAGAACAGGCAGATCAGAAATACACTGCTGAGGGGAGCAGCGAGCGAGGCAGGAGAGGTCTGCCGCACCATGTGGGATTCTCCCCGGCTGGGCATCGAACTTGCATCGAGCGCTGCGACAGCTCCACAGAGCAGCGCTCAACCGCTGCGCCACTCTTTTATATCGTATTGAAAGGAATGCCGCAAAGCACTTGTTCTGGATTTGTCCAGGTCCCTGCTTCTCAAAAATGACTACTGGTGCCGGGATGACTCTTCCCCTTCTTTCTTTAAGTGTGTCACATGGTGGTATTGCTCGCCTCTGGCAAGAACACTTTGGAATGTCTGCCTCTTAGGCTGAGCCCAAGATGTCCTGGGATTGCAGGTGGCAGGTGTCCTTGGGGAGTGAGGCTACTCGGGTGTTATCGCCCTGTGCACAGCCAGCAGCTCAAAACTCCCGCTGGGGCCCCTGTGATAACAGCTTATCTGCTGTGGCCATGCAGCACTCCTCAAACCCCCCCAAACCCTGTTATCTGGCAAGCATTTTGTACTTAATACCGAGAAAATGCAAAACTTCTGGACTCCGGGGAATTTCAGGGTGTCAAGTCAGCAAAACTCCAATTTTTGAAGTGAATATGTAAAATGTGCTTGCAGTAGCAACTTACCTTCTCATTTTTGATAGCAGTTTAATTTAACTTTATTCTATGACAGCAGAGTTCTTTATACTGGGTGTTCGGGCGGCTCCCTTTCCCACTTCTCAAGTCCATGAAGACTTTCAAAGGTACTAGACCAAGACCTTTTACATGAATACATTTACAGATCTTTAATTTCTAAAAGAATGGTTTCCAGAAATTAATCTGCCTCTGACAGAGAAGAGTATGTGGGTGGGATATATAGCTCAGGGGCAGAGCATCTGACTGAAGAGATGGGCACACAGATGTGCCCCCTGTGGTGTGAAGACTGAGAAAAGATTTGGAGCAGCTATGGCGATCTGACCTCGGCTGGGTGTCCGGGAAAGAGAGGAGTATGGGGAAGTGAGGGTGTGTTGGGGTGCAGGGCTGGCAGAAGTGGGGGTAAGACCCAGAAAGTAGGACCTTCCTTTCCCAGGATCAGACCGTTCAAAAGGGTCCAACTTCCCTGGAGTAAAAATAACTGTAACCAGGAAAAGACTCCAGAAAGCAATTTTGTTGGACCAGATTTTTTTTTTAAAGATTTATTTATTTATATATATAAGCTGAGTGTAGGCCAAAGGTTTTGGGGGTGGTGGTGAGAGGATTCACGGGAGACAGAGCAGAAAGCAGAATAGGTGAATTTACTGAAGTACACTGCTGAGGGGAGCAGAGGGCGAGGCAGGTGAGGTCTGCTGCGCCATGTGGGAAGCTCCCTGGCTGGGGATCGAACTTGTGCTGCAGTGGCTCTGGATAGCTTCATAGTGCTGGGACTTAACCCATTGTGCCACCAGGGAGGCCCCTGGGTCAGATTATTGATGTAAACTTTCAAACTGAATTGAATAACTGTGCCTGTAACGTGTCAACTAATTAGATGACTATATAATCAAGCGTGTCTGTGTCTGTGTGTGTGTTTGTGTGTGAGGGGGATGGTCTGAACAATTTGGCCCCTAAGATCTCTACATGCTGCATATAAATTGCATAAATCACCTCATTATAGAGGGCTGATGAAATGTGTACTTTGCTTAGCAAAGGATCAGAGCAGGGCAAAGGAAAGATGAGACAATCTGTATGAACATTTACCAATTTTTAATTCATGCAGTATTTTCACATTATCTCCATTTCTTTATTCTTCCTAAACCACTTTTAAGCTGAGGCGCTGGGGTGAGCTCCCTCAACTCCTGGCCTCACCCCCTAAGAGAATCTGCACTGCACCTTCCTAGCTTCCTCCCCTCAGTGTCTCTCTGTGGAATGTAAGGAGCCCCTTCCCTGCCCAAGGCTAATTCCATCTCCTCCCTTCCTGGGACCCCATCAATCATCCCTCGCTAACTTTAGCATCTCTCCTTCAACTGGCTGTTTCCCACAGAGTAGCATGAGCCTGTCTTCAGGGAAATGAAGACCTGCTTGACCCGGTCGGTGCACCCTCCAGCCACTGTCTCACAATCCACATTTGGAAGAACCGCCTCCTGCCTGGCTCTGCCTCTCCCGCCCTCTGCCACCAGGTGTCTGCCTGCAGGTCAGTCATCAAATGCAGTGGGCAGCTTTTGATCTTTATGCTGCTTCACCTTTCTTGAGCCATTCGGACCTGACAACAAGTTCCTCTTCCTTTGAAGCCTCCTCTTTCAGTGGCTTCTAGAACATCCCTCTTTCCATGCCTTTCCTGATCATCTCTCTATCTCACCCTGTTCAGGCTCCTTCACTGAGTTTGTTTGTTTGTTTTCAAAAAAAAAGATTATTGTGGAAGTATAGCATTTGTACATAGAAGTGCACAAATGATAAGTTTGAAAGCTAATAATTTTCACTTAAATCACCCACATCCAGATCAAAAGAGACTGTTTCCAGCACCATTAGCAATGCCCCTTTTACCCCTTCCAGCTACCATACCTTCCTAAAGTCTAACCACCATCCTGACTGAATATCAGACATGAGTTCTGCCTGTGCTGAACTTTACATTTATATGTACTAGGAGTACTTAGTCATGCTTCCTTTGCTCAGCATTGTGGGTGGAAGAATTATCCATTCTTTTGTAGGTGTAGTTCATATTATTGCATGAGTTTTGGCTGAGAAAATAGCCCACAACCCATATACCCATTCTTCTGTGATGGGTGTTTGGTGAGGGTTTTCAGAGTTTGCTATTAGATGTGGCAGAATAAACCACTCATGGACCTGCCTCTTAAAACGCGAGTTCTCTAGGTTTCCGACCTACACATCCCCCTCTGCATAGCTCCCAGACAGGTAGCCCTGGAATATTAGGAGGATAAATGGGAAAAGATTTCTTGGACAGGAGAGTAGTATCTCCTCTCACTAATGAAGAAAGACGCTCATGGAATGGTTTCAGGTGAATGGTTTTTCAAATTGTTCTATCTTCATAAGCTAAAATTTATTCTCACATGGGCTCAATAAGAACGACCGACCACCTGGAGTACAAAATTCTTACTGGCAAGATTCAATCAGTGCCTACTACTGTGCGATATTTACACAGAAAAGAATAGATTAGTAAAATTTAATTTTATTTCTCAGGGTATGGGGCCATGACTTACAATACCCCTGAAAGCTTGAGTCCTTTAATCTGGTCATTATCATTCAACAATTAACTATGAGGTCTGGGCCTCTTTTCGGACACTGTGTAAATGTTTCTAGCATGACAAGTAGAAAACAAGCATGCTGTTCTTGCTGCAGTGACCCACCACGTCAAAGCCAGTGCAGTATCTCGAGGCTCACTCAGAAGACCTTGTCAAGTAAGAGGTAAGACTACTGAATAGGTGAAATAGAGCTGTAGATATTTTAGGGAAAAGCAAACTTATGGGTGCATCAAATCTGTAAAGAAAATTTTTTATGTGTCTTGCTATTGCTTTACTGAATAGTTATAAAATTGTTTTATGCTGGTATAATCATTCTCCAAAAACAGGTAAGCTTAAATTTAATAATGGAGCTAGTAATCCATAGTAATAGATATTAATTTTAGACTGTCTTAAAGAAGTAGAGAAAATGAACTACCCAAATTCTCATAATTTCTAATTTTTTCTCCTCCCAAGTTATTTTTAAGTATGGGACTTTTGGAGATTATTTTTCTAGAGAAATTCCTGTACTCTGTGCCAGATGGTTTTGAAATAGTCGTCATTTCTCCCTGGTGATAAACTATGTGGTATTGCTTCTCCTTTTAAAAACAAAGGCAAAATGTGTTTACACTTTCACTTTTAGATTCTTTAGAAAGAATTCTTGTAAACCTTAGTGAATGACAAATACATTTTAAGCAAAAAAATTGGTTCGCATTGGAAAATATCAAATTCCACTTGATTCATTAACCACCAGAGTATTTGAAGAATCAGTTGATAAAATGTCCAATGTTCTGAAAAACTGTGAAAGTGGGGCCTCCCTGGTGGTGCAACAGGTTAAGTGTCAGCACTATGAAGCTATCCAGAGCCGCTGAAGCACGAGTTCAATCCCCGGCCAGGGAGACTCCCACATGGTGCAGCAGACCTCTCCTACCTCGCCCGCTGCTCCCCTTAGCAGTGTACTTCAGTCGATCTGCCTGTTCTGCTCCCCACTCTGTCTCTGGTGAACCCTCTCACCACCCCACACCTCTGGCCTGCACCCCAGTTTGTATGCATAAATAAATAAATCTTAAAAAAAAAGAAACTATGAAAGTGTTTTAATCCCAGCTAGTTAAGTTTGGTGGTAGGAGAACTACGAGGACCACACCTGAGGGTTGAAATCATATGTTGTCCAAAAATTAAATTAAAAAGAGGTACAATGACTGGTGGGTTTTGTATCTGCCACATACTTGTTATATGTTCACATGGCTTAATATGTTTCAAAAAATTGTCAAGCTTTTCCTATAATAGAGATGGGAATACAATATTAATTATTTTGGAGTTCTTTCACTTTCTTAAAAGTTCTTTTACTTTCTTAAAAGGACCTACCATCTTTTACTTTCTTTTGCTTTCAGTAAAAGTTCTTTTATGTTCTTACTGTGACAGTATGGCTCTTGTCCTTTATACTTTGCTGCAATTCTATTAAATTTTAGTTTTGTAATAATATTGAAATCATGTATTTACCTAAGAATTTTATGCACATACATTACAACAGACTGCAAATATTTTTCCCTCTATGTCAGTTGGGCCAGGTCATAGCTTCTTCCTGATTAAGATAACTCACATTAGTCAGAAGTCTTTTAGTTGCAATGGATAGAAGCCAAACGTAATCTAAGTTAGGCAGAAGAGGATTTTATTGGAAGGATTGGGGTATCTTAAGTTAAATTGCCTGAAAGAACAGCAGGGGAGCAGCTGTATCCCCAGGACAGCTGGAAACAAGGACACAGCTGCAGCGCATGCTCTTGGCTTCTCTCTGCATTCCCTTCATTCTCTTTTACTGCAGATCAGATTTCTCCCAGTGGTGGGGTACACAGCCTTGGGGCCTCTGCTAGCCGGTAATGTCACTTTTGTGCAAACTAGAAAAGGCGCTTCTCTGGGTGGGGGCAGCCTCACAGTTGCACGTTTGGAAGCAAAAGCAGAAGGCACTTTGTGAAAAGAAAGGGCACTCCTTTTTCGGATGCATCCCTACACCAGGGCCCAAGGTTTGGTCAGCAAAAGCATGTGAGATTTCAGCCCCAACCCTCTCTCCACCCAAGGAACCTTGCACAGAGTACAGATGGAATCTCGTGCCCCCGCGTGACCTCTGATTCCTCATAGTTTCTGCAAGGATGAGTTCATGCTTCTTGCAGGCCCATGTAACTAGGCTCTGAACCTCCCAGTTAAATTCGGGTAACCCCTCGTGACCAGCGAGCTACGTCAGGGCCACAAGGACCTACGGCACGAACCAGTTGAGTGCACTCCTCTCCCTTGGCATTGGGGCCACACCCGGGCAAAAGCAAATCTTTGTGCAGCAGGCAACCAGCTATTGGCAGCTTCCACCCAGCTCTGGATTGTTTTTCTATGAGGAACTTTCATGAATTGATGCTTGTGCATTTATCCCACTATGAGCTTATCAAATGTCATTGAATAAGCTGAGGAAATAGTTATGTTATTCATGATGACTGGGTTTCGGGTCTTGACTGCCCACTAATTTTGTTTTGAATTTGTAGAATTAACTCAAATTTAGAAATCAAGATTTTTTTCCCTTTATGTTAACGTTATCAGGCTCAAAACTGCTTTCATCCATCCTTACGCCCTCTTGCTTCCCACCTCACCTGTAAATGCTGTTTTCAAAGAAATTTAATATTGTCCATGGTGTGTATGAGGAACATTCTATTTTCCTGAGTTTGTTTCAGTGTAGGCTACCTACTGGAACTTATTTCATCATCAAATTGATCTACACTCCAAAATTAATGTGATTTGACACATTTAATTTAGACATTTTCTGAACCTTTTTCTTTTTTCTAATAGAAACTTTTTTAAAATTACAAATTATTTTTCTCCACTACTGAATTTTTGTTGGCAAAATAACTGGGGTAACAGAGTCTCTTCCTTAGTAACTCCGCATTCCTGCCCTAAGAACTGAGGATGACAGGAATTTTTAAGCTTTGCCGTTTGCCTTGACGTATTTGTATGGCTGAAGATAAATGTGGTTCCTGTGGTTCATCACATAACTTCACAGCTCTTGACCCATATGTTGGCCCCTCACCAGAAACCACTGCTTGTTATGACATTTACATCAATTCCAGACTTTACACCCCAAATTCGTGTTAATGGTGTAGTTATGGGAATTACATGCAGCTATCAACACCATTCTTCACTAACCAGATATATACGCAGAAACATTTGAGGAAATTGAGAATATAGGCTTTTATTTTTACATAATTTATAAACAACTATAGTCACTAATGGGGAGAGTGAGAATCATACCTAAATGTAGCTATAATATTTAAAGAGTAAGAGTCCTCAGTATTATAAAAACATAAATGAAAATCAGGAGAGACCATTTCACACCCGTTTGGAGGGCTATTAAATAAACAAATAAACAAATAGAAAATACCAAGTGTTAACGAGGATGTGGAGAAATTGGAATCCTTGTCCACTAAAGATAGGAAAGTGAAATGGTGCATTTGTTATGGAAAATAGTACGGTAATAATTCCTTAAAAATTAAATATAGACTTACTATATACCCATTTCTAGGTATATTACAAAAAAATTGAAAGCAGAGACTTGAACAAATATTTGTACAACCATGTTCAAAGCAGTGTTATTCACAATAGAGAAAAAGTACAAACAGTCCAAATGGCTATGGCTCTATCTATGTGTGTGTGTGTGTGTGTTTGTGTATATGTATGCATGTGTATATATATACACACACAGAGATAAAAATGAAAAAATACTTGGCAATGAAAAAGAAAGATGGACTTTGACAATAATACTAAATGAAATAAGAAAGAGTAAGATAATGGGCTAAAAAGGGAAAGATCACTTTAGATCTGGCAAATGAGTGGACTGGGGTTAAAGGGGACATCAAACCCTGGATGCTGGCTCAGGACCACCTATTGTGGACTGACGCAGCAGTGGAAGACAAAACCCAGAGCCTCTTCTTAGGCAGAGCTTTTATCCCATATGTGAAAGGTCAGAGATTCCAAAAGTCCAAAAGGCATCCCCTTTAGGAACCCCAAGAACCACTTTTGATGGTAGGAGGAGTCTGAGGATCTGGTGATCCACGAAATGCCCCACTTTGATTTACTTAATGCCCAGCACTTGTGTCCAGGTTTCTCTTCTCTTGCTGAAAAGGGCCCAACAGAATGCCTGAAGCCCTTTCTTACACAAAGGGCTTACGTGTAATTAAAAGGATTATGCTTGGAAGGGGAGACTAGCCTCTAATCACCCAGACAAGGACACAGCAGGCTCAGCTGGAGGTGCTGGGAGCGGCACTTCTGTCCATTGCCGGCCTGAGAAGGACCAGAGAGAGCTCCCGGGGGCACCAACATGGGCTTTGCGAGACAGATCCAGCTTTTGCTCAGGAAGAATTGGGCCTTGCAGAACAGACAAAAGGTAACAGGTATAGCCTGTGGTCTCAAATAGAAGCACCCACTGGGTGGAGTAGAGAGGGGGAGGGTGTGTGCACAGCCAAGACACTGGTCACCGTTAGCCCTGAACGGGTTGCTTTGTGAACCTCTCCAATGAGTCCTTCTCAGGAAATGGGCTCCTCTGTCTTGAGTTGGAGGCTTCCTCCCACAGCCCGGTGCTGTCACATTTGTATCTTCTTTTTTTTTTAAAAAAAAAGATTTATTTATTTATGCATACAAGCTGGGGTGCAGGCCAGAGGTATGAGGTGGTGAGAGGACTCACCAGAGACAGAGTGGGGAGCAGAACAGACAGATCAACTGAAGTACACTGCTGAGGGGAGCAGCGGGCGAGGCAGGAGAGGTCTGCTGTGCCATGTGGGAAGCTCCCTGGCCGGGGATCGAACTCTTGTGCTGCAGTGGCTCAGAGAGCTTCCTAGGGCTGCACTTAACCCATTGCGCCACCAGGGAGGCACACATTTGTATTTTCTTTTGCCCACCTTGCCTATGAATCCATTGTCTGTCATGTCCTGCCCCACCCTTCTACCCCTTCACCTCCTGGGTTTTAAATCTGTCAGTCCCATCCACATGCCCTTGAGTATCCGTAATTCGCAGGTGGAGGAGCCTAAGCCCTGAAGTGTCAGCTCAAAGGGAAAGAACGATCTGCAAGAGCTTCCCAGCCACAGCTGTCGCTCACTGATCCTACGAGGCTCAGGGGTTTTCCCCTTTCTGAAACTGAGATACGATGCACAATCAAGTCATTGATGAACCGGCCACCTCTTCATCTTCCGTGGCGCAAACCCCAGCAGTGCCTCTTACAGTCAATGGCCCCTTAGATTCGGTGAGATCTGATTCCTTAACCACCACGGACGTCTGCAAGCCCCTCAGTGAGCAGACACTGGACAGGGTGGGACCAGGGACCTAGTAACATAAGCCACAGATTGAACTTTGCAGTGATTTCTTTACTGACTGGAAAAATCCAAATTGGATGTTGACAGCAAGAGCAATAATAACCCGAGAGACACAGGCAAGAGCCACAGGAGGTCAGAGGACCCCAAGGGTATGGTGTAAATGCCAACTGGCCTCTGCATTTTTTTCTGGAAAGGGGTGAAAAGTGGACATAAGATGATGAAGAAATAATGCACTTTCCTACAGCTTTGCAGCAGCCTGGAAAGGACTGAAGGTGCTGAAATAGAGGGAAGACGGGGGTGAGGGTGGGCAGGGCTGAGAATAGAAAGACAGGAACCAGGCAAGGCAGGGAGAGCTCAGAATCACTGGCTGTGGGGAAGAGCAAGATTTGTTCCAAACCTCCATCTAGGTCTGGGCTTATACAGGCAGGACAGGGTCTCCGGGCTGCTGGAAGGAATGTTAGGGTGGAACATCTGAAGATCTACGTTTGATTGTCAGGGTCCAGTCACAGAGAATCTTATATAAAAAGGTGTTAGCTGAGCGGAAACCCAGCAGGTAAAAGCAAACTCAGGGTAGCATGGAGGTAGCAATGCAGGATGAATCTACCACTCTGAGAGCTGAGGGAAATAAGAGGAGGAATTACTAAGGCTCGGAAATGCAAAGGAGATGTGGGTGTAGTTGAAAACAGGGTCTGCGAGGATGAGGCCAGTGAGGCTGCTGCTGGGGTCTCTGAGCCTGTCCTAGGGCCCGTACTCCTGGGGAGGGAGCCAAACCTGGTGGTTTGGGGCAGCAGCTTAAAAACTAGCGCAAAATGGAGCAGCAAGAGACAGAAGCAACCTGTGCACGGATTGGGGTTCTCTGCTGTGTGGCTTGACTAGAACACAGGGAGGCTGGAAGGAGAGACCCCAAGGTAGGAACCTGTCCTTCGTGGGGAACACCATGGCTTTCCTTGTCAAATTTGCTATTAACACTTGGTATTGACACAGATTAACATTGAAGTTATTTCTTGGTTCCAGGAGCCAGGATTGAGTCAGACTCAATACCTTGCTTGCAGGAACTACCCTTCTAGAATGAAAATAGACAAAGGTTTTAAAAAGACTCATTATTAAATTCATTCATTTTTCATTTGTCTCTTCAGTCAACACATACTTAATAATCGCCAGGCAGTGTGCTGGTGCTGGGTACACAGTGACAAACAAGACAAACACACTCCCTGCCCACATGGGGTTTATGGTATATTGGAAATCCAATATGGAGCCTCTCTCCTCCTCTTCTTCTCCCTCCCCCCCTCCTCCTCCTCCCTTCAGTCCTCTCTCTCTCCCATAAGAAATTCAGATTCTCATTCATTTCATTCTCAATGTGCCCGTTGTGCACCCCAAAAAATACACCCAAGGACTGTAGCTGTTTGCCTAAAGTGGATCCTACTATTCCTGTCACACAGAATAACGTTATTTTCAAAGACAGATTGGACACAGAGCCCTGCACAGAGCTGGCTCCCTTCTGTAGTGTTGGTGGTTGTCCCCTGTTCAGGGCCTCTGCCTTCTCTGTGACACACTCCCTGGGGAGCACACTGCAGCCTCTGTGGTGAGAGGGGTTCATTCAGGCCGAGAACATTAGCTGGGGAATCTCCAGGGTGCACCTAGTCTGATCTGCCTTCTTTTGATGCCGTCCCGAGGTCCTGGAAGTTGAGGTCTGTGTCTGGTGTGCCTCCTCCAGCTGGCTTCCCCTGCTACCACATTCCAGGTATTTCTGAAACAGAAGCCGCACAGCTGCTGCTACTGTAGGGTGAGGACGGGCTTATGGGCTGGCGGTACCTTCAGTCTGCGGCCAGGCCCAGCTCCAATGGCATCAGGCTGGCTCAAGGACCAGTGTCTGGCCCGGCCGTGGCTTCCCTGAGCGCACAACCAAGAGCCCGCCCAGACCTCCCACTTGGTCAGGTCTGGATGGGCAGACTGGGGTTCCCCTCCTGATGTGGCGCGGGAGTTAGAAGTGGATGGAGCTGATTGGTGCTTCACCAGCACCAATCAAACAGTTAGGTTGGTAAACACCCAATCAGCCGCGGTTATATAAGCCTGGGTTCCCGCCAGTTAGGGTTCATTCAGGCCTTGGGATTCAGACTCCCGGGGGAGACCCCTCTGGACCTCCCAGCAAGAACTCTGGAGGCCTTTGGAGACCTCGGAGACATCTGCATCTGATCTCAGCTTCAAACCACTGCCTAATGCTGCTTCCGCTGCTTCCGCCTCCAGCCCTGCCTCAGTCTCCATCCTTAGCCTGTGCCCTCTGGCCTGTGCCCATGTCTCCAAAAGGCTGTGGGCGCGCACAGGGCTATAGGGCCACTGCCTGCGCTGGGGCGCCGCGGGCTCCGCCGCGCTGTGTCCTGCTACCGCTTCTGACCCTCTGCCACCGCCTGGTGCTGGTGCCGGCCAGTCCGCTGTCCAGCCCAGGCCAGCCCGCCGTCCAGTAGGTGTTGCTGGTGCCACGGCATCAGCTCCCAGCGCTGCGCCTGCAGCTGCACCGGAAGTTAAATGGTGACCCGCCGCTAGTCAGCTGCCCGGCTCCAGCCCGCGGGAGGGATGGCGCCAGCTTGCACCAGCAGCCCGTGCTGGGGGCCACGGACACAGCGGACACCCTGGGGTGAGACATCCAGCCATTCGTGGCCTCAGAAACTCCTTTTCCCAATCTCCCGTTCATTAATGAACCCCATCATGGTTGCTCCCTGAGCCCGAGTTTTGTCTTGTAATTGTGAGCACGCAGGTGAGAATTCAGAGATGTGTCCCCAGCCTTGGGCCTGTCTTTGGCACTGTTTGAAGTACTGTCCTTTGAACAATGCTTTATTTCCAGGCTGGCTGGGTGAGACTGAGTCACCGCCCTTACCCCAGTATCTCTGAGAGGGGTCTGTGGTTCCTTCCATAGCTTTTAGTTATTCTGGAAGTTTCTGCTTCTACAAAATGATGATTCTAATAAAAGTGCAGCACACCCAGCCCGTCTCATCTTCTAGGTTTTTAATAATTCCAACTTCCCAAGTTTGGGGTATTTACTATTGTGAGCAAGTGTGAAAACACACACATTTCCCCATTCCTTCTTTCCTAAACCCCAAGGGCACACAATGAAAATCTCCAGATCTCTACTTCCCTCCCCCCATCTTTTTTCTTCCTCTGTTAGCATTTATGAAGTATTACTCAGTGCCTGGCACTGTACTGTCACCTCATTTAACCCTCACCTAGTTCCATGAGAAAGATACCACTATCATCCTGGGAGCACTGATGAGGTAACCGAGACTTCCAGAGGGTTAGCGACTGGTGGGGCTGGACCTGGGACTCCGGACAGGCGAACAGACCCCACCCTGCCCCCGTGTGCCAAGTCCTATCTAATAGGCTGGTCACGAAGACCACAAAGATGGGGCGGTCACCTCATTTATCATCCAAACAAGGGCAGTTTTGGAAATAAAAGGGGCACTATTAACATGGCTCCAGAGAGCAATTAATATAAACTAACACTGGGCCTGGCAGACTTGCCTGTGGGGTCACCATGTGCCTCCTATTCGGTCAGCTGAGTTAGATGCAGCCCCTACCCTCACACACGTACCCAACAGAAAGAGGGGTGCAGCAGTGGAGGAGAAGGCAGTACAGAGTAGGGGGCAGCATGAGATCTGGAAGCTCCAAAGAGAAACTGGGGTTGGAGTGTGTGAAAGAAGACTCCTCAAGGTGTTCACGCCTGGAATGTGCATTTGCAGCGACCAGAGCTTTCCCCACTGACAAATACGCATCTGCCCGATGTGCTGTGGGCCAGGCCCCATGTCAGGGAGGGTTTAGAAAGCGTGAGGTGTGGCTCCCCATCCTGAGAACTCAGTCGAGGGCTCCTGGATGTCATCTGTCCCAGCTCCTGAGTTAGGCAGGGTACTTGGGGAGGCCACGGCCTCGGGAGAGTAGGGGGCTTAGCATGTCCCGGAACCGTGGCCTGGGCACCTGGTGCAGATGCGAGGGGACTGGGCAGGTGCGTGGACACTAGGAGGCCAGCCCCAGGGGGACTGGGCTCTGCGGCCTGTTCCTCCAGGCTGAACATCTCGCCCGGGTTCTCATTGCAGACGGAGAAGACCGCTGCTCACTTCAAGCCTCGGTTACCCACTTTTAAATTGAAAACAGAGCAGAAGGGAAGAAAATTGAACTGGCCAAGATTTAGAACAAGTACAACTCTGCCCTTCCCGGCGACCCCTCCTCTCCCACGTAGATTGAGTGCTAAAGAGAGGGGGCAGGGAAGCAAAAAAAAGAACAAGGAAATACCAGTTTGGAGGGGAAAAAAATTTCCATAGGCCCCTTCTGAGCCTCGGCTGGGCTTAATTAAAGTTACAGACATGTTTAAAGGGAAGAGGTGGGGGGAGTCAGAGCCGCTCTGAAAACATGTTTTTAATTACACTGTGGAATTTCTCCCTAGGGTATGCTGCCCACAGTTGAGCATCAAGGACAAGCCGCTGTGGGTGGGGGCGCCGCACTATTCTCTGAAGGGAGGAGAAGAGGTTGTGGGGAGGACCTGAAGGGCTGCGAAAGAATTGCCAGGGGTCTTTGGGCAGGGAGTGTCCTGTGAAACGCGGACCCTCCAAAACAAACCCATGCAGAGTTAGACTGAAAATATGGACCTCTCGACAAATGTCTTCCGAAGATTCCCAACACGACCTATGCCAGTGGTTCTCAGCCCCAGCTGCACATTGGATTTACCTGAGCTGTGTTAAAAAAAAAAAAAGTCAAATTGATGCTCCGCGTCCGGAGATGCGGGTGTAATGGATAGGTCCGGGGGAGCACAGAGGGGCCGGGGTGATGAGCAGACAGCAGCCCTAAATCAGAGGTGAAGTGCTAGTCAAAGGCCAAGCAAAGATGAAGGAGGAAAGAGGATGGACATGTGGGTCCCCACCGATGGGCGGACTTTAAGTCACACTTTGCAAAGGCCAGATATTCAAAAATATGAGGATGACGACTGAGTAGATGAAAGTGAGGGACTCCTGCCGCCCAAGGGGTGCAATACAGAGGGGCCCAAGGCAATACTAGGGGCGCAAAGAGAGATGAGATGCACTACCTTACACTTGGGAACATTATCCACGGCCCAGGTGGGCCTGGCGGGCAGACACCTCCTCTGTGCATGCTTAGTTTCTCAGCAAGTTCCAGATTTCCAAACTGGCAACTGAGCAGGAATCTAGAAAGGGTAAAGCAAGGAAACATGCTGTGACTGGAGCACAGGCCTGAGAGTTTGCAGATAATTTTAATTCTATCGCTCTGCCCTTCAGCTTTTACCAGCTGCAGTCTCCCTACAACCCTTGTAAGAAACGAGAGTCAGTAATCAATGGCTTCTGTTTCTTGAGCAATAACTTGTGTCAGATTCTGCTTTGGGTGTTTTACACTGTTAACTCACTTTATCCTCACAACTACTCTGGGAGGTAGGTCTTGATATCTCATTTTACGCATGAGACCCTGAGGCACGGTTATATAGCTAATAGGGAGCAGAGCTGGATAAGATCCACAGTACTGACACACTCTTAACTCTCAGTGTACAGTGTAGGATAAAATAGTCCCATTTTACAGATGAGAAAACTGAGTCAGAGTGATTCTTTTTTAAAATATTTATTTGTGCATGCAAAAGAGGTATAGACCAGAGGTGTGAGGCAGTGAGAGGATTCACCAGAGACAGAGTAGGGAGCAGAACAGGTGGACTGACCAAAATACACTGTTGAGGGGAGCAGCAGGTGAGTCAGGAGAGGTCTGCTGTGCCATGTAGGTTAGCTCCCTGGCTGGGGATTGACCACGAACTTGTGCTGCAGTGGCTGCAGATATCTCCACAGTGCCAAGATTTAACTCCTTGTGCCACCAGGGAGGCCCCAGAGTGATTCTTAACAGACTTTCCGGCTCCCAGATCAGCATCAATGTCTTACACATCAGACCACTCCCAGCTAGACGCTGCCACGTGGCAAATGACTGACTTACCAGGTAGAAATCCACGGTTGCCTGTGCTCAACTTAAGGAAGCATTAGCGTGTAGAAGAATCTGAACTGATTACCTCATTCCTTGGAGAATCACCAGGAACAACTTCCTGTTTCATCACCGATCTATCACTCACATTGCTAACTTGGTGATCCTGTTTCCCAATTACCCACTGACAGGAGAAGCTGAGAGGAAGGCATCAAGCCAGCAGACATACCCTGGACATGATCGGCACCTATTATGAGCCCTGCCCTGTGTTGGGTTCTAGAATCAGAGCAGTGACAAGGATAAAGGTGGTCCCTGCCTTCAGGGAGCTTATAGTCAGCGAGGGATCCACTTTCATGGGGAAGCAATGCCCCTGGAGTCTGACAAATGATAAGCTGGGGAGGTGCAGGAGCTGGGGTGAGTGAGGACGGGCACAACAAGGTGGGTGCTGGGGGGGAGGCGCAGCTTACCTCCGTGATGTGCCTGGCTTAAAGGAGCTGCCAGCATTCCAATGACTATCAAGTGTGCTTGGGTCAGTCCTTTAAGTCCTGATGGAAATTGTTTGATTCCGGGGTCTCGCTAGCATGTGGGAGAATGTGTAGGAAGGAGTCCTGAAAAGTGAGTCCCCTTCTTATTAATCCTCTGAGATCTCTGTGTTTCTCTAGACACTCTTCTCAGACTTATTTTGATAAAACATTTTGCAAAAAGCTACGGCTCCGCAATCCCACCCGACCTAAACAGCGCATTATCCTCACAGCCCTCACACTCATTTCTGTCATGATTAGTAGTGATTGGGTAACAGCAGAGCTTGTTAGCAGGAAACGTTTATGGAGCACCTGCTATGTGCGCCACATGTACATACATTTCTTTGGAAATAAAAGGTAAAATGGCCCTGGCTGATCTATAAACAGGTTTCCCTCCCTTTTCAAAAAGTTCGCTTTTCCTTTCCTGAAAGCTATTTTGAACAGGTTGTGTATTTATCACATCATTCCTATATAATTCCATATAATCCCCTATATCTTACTATATGATAGTGTTGTTTTAGATTTTATGTGTAATTGTGTGCAGTTTGGTAGGTTATTTTGAGAGTCTGGGATTGCTCAGAATTTTTTTCCATACAAATTAATGACAGTTGCCTCTTTGCTGTACACCATTTCAACTTGGGAAAGGTTTCCTTCGGAACACTACTTTCTGATAACAGGGATAAACCTGAATACTTAAGTCTCTATTTTGCCTATCTGCTTAAGTTCTTTCGATTTTATGAGTTTTCTTCCTAAAATCTCTGGAGCAGAGACTGGGTAGATGAACTGTTCCCCAATTCATACCCTACTCTCTCGATCCCTGCCAATCTCATACCTCCAACCTCCGCACTCTCCATGTGCAGTACCACAGACTGTGGGTTCTTCTTTGGAGTCAAGAGTCCTCAAACTCTGAATTGAACCTAAATTTAAATACCAGCTCTCACCTATATGCTGCTATCAGGGCTTCTTACCACATTGTAAAAACCCAGGACAGTGTCCCTGCCTGTGTCTTTAAGCAACAAGAAATTGTTGAGGGCCTCCCTGGTGGCGCAACAGGTTAAGCACAGCGCTGTGGAGCTCTTGGCGTCTGTGCCAGCAGTTCAATGCCCGGCCAGGGAGATTCCCACATGGCGCAGCAGACTTCTCCTGCCTTGCCCATTGCTCCCCTCAGCAGTGTATTTCGGTCAATCTGCCTGTTCTGTTCCCCACTCTGTCTCTGTGAACTCTCTCACCGCCCCACACCTCTGGCCTGCACCCCAGCTTGTATGCAAAAAAAAAAAAATAAAATGTTGAAAGAAAGATACTGGTCTTGTGCTAATGCAGTTTCCTAAAATAGAGGCAAGGTAGAACCCGGATGGACACCGGATATTGTTAGTGCAATATATATAGGGAAGAGGTAGTGTGGGAGAGGATGAAAGAAGCAAGTATTCAGTTATGTGTACCCCAGCCGGAGTGCCCATTGCACAGACCAGGCTTGGGTGAAGTGTCTGCTCTGGGAATGCTTCCAGGAATATTTTAACATTGTTGGTCTTTTTTTTGCTTTGTTTTTCCAGATTCGCTTTGTGGTGGAACTCATGTGGCCCCTATCTTTATTTCTGGTCTTGATCTGGTTAAGGAATGTCAGTCCCCTCTACAGCCATCATGAATGTAAGTGTGATGGGGTACAGTATCGGGGGGAGCCTTGGCAAATCTGAGATCTGATCCTTTTGTTAGAAAGGTTTTGGGAGGTTGCAGGTGCCCGGCTTGAATCTGCTTATCATTTCATGCCCACAGTTCTGAAAACAGATTCATCAATATTATATAACCTAATTTGTTTATCCTACACATTCTATGTAAATGCTTGTATGTAGCTACTGAAGAACTGTGAAATTATGTGTGTTTGGTTTTGATGCCTTTGAAGGGAGGAGATAATAGATAAGTCCTCTAAAAATTTGGGAGACCAATATTGGGATACATTGTTTATGGTCAGAGAAAAGCGAGAAAGTGGGCTCAACAATCACACCTAATAACACTGTATTCCTTGGGTCCCAGGGCTGACCTGGGACCTCGGGTGAGTCTGTGAGTGCCCTTAGGCTCCGCCCCTCCAGGAGGTACAAAAAGTGCTTCGTCTGGTTTCTGGTCAGATGACATCTTCTCCCTCTAGGCGACTGATGGGGAGACCTCAGGAGTCCTGCAAAGCTGTTCAGTCCCCTATTCCTGCTTCTCACCCTCTTGTTCATGCATTTCATGCCCTGAGTTTGGTGTCCGCCTCCTGTCCATCACACTCTCGCTCAAAACCTGCACCCTCTTGCAGCTTGGGGGTCGGTTCTCAGTACACATTTGTTGGAGGACTAGAACCCCTACTCCTCCTCAAGCGTCATCAACCTTGTGGAGGCCTCTTGAGCGAACCTCTCTCCACAAAAGGACGCACACCTCCCTGCCCCACCTCCGCACACCATCCTTGCCGTATTGGAACATCGCCTGCCTGCCCGCTATACTGGGGGTGTGAGAGGAGATGCCGCCTCCGGCACCAGCGCAGGGCCTGGAGTGTGGTAGATGCTCCCGCTCCCTGAATGTTGGTGAACGCAGGAAAGCGCCGGGACTGGGCTCCAGCTCATTCTCTGTGACTAACTCCTTCCTTGTCTTCATTTTCTGTGTCCAAGGCCATTTTCCCAACAAGGCAATGCCCTCAGCAGGAATGCTGCCATGGCTCCAGGGCATTTTCTGCAATGTGAACAATCCTTGTTTTCAAAGTCCCACCCCTGGAGAGTCTCCTGAAGTTGTATCAAACTATAAAACTCCATGTACGTGTTGAGATTCCCACCATGTGGGAGCAGGGGGTGGTACACCCTTCCCTTCTTGTGCTGAGCACATGACACTGAAGGATTAAGGAGACCTTGCCTTCTTTGGAGCATTCTATGAGCTGTCCGAGGACTTAGGGAGAAAGCTTCAAACTAAGGCTGCATGGACGTGATTTTTGGTCCATAAATTCCCCAGGTGTGACCAGGGGTCCATCCGACAGCCACAGCGTCCTGTTGAGATGTGTCCGCTGCCTTCCAGCCATCCGTCTACGTGGGTGGAGACACTGCCTAAGAAGAACCTGGTTCCCCTTCTGTCCCCGTACTTCACTCTCCGCCCTGTCGGCCCTGTGAGATCTCTGTTCCTTTAAAGGTCTTCTTTGTAGGACCTCCCTGGCAGCGTAACGGGTTAAGTCTCTACCTCTGAAGCTGTCCACAGCCACTGCAGCATGAGTTCGATCCCCGACCAGGGAGATTCCCACATGGCACAGCAGACCTCTCCTGCCTTGCCTGCTGCTCCCCTCAGCAGTGTATTTCCGTCGATCTGCCTGTTCTGCTCCCCACTCTGTCTCTGGTGAATACCCTTACCACCCTATACTTCTGGCCTGCAACCAGTTCTTGTATGCATAAATAAATCTTTAAATAAATAAATAAAGGTCTTCTTGGACATCTAAAGACTAAGAAAAATGAAATCAGGGAACACTGATTGAAATCTGAACACTGAATGAAATCAGGTTTACAAGGCGAGCTGGCTTCTCACAGCAGGACCTCGAGGTCCAGTCCTCCTTTCTCTGGCATCTGCTGCCTTCACCAGTCTCCTCACCAGAGGCGTCTCCTTCTCACCGCCCAGGCAGACCTTGGTCCCCCAGTTCACAGCACCTCTGCTAGCCAATCAGAAGAACATCCTTGAATACCATTCAGATTCCTGGGAACAAATCTGGTGGGTCCATCTTCCTCTGTGCAGTGAGCCACGGCAGAGGTGTGCGTGCAGGCACCCCGGGATGCAGGGGGGAGGCGAGGATTAAGCAAGCTGTTAGTACCTACCCTTGTGAATGGCTGGAAGGGCAGATCTCAGAGAAGCCGGTGATGGCTGGGGAAAAACTCTGAGAATATCTACTAACATGCTGCTAAAGGCTTCTCTATGTGGGCGACACGCAGAGCGCGGGGTTGAGAGGTGACCCAGTTCTGCCCAAACTGGAAAACTAGACCCTTCCCAAACTCTCCCTCCCTCTCTTATCCTATGTGAAACAAAGATAAATATCTCTTTCTCCTTTTGCCTTGGCAAGTTGCAAAGATGCTAAAGCAGTAACCAGGTCAAGCACATGGTATCTTAATAAGAAGCACTAGGTATTAATGCTGTTGTTATGAATATGGCTGCTGTGTATTGATGAGACTTTGTCTTTTCACAGCTTAGCAAGGGTATATCAAGATTTTCAAAAACTTGTGCATGCCCCGGAGAGCCAGCGCCTTGGCCGTGTATGGGCAGAAGTCCGCATGTTGTCCCAACTCCTGGACACCCTCCAGACTCACCCAGAGAGGGCCGCAGGTAAGGTGGGCTCCACTGTTCTCAGCCCATTGCAGAGGCCGAGACATGGGAAAGGGAGAGATTTGGTGGGAAGAGACACTCAGGGAAACCAAATAAGAGAGAGACATTGGGCGAGGGAGGGGGAGGGTAAGGGCTCAAAATGGGGGAGAAAGGAGCACAGGGACTATGGTGATGGTTCACGGGGGGAATCAATGGTGGGTAACCTATGGGAAATACACAATAATGTAAAAGATATAAATAATTATATATATATATATATATTAAAAAAAAAAGACACTCAAGGAGGCAGGGAGAGATCTGATCTAGAGGTGGGCTGAGGCTCACCTTCCCCATTCTAGAAGGTAGGAAGCTGGGAAGGAGGGCAGGAGCAGTCTCAGGCCAGGCAAGGCCAGAGACAGGCGAGTCTGAGAGGAATGCCAACGAGATCGTGTTCTGGGAAGTTTGAGGCTAGAGTCAGTGCTGGAAGCAAGGGAGTGAGAGAGCAAAGTGTGAGAGGACAAGCTCACAACATGCGTGCCAACAATAGAAGTAGCTTTTTGGAGCCAGGGTGGTCAAGGCCGTATGTTTATCATGACTTTAACATGCAGAGCTATTCCATTTCATCAATAACACTGAGCATCCCAGAGCCAGAGGCAAAGAAGGTACAGAGGGGGGTGACGTGGGGCTGGGCCTTGTAGGGAGGTACCACAGAAGGTTCAGGAGGTAATGGGGTTGAAAGTGGTGATTGAACTGACACACTTTGGGGCCAGGATGTGTAAGGGTGGCTCAGAAGCTGGAAGTATTAAAATGGGCCAGGGTAAAATTGAGGGGCAAGGAAGTAGAGGCCTTGGAGGGTTCTATGACTGTTAACGGACTGAGAAAATGAAGGTCAGAAAGTGAAATCGTATGGTGAAGGACGCAAACATGCTTTCAGTGGTGAGCTTAATGCAGTACGTACAGATGTTGATTTATAATGATGGATACCAGAAACACATGTAACGGAATGCAATATTAGTTCAATAAAAACTTAAAAAGGAAAAAATAGCACAAAATAAAATAAGAAGTATATTTGATAGTATTTCCATTAAAATCTCAAAAAGAATTCTAAAAGCTGGGAAAAACTTTTCAATCACATGAAAAATAAACAAGTTTAAAAAAATCAAGATAAATATAGTAGAGTAGCAAAAGGGAGATCAGTACCTACCAGACAGTAAAACCTCTAACAAGCCAAATAATATTTAAGGCATTTAGTGTTGGTAGAAAAATAAAAACGTGAAATAATGGGTAGCTTCTAGTATATAAATAAACCTCACAATGATGAATTGGTTGAATGGGTAGGGGGGTACACTATGGACTTGGGGGGGTACGATGTGTCCCTGTAGGCTCAGATTGTGACAATGCACCTCTCTGGTGGGGGTGTTGATAATGGCGGAAGCTATGATGGGGGTGGGGAACAGGGAGTAGATGGGAAATCTGCACCTTCCTCTCAATTTTTTCTATGAACCTAAGACTGTGCTAAAATAATAAAATCTTTAAAATATTTTTTTTAATGAGAATTTGGGATTTCCCAGGCAGGCAGGACAGGTGAGACCAAGCCCCCAGGTGTGGAGAGGAGGTGAGGATTTAGGTGTGGGGGAGGTGAGACCAGGCTGGATGCATCACACATGGACCCAGCTTGGAAGGGAGAGGGCAGGACCTGGGAGGAGGAAGGAGGGCAGAGCTGCCTCTCCTGTGTGTCTCATCCCAAGGAGAAAATCAAGGAACAGAGTCCCTTCCCCCGCCCCCACCCAGGTACTCTGGCATCTTTTTTAAAACACAGGAGGATGTTGGTGGCCAACAGCAGCTCCTCTGCTGATCCAGAGGGACTGGCCTCGTAGCCGCCGGGGCGTCAGCTGAACCCAGAGGTTACTGCAGAGGCTGCGAGGCTGGGGACAGTGTGGGGAACTCAGAGGCTGTGGGTGAAGGGGTCTGAAGCAGGTAGGAGATGGGGTAACTCTCAGGATGACCTTAGACGATGACAGGAATGAGGAAGGGGTTCCACCATGGAGATGTGGGGAGCTGAATAGCAGAACTCAGGGGCTCAGGGATCCACACAAGAAAGGCGGGAAATGGTGCCAGTCAGCTGGGGTTCTCCTGCAGCTCACTGCACAATTCACTTCAGCAGATGGATGGTGAGCTCCTACTGAGGGGCCACACTGCCTGCCCCCTTGGACTCCCAGGGCCAAAGGGGGACCGAGTGAATGGTGACCACACGTGTGGGGGCCCCTGGAGAATCTGATCCTCCCATCTGAGCACCTTCCACCTCTCCCTCCCCACAAGCGACAGGGTGTTCAGATGGCCTGTGGAGGTACTGCCCCACATTCTAATTCTTTCAGAAATAGTAACTCCTACACTTTAGGTGGCAATTCTCTACAAACCAGATCACAAACACTGCATTCTTTGCTGCTCTGGGTAGAAGCTCAGTGAGCTCAGGCTTAAAGGACTTCAAAAGGGAGGAGCACACTTAGCATTCTCATGGTAAGGAAAGGGGGAGGGGAGTCACCAACCAGAAACCTTTTCCCCCAAGATTCAACAAACAGACGGAACAGGGGTGTCCAGCCCCTGGGTTGACTGTCTGCCCCATTTATCCAGCAAACATTTCATTTCAGTGTCTAATCATCAGCTGCAGTGTCTGGGAGGAAGTGTAGAGGAAGTCATCTCAAACCACAGTTTCTCTGTGGTCTTAACCAGTGAGGCTGTGGGGGCCAAAACCACTATTCCCAAGCCCAGAGCAGGACTGGTTTGGCATCAGCCTATAGGTGGTTCCTTCTATGCTTCTTCAGACTGTGAGGAAATATTTCCCTAAAGAAGAGCAGCCTCGGGTCCAAAGAAGGTCATGGAGGTCAGCAAACGTCCACCTCCAAAAAAAAAACTGGGGGGCTGGGAACACAGACTCTGCAGAACCCCTGACTTTGGTGGTCATGAAAGGGGGCATGAAGGAATTCCAGGCAGGGACTGAAGTCCAGCCAGCACTGCAGACTACCTCAGTCAGCCCCGGTGAACCTGCAGCCGCAGCCCAAAGCCACAACGAAGGGTTAAGACTTTGAAAGGAGAGGGCCGGCAGTGCTGAGTGCGCTTTTGCCTGTCAGTGCCTGGTCACCTGGGAAAGTATGCTGATGGCTGACCCAGGCAGCTTTCTCCTTCCCAGCAAACCTGTAGTGCTGCATTCTCAGCAGGGGAGGATTAATGGTAAAAAGACCAGCCGTGAAGCCCCCTCCCCTCTCACCCCCAAGCAAGCTCTGTGGTCTCTCAATCATCTTTAAAACACCTTCCCTTGTGCCTCAAGCGTTCTTTTGGTTTCCCTCCCACCCCAGCCCATGCCCCCCCCCCAGCTCC